>QNGE01000297.1:226517-301917 GCA_008508345.1 Paragonimus westermani | reverse complement strand
AGAAACCAACACACTACTTAAGCGTCTGAGCACGACTAGAAACGGAAACACTCATTTGCACACCATACTCTTCTGAGGATACTCCAGTCGCTTTAGACACCATGTATCAGTTTCGTCGTGTAACGAAAGCCATTATATGTCATTCTGACCTCCAACGATCCATCCCGTATCTCTGTCGTATTTATCACGCGATTATCTCGATCCGCGATCATCTCGATCCATGCTGCTAGTGAATAGTGGTGTGAGTAGTATGGTGCGACCGTCTATCCTCACTACACGTTTAAAGTTTTTAGACTCCCCCATTGCTTATCACACCTCAGTTTGCGCGCTACAACGTAGCTCTTTACCGAAAGTTGCAGTTGGCCAGACATTCGTCAAGGTGTTTTGTAACTGGGTTAAACAATACTTGGTATGTTAACCTAACAGAGTACAGTGCTGTACCATCACTACGCCTCAAACTCTTGTCTTTCCCGATGTGTTCTTCAAGCACCTACATCACGATATCTTTGGTCCTTCTCCATCTTCCAACGGCTATACATACACTGACATGTGTAGACCATTTCATGAGACAGTCCATTGTTGTCCCCTTGAATGAAATGTTGACGGAAGTCGTTGCACGCTATTTTGTTCACCCTGGATGTCAAATTTTGGTGTTCCGGTCATCAGCACTTCTAACCGTGGATCTCACTTTACGTCAACTCTTCCTTTATCTGAACCCTATCCTCAGATGCGAACACATAACCATCGTATGTGTGAATCTTAATGCGATTCACGTCATGTGTTCAGTGAATCATGTGAGGCTCACTCAACCCACACCTCCACGAAATATGCTGCGCTTTGAACAGATTCATCGTGATCTGCGTACTTGCCGTTTTGTTTTTATTTGCAGTGGCTCACTTAAGACGCAACTATAGACTCCATATGACAGTCCTTTTAGAATGCCTGATATGATCGCAAGGAAAAATTTTTCGTCACCGACAGAAACGAAGTGTGCCACTCAGTAAACACTGACAGATAAAAGTTTACTTACGTTGACCACGATCCCATGTCTCCATCCAGTATATCAAACACTATATATGAAGATGTTTCCGGTCAGTGTATTCTGGACCCGTTTACGGATTCATAAAACTCATTCAATCTACTCAACCGCTGTTTGACTCTAATGACAACTCCCTAGCTCTTACCTCTCATTCTCATTCACGCATACTACACCCTCATTTTGACAGAAATTAACAATGGCCAACGGTTTATAAAGATTTCCATTATTGATTTCTCGGCCGCCTCGCTAACCGTCGAGCTTTTTCTCTAGTCTAACATTCTGGAGGTGAGTCATGTAAAGAATGTCACATGTTTATTCTCTCACCACACATTATTTTCATGTCTTATGTTCCTTGACTATACATACTACTGGTTAACGGTTTGAATCACTACACCACATCGTCTTCACGCGTTGTCTGCTGCTTTCATGTGATCACTGTCATCGTACCTGGTGTAGTGGAATCTGTTACTAGCACGTACTATGAACAGTTGTACATATATACATATACCATTGTTTACTCTTTTCATTTATTGCAACACACTTTGAACTGTATTACGAACACTAATAGATAAGATACACGAGAAAACTTTGGGACATGAGTTGGGTAATGTCAAGAGATGAATGACTAACAAAAGTTGACAAGCTGAACAACCGGCACATTTAACCTGCAACAGTTGATAAAGCATGGCAGATTAATTCAATTGTAAACGCATTTCGTGTGCTTTGTATACTAGTCAAGAGATAAAATTTATCCTTGCAAAAATATTTGTAATATTTCATCATAAATGCACTGCTTTTGTAAGACTTTAACTGTATGGTAGGATCGCGATTTTATCATTAGAGATTCTAAGATGACCGGCCAATCCATACAGTGTATTGAGTGAGTCACATTCCGGTTTCTTTAAGTGGTAAGCAACACGTTGGACTTATCAGACCAACCTTCCAACACCGCTTTGTTATTGACCTTCTAAACCATCCCGTTTGTACTGGAGACAATTGGATCCTGACTAGGCTGTCGTACAACACACATTAGCAGCAGATCACAAAATCGAGCATGAAATCATTCAACTCCTACAACAGAGCCTCCAGTCGTACATGAAAAAGATGTATGAAGCTTCCTTTCGCGATTGACACACACGATGACTATTTCAGCCATAGCTACGGTGTTAATTTCTCATCCGTTCGGATGGTCTTAAACACATACCTGAATGGTGATCATAGTGTAGGATGGAGTGAATTCGGTGGAAGCGGCAGCAGTGATATCAGTCAGGCTATCTTAGTCAATTCTAAGAGTGACCGCAGAAGCACATATATACAGAAGACATCGTCAGAACTTGATGACCAGCTAACAGACGACCAAGCACAATTACACAGAACAGTTACGCGTTCAAATTTGGACTGTACCGAGTGTTTTACTGGTGTAATCTTTTTGTTGAAGTTTTGCCTCGACGAACGTCGTCTTTGATTATCAAAATACCGGAACTAGGAAACCATTTCTTCAATACCGTTATGCTATTAACCTTTTGAACAGTCTATTCAGGTTAGTTTGACCATTTGGATATCTGCTATTCGTTCCTATCCCCCTTTCGCCTTCTCTACACTGCGTCTAACAGTTTTCCTCTTTAGCTATCCGAATGATATCCTGTATACCAATCTTTATAGACTGAACAATACTCACATATGAACGTGGGATTTCACATTCAACTATCCGTTTCGGAAAGTGCACTCGATGTTAGTTTTCCTCTTGAGCACTTGTTAGGAAGTCTTGTCCTCGTCCCTAGCGGTAGCAAAACTCCGACGGCTGTAAAGTCACTGTCTTCGGCATTGATAGTTACTTGCACAATCTGAAACTCAGTGATATCTCCTTCAACACAGCCCCAGTGTGCGCAGCAGAGGTATACACGTAAGTCGAATATGAGCGAGCTGACTTAGCCGGTGTTTGATTGATCGTTATCCTCTATTATGAACAGCACAGTCTTTTTCACAGATGATCCTGTGTAACTAGACCCATTTGTTCTAAGATTCCATTCATCAGCGGTCAACTAGCTGAAACGAAATGTCATTAACTGTCGGGACATAGGTTATCTGTTAATTACCGACTCAAACTTAAAGCTCCATTAACAAACATTCTGGCACTAATGTCCAATTTAATGGAAATTAAACTCTGAATTAACTGTTTCCGAGAGCTGCTGGGACAAGATATGCCACCTTTCTACATAAAATTATAACATCGCGTAAAATATTGAAGTAGACTGAGATTTTGAACATTGTTCGCAAGTGCTGTGGAAATCAGCGTTGGCTGTACAATATTCAACTTTTCTTTCCACCCATTAGCCGTCCCTCACGATTACAAACAGGAATGCACGAACAACGACAGTTATTCCCTTCTTGTACAGACTTATTAACCTGTAAATGCGTTGGTAACTACAAATCCTTAGTTTTCGCAGCAATCACCCAGACAGCCACAAGAGAAGCTGCATTCGAATCCTGTTCAAACGAGCTGAAACACACTGCAGCACCGCAGAGCTCCGGAGAAAGGAAGAATACTATCTATACTGAGTATTTCTTCGCAACGGATACCCGCGAAACTTCATCAGACGGAGTCTATTACAAAAAAAAACAACAGAAAGCTCAATTCTAATGACCCACAAACAAAACGAATTGCACTACCATACATCAAAACCGTATCAGAAATGACCGCCAGACTACTGAGAAAACATTGTATCACCCTAGCACATAAGCCCACAGCAACATTACGAAAGATACTATCAAAACCAAAAGAACAATCCAAACCCACCGACAGAAGAAATGTCATTTACAAAATCCAATGCAATAACTGTGGACGACACTACGTCGGCCAAACCGGACGGAACTTATCAACACGAATACATGAACACGAACTGGCCATCAAGAGACACGATCAGTTTTCCCTGATCTCCGTCCATGAGGATGAAACTGGACACACCTTCAACTTGAACACCGCAGAAATCCTTACTCAGGCAAATACCAAGCATGCGAGAGGATTTCTCGAAGCTTGTTACTCATCAACCGGTTCAATAAACAAACACATCGAGCTAAACAAAATCTACGAACCAATGCGAATCAAGGATTTGAGGAGACGTAAACGCCATCGAGCCCAAATACCGGTAAACCCAAACAGAGCAACTTGAACTGATAAGACAAAAAATCAACCAATGGTGGGTCGGAACAGAGGTCAAACACGACGGAAAGCGACCAACCAGAATCCAGGCTAGTAAGTCAACTCACTCTCCTATATAAGAGCAGGCATCGATCAATCTTCACATTGAAAATATACGCTGCAACACTTACGCACTGATGATGTCACCTCGTCTGATGATGAAACGTTTGCAACCTGAATGCCAAGCTCGGCGAACATATCAATACCAAAACAAATCCTAGTCTCACTCCTTGCATTAGTAAGATGTGTGGTTCAGATTCACTACGTACACACACATGGTGAATTGTAAATCGTTTAATCGGTCGTGCACGCCTAATGAAATCTGACTATTAGACACATACTGCTTACTTTATCTTGCTTGTAAGGCTATAATGTCATCTGGGCTATTGTGCTAGAATAAGTTACTGCATATTTTCAATCACCCGCATAGTGTGGTGTGTGGCTGAGGTTGACTGGGCTTGCATACTTGATGACTGACAACAACCGCGAAATCGGTCTCGCGGTTTCGATGAATTGTGTCCAGGACACATACCATACTGATGCCATCTTTGGCCAGACGCCTTATCTTTATTCTGGCGTTTCATTTCATATACATCGCTTAAAGGACCGGATTTTCCGTGTATTACTGTGGTCTTTATCTTTTGCCCTGTCGTTCTGCTATTTTAGTTGAAATTTGAAAAAATAGAATATTATACTTTCCTAACTGTAGAATATCAAATCCTTCCGTCTAAGTTCAGTTCACATTCAAATTATCGCACTCTGTCAAAAAATACACAATTACTTGAAATCTCGTCTCTTTTTGGTCACACATCTGTTTTCACCCATGCTGACCTGTTTCTTCACTTTATTAAATATTCAAAACAAATATTCAAAACAGTTGCCTGTTGCACAAATAAAGAGTCCTTTTTCCCTTATTTGCAGTACTAGTACTAAAACAGCCGAATCTTACTAAATTTTGAAAATTGTCGCCAAGGCAAAATTTTTTCACTCTGGTATTTTTTTTATATAAACTGAGAATGGCACGCAGGTGATCGCAGCTGACGCATCAGTAAAGCATATCCTTGCCAAAAAATTAATTACTACGCATCAATAACCAGAACATTACTCAACAAGTTAACGATTTTCAAACTGGATTTCAACCTGTAAAAAGTCCGACGTCGATGGCTCATCGGCTAAAGTTAACAGGACAGTTGCTGTCTTCTCTCGAGGCGATCGGTCGACCAGGGAATTACTCACCAGCGAATGTGTTTCGCATTCACATATGATGATTCAGTCGTGCCTAATATGTGTTCAACATTACAGTGGTAAACACGGTTGCCACACGCAAGCGTGACCGTGGCAAAGATATGCACTGCTGACAAGCCCTAACAAAAGCGAAACTTGAGCCCAGTGCCTCTTTTCGAAAAGGGCCGGCTGGGAGGTCTATGGGAATACGCCAACTGTGACCAATTTTGGGTGATGCTCAATTTCTGTAAAAACCAAAACCCCGACTACTCATCATTTTTCTTTAATGAACTTTTTTCTAATCAGTAGATGTCAGAGAAGTCGCCGGTTCCCCGAAAGCATTGTGTGACAAAAAGACTAGCAAAATGCACTTCCGTTATCGTTTTACGCGCTCGTCGGCCGTAGATGCAGTTACAACAGTAGATGACAACACATTCAGGGATTTATTAAGGTTAGGCGACTTATAACGCAAAAATAATCGGAAGTGTTTAAATTCTGTTAGATCAAATACAACTTATTTCCAGTTTCAAGGCGATTACTAGCAACGGTAATGCACTCTCTGGAGTCATCAAACCACTCCGCAAACTCGAGCCTAGAAAGTTTAAATTGAACAGTTTGCACAATAAACTCTCTGTCGCCTCGAATCTGTATCAAGGCAACTTTCTTTTGTAAGTGTCGAGTTTCACATCATCCATCTTCTCACAAGCACTGCCCGAAGAAAATTTTTGTCAGCCATCCTGTCCCTAGTCCAGGCGATCGCACTCTGATTGCAACATCCGGATCTGTGTATTCGTAATCAGTTTGTTCGCATCTTGAGCCTCTCATAGTTGAGTGCGTATGCAAACTCCAAATGATAATATACTTTCTCCCCAATCACCCAACTCAAATATGACCGATTATCTTTACTGTAATCATAACCATAACGAGATCGTTTTTATCCAGTTGTCTGTTCTCTGAGATTATCGACAAAATCCGAATAGTCATTCAGTGTTATGCAGTCGTGCAGGACAAAATTGACTTTCTTCAAAAAATAGTTCTCTTCGCGTAATATTCGTTTTTGTAAGTTTTACAATCATTTTCAATTAATTAAAACAAATAACATAGGGCCAATTAAATGGTGATAGGGGTCGGTCAAAACGTCCAACGGGAGTTACGATTTGTGGACAAACAGGTTTTCACGGTACAGAAACAAATGGTCATGTTGGTTTGACCGGAACCCTGGACAAAACCAGAAAGCTTTCAGCATTACAAAGAGGTATCCCAATCTGATCAACTTTCGAATCGGTTACGGCGATCATCTTTTCGGTTGTTTTTTAGCGTTCGAGTTTCTTCAGGGATAGCGTTCCAGCTTTCGACCACTCTAAGCTCTCAGATATCAGTATAGAGTCGAACATGTACATCTAAGCCTAATCTTCGTTGACTAAGTTCAAGAGGGATTTTCGTGGGAAAACGACTGGACGCCACTTTCACCGTCGGGCTTGTCATGAACAATGCTATTGCTGCAGCCAGGGTTTCTGTCAACGATCATAACGATGGTCATGGTATTCAAGCCCAGGAGTTGCTGGAGCTGGCGGTAGATGACTAATTAGTCTTCTACCACTGTTGCCGTGACGATGACCGTATTCTGTTCGGAGCGTCTCTAACATGGATGTTTTCCGGCTAAAATCCTGAAAACCACTGGAAGGCACACCCCCAGTCGAAGGTTTGGCTGTTGTTAGCGTTTTCAGCTTTTGCACGAGTTCAGAAAACTTCAAACCGCAATCAAATTTTTATCCATGAATCCGCCACAAGTCAGCCGAGTTGCGGGAGGTCTGATTTGCCACCTTTTCTCTTTCTGAAAAGTGATATATGATTTAAAAATAATGCCGTCGGAAGATTTAACTCTACCTTAGATAAATCATTCTACACTTACGATGTCATCAGAAAAAATAAACCAAACAACGCACGAGCTGATGATCCGTCACGCAGGACTGTAGACTGACTCGTCAGAGTAATAATGCAATTGTGGAAGTAGGCCTCAAATGAATTAATTTTTTTAATACCCGACATTCCTTAGTCGGATTAAAGGTTTACTGACCGTCGACGATTCTCATCTGAAATGGAACTCAAATTAGAATTACAGAAAGTCAGTAAGTGTTTGTCCAGGTATTCCTAATACCCACACCATTTTCAAACTTGCGCTTTTTCTCAGTCGACAGTATTCAAGGAAATCAGAGCAACAACAAGACAGCGAACAAGAGACCTGCTTTCTGTGCTTAATCATCAAGCCACTTACAACACAATAAAAATGAAAACTCATCAGTAATCAAAAATGAAAACAATTACCAGGTTGAGTTACAAAGTCTGTCACTCTGATTATTGTTTCCACACTTATTTTCTTATAACGATCTCTGCTCTCTCTCTCTCTCTGCTCCATGCTTTGGTTTTTTCATTACATGCCTATATGTAAAAAATAATTATTTACGGCAAAAGACGGTAATACTTTGGGTGACGCCACAACGTTATTTCGGTATTTTGTTAACACTTGCCATCATGCGGTTAGCATGTTTTCATTTGAGTCAAACAGATTCGCTAAGTGTTTTTTTGGCACTATATCCCTATCTGTTGTTGTTCCGCTCTTGTTGCCAAAAATAAATGGACATAGATTGAACGACTAACTGCTTTGCCAAATATTACACTTCTAAGAGTGCAATCAATCAGAACCGTCAAGTCTGCGATTGAACGAAGTTCTCCTAGGTTGATTGTTGTGATCTAACACGTACACATATAGGTTTGCCTAGCACACATGAAAACTGAACGGAGCGTGGGAGGTAACTGGGAGTGGCTAAAGGTCACTCATCTGGGAATGCAAAGTCGATTTTTGGTGCGGGATAAGAAATAAACGAAGGAGGCAGGTGTTTCCGTGTGCTTTTTTTCTAACACTATCAGCGCATTCAAACCTTTGGCACAAACAGTGTTCAGTTCCAGCAACTCAGAATATCTAACTTGGGACCATCAGCTTCAGATTATGTTATTTAAAATGTACACACCTAAATGGAAGCCGTCCGACAGTACGCATCTTATTGATACTTATGACAACACCACAAACGTGAAATCTACCAACGCTAGCTATAGTAACTGATGTGGTAAAACCCTCAGCTGGTGACAGCCAGATTTATGGGTTCCGATGCACTCTCCTACCCACGTCACGCCATTACACTTGGCACCCAGGATCGGGAGTTTCAACACAGATACTTTATTACTGTGAGCTCAGTCGCGTAACTCGAGGTGAGTACTGTCAATCTTCTCAAAGCGGTACAAAGCATTTGAGGTTTCTGGCGTCGACATCTACAGTTTTACTATTAACAATCACCGACAGCACCGCTGGGCTATTCTAACCTCCAGGAGGTAGATAGGTTTTAGGTTGACTTCCAGTTCATTTCACATCGACTGGAAAGCTGGATGAGTGTCTCTGGCTGGTAAGTGAAGACAAATGATCACAGAAGTTCTTTAGCAACTGTTAAAGTAGAACGAATCAGTGAATAGCATTGTGTGTTGATTGGAAATCTTTGCGACCTGCATGCGAGATCCAACGAAGGAGAAGCGTCAGTAAAAGATGAAGGCAGTGCTGTGATTAAGAACCCATTCCAGTGTTAGTAGTACTTTGTTATAAATTGTCCTTATGAAGGCGATAAACTACGGGCTCTACTTTGCCACTGATGACGTGAAATACTCAAGTGAGACATTTCTTTGCTAATATACTACTGAATGAATGACAGCTGGCTGCCATAACGAATGTCTGGTAGAACTCCAAAAATCTATGTTACACGACTTATAACTCGTAACCATTTCGTTGTATATAGCCCATTACGTACTGCAGCAGAGCGTAAGCGTACAGGAGCAAAACAGATATGAATAAAACTACATAAATCAGCCCAACTGCGTTACAAAAATACGTAGAACATTCTCACGAATTTTGACAACTAAATCTATCTATACACGCAGAAAGATGTCATTTATTTGATGGCCTTGTCGTGTCAGTTCAGCGCAGTCTCCGAATCGTCGAACAGTTTCTGTTGGCCGCCTGCACCTGAACTCACATACATTTTCCTAATCGATTCAACGTTACCTCCATGGGTTGCTCATGCTCTCAAGATCCGGGTGACTAAAAAGCGTTTAACACTCAAAAAAAGTATCACCACATTTATTGCTAAAATATTACTTGCAGTCTCATATTTTACACTTGTTTTAATAGTCCGATCGATTTCTGTTGGCACAATTTCCACCAAATGGTTCGTTCCATCTCTCCATTTCAACGCTCCTAGTCTTACCAAATTGCGTAGCGATGCAATTTGATTGATTAAACGTCCTAATCAGCCTTATGCGGTCCCCATCTGAGGGACGCACTTATAGAAGTTCTTGCACTTCGGTAATCGTTTCAAGGACACCAACCGCATTTGCTCGATGCCCTAGACGCATCATTATCCTGCAACGTAAGGTGACTCCGCCAGCAGTTATGGGTCACAAGAGATCGCTGAACACACAGGTAGTAACACTGTATTAGCGTTTCGACTAAAGAGGATCAGTTTACTTTCCACGTTAATACATACTTCCCATCATATGGGTGAGGTGCTTCAATCGTTTTGAGTGGTAACAGCAATCATTCGACTAAATGGCATCTATTCGTTTGTTTGCCGACCTTTGAACCTACTGCTCCGATGACCCACCAAAACACCACCAAACACGTGATTTTCATTAAAATCTCCCAGCAGTGGTACAAATCTGCATGCCTGAATATGAGACTACGATTATTTACTCGCCCGAGCATGAAGGCCGAGAACTGACACGCAGTGTTTCAAGTAGGTTCACATTTAAAAGCGGTTGACAGTTTTAGTTGTCTACAGCTGCCTGCTATCTTTTTCCGTAATCCGTTTTTTTTGCATAACCGTTTCCAATAAAACGTTTACAATAACAAAGCCTTTTTTTATAATCCTTAGGACTTGCCAATCCACTGTATTCCTCGATCTTACCGTGGTTCAACTGTTAGCGACATGTATCAGTGGATATCATTCTGGCAGAAACGATTTGGTCCCAGTTTTGGGACGTATCCAGTTCATTCACTAACATGTTAAGCCATGGAAGGCAGTGACGGAAATAGTTGGCAATATAAAACAAATAACTTGGAGATTACATGGTTATGACCGATACACAATGAACATCATTTGCAGCTGACCACGGCTTTCGTATTCAGATAGAATTCTGGGCAATCCACTTAGAAAGGAAGCACTAGACTTGACTTTCTGTCTTGTTAGGACTTGCAGGTAGCGCGTATGCTTACCGCGACTCCTGTCAGCATTATCCACAAGCGACTGTGAATGAGTTTTCCTCATAGTACAATCGTGACTACTGTCGGGCTATCACACAGTGACCAACACAGGTGCCTTTTGAGGACGTGGCTAGAATTCAAAGTCCGATCGTGATAGGGTGTATACTACTGATGAGCTCTAGCAAGAGCAAAACTCAGACCTAGCGCATCTTTCTGAAACCGGCCGGCCAAAAATTTTATAAGGTTTCAGAAGCTTTGATTAACTTTGGGAGGTGTTCAATTTATAGGAAGCGAATAGTAGGACCACGATCAAGAGGTGACTATAGACCTGATACGGTATGAGGGAGTGGCATTCTGGTCGGGGGATGACAAGAAAAATGATGCTTGTCTTCAAGTTGTGGCTCGTTTTTGTTGTATTAGCTAGGAAACCGATAAACGCGACGGCCAGAAACTACTCAGCAACTTGGTCAATTGTAAAATTTAACTGAGCCAGCCTGTAACAATTTTAGATGCCCTAGTAGCCAATTTAGGGAGGACTTTGCTGGAGGGTTTTAGTGACAATCCTGAATATCAGAATGATGTTTTGCTGCACAATATTTTTTGGTGGGTTCTTCCCCTCACCTCACCAACTCCGTAACGGTCGACTACCATTTCTTCAGATTTAGTGACACTTCGTTTTGGCTTTGAGTTGGTAATTCCAGCCTCGATTATCTCAAGCACTCCAGACTTATAGGTTGCTGTGTATCCACTTAGCTCTTTTCAGCTTGGATGTGTGATTTAACGGAAATCTTTGCGATGTTATACAAGTTTATGTGAAAATGCAGCCAGTATCCACTTTCTAACAAGTGCAGTAGAGAGTAACTCTTACCGGGATAGCAGAGAGTTGAAAATAGCTCAACTTTTGAGATAGTAACTAACCATGGTTAATTATACTTTCCATACTTGTCGAACCTGTATGATTCATCGTTTTAGCACCACACTGTATCATCAAAAAAGTGAGTAGTTTTTACACATTAAAACCACGTTGCTGAAGGGTGGAATAAATTCGGAATCCTTGTCAGCTGTTCACTTTTTGTCCTTTCCTTAACCAATTGCTGCCGTGCTGATATATTTTCTTGTAGAATTGGGTCATCCTACTGTCAAATGGAAATAAACGGAATTCAGGTGAACAACCTACTGTTGGTTGAGGACCAGTCGTTCACAAGAAAAGCGAATCCTCTCTCCGTACACTTTACCTTCCATCCTGACCAATCAATAAGCAAGCAACAGACGTGTAGTCTAGCTAATTACACAGTTCGGAATTTTTAGTTTGGCTAGTTATCTCAACGGACGGTTAATCAGGTTGGCCCGCTTCAACGTGCTGAATCGAAACTGTATGATGAGACCACGCTTCTATAAGAGCAACTGGCCGCACATCTTCAAAGTGAACACCATCTGGAGGGCAATAATATTTCTGTTGACCAAATGTGGTTGACGTCCAGTTCAGTCCGCAGTCAGTTTTAATACTCAATTCTGACCACTTTCGGCACATGGTTATCCAGAGGGACACAATCTCGCCATCATCCATTGACTCCACCTTCAATCCGATTTATAAACCTTGCCACCTTGACTGTTTTGATGTCCGGTTAACTGTTGCCATCCCTGTACAGGGCTACACAGAACAGACGAATGCAACAACATATTAGCAGATATCTGTCCACGCCATACCCGGACGCACCAATGAGGTTTGTTCAACTCATAGCAATCGGTCTATTAAACCATAACGAAATGCAACATCATTGTGTACTTTCCTACTCATGTGAGCCTAGTACATATTTATTGTTCAGATAAAATGGTCCAGGAATTGTTATGAGTTGTAGTTGGAAGTGAAAAGCGAATACAGTGGGTTGCATGGCGATGAGAAAAGAATAAACTTGGACAGAAAAACCCTAAGTTTTGAATTGCACAATTCGTTGCACGGATTATGCACTGCCTGAGTGTGAGCAGGACAGGCTATTTGAATGAGAAACCAACTTGGCACAGGTGTGCCCATATTCTCTGAGGACGAAGTTACCAGTTTTCTTGACATACCCATGTGGTCAATCGATCGGTGCTCATAATGAATGCAGCGCGGTTGTACCTCGTTCATTTTGGTTCTTTTAAATAATCAACCTTAACATAACTTGACTAAAAATCGACAACAGTGGAAAACGCTGACCACTAAACAAAACTGACGACCACCCAACAGAATTCGGCCAAAGCTAAGCTATAGAAGGAAAACCAGTAATGTGTTGGAATCTAACAATCGCCCCGTGTTACTAGTGGTGGAAATCTGATTCTTAAAACATTAGGTTTGCTCGACGCTGATGCACTTTATGATAGTGAATCACAGAGTAGTCTCATTTATAATTGTATTTATGTGAAAATTTTAACAATACCGTAAGAACAGTGAACGACAAGCTTCTGCTCGTAACGTGAAGGTTTTCCGTTTCGGTTCCCCCACTCAGACTGGTCTACCTGATGAGCTCAACACAGACGAAACAGATAGTGAGGCGTCCGTGCAAGAGTATCAAAGAATCCTTATAAAAACCTTGAATGAACTTCACCCTAATCTTATAAACATGAATACCGTGGCCACTTGCCCTGTTTGCATTTGTTACCTGCCGAGCATCCAGTTTGCCAGAGTTAACTGAGGTTTACCAGAATTTCAGCAGGTACCTTTACTTTGAAGCTTTCCTGCTAGGTAGTCCCTGAGTTAACCTTACCAAGCACATTGTACTCCAATACTTGACAATCTTAAACAGCGTGATATCCGAACTTCACGTTAAGTATCAAATCTAGTATCGGCGAAGTGTGAAAACAAACTAGATATGCAGAGTTAACTTTTAAAACTTAATACTCAGTTAAAATTACACACAAAACTAGACCACTTCACTGTCCTTTCAGATGTACTCGTTAATATTGATGCTCAGGCTACTGTTATCCATGATTAAAACCCACGTAATGGATGATCAATCAATGAGAGCAGATGTGCGAATAGAGAAACAACTCAATGACCAAACAGTAAAAGTGTATGGCATAAAACGAGCAGTTGTACAGAGGCCAAGTCGGTGTTGGTTGTCAAATTGTTGTATCTGAGTCGTTTTCCAGTCCATGATGCGGAAGATGGCACAGCACCCAACTATCAAACCTTAATTAGCAAGGCAATAAGAGATTTCATAGCATGTTATCTTGTCATTTGTCCCAATGGTCCATAGCCGCGTTAAGAAAATTCACAGTGAAGAAGAACTTTCATCAGTATAAACCGTAATTGATGCAGATGTACATTTTTGTCAGTAAACCAAAGATTTGCTAACTGCACGACAACGGACTGTGTCAGCAAATGGCGTGATAAACCTAAAAACAGCAAGACGTGCTTCAGATTTTGTGGGAAAATTGCTGTGTTTCGATCATCTTTTTAGTGATTTGTAAATCTACTTCGTTCACGAACCCGTTGGCAGACAACTGTGGTGATGGCACACTCCGTTAAGGAAGTACTGTTTTATTCTGACCATTTGCACTCTGCGGCGCATGCTGGTTCCCAGACAAGCTGTGACTTTCCGGCGCTGGGACAGCTGCAGAGACATGCATGAACAGCCATGGATCGTGGTGTTAGACAAGGCCGAACGACTTTACTGAAAATGTGCACACACCCCCACCTCACTCACAGCCAGCCAGTCTGGGTGCGGTTTCAGCGGTATCTTGCCCGATCGCTCACCCGACTCAGTTAAAAGGCTTGTCCGTTTGGTAAGCCCCTTGGTCTGGACTTCGGATTTTGTTGCCGGGTTCTCTCTTCGGGAACGTACCGCACGTTCCACTCTGACTCTAGATCCGTGGTGGTGTATCACGTTTCCCATATGAAAGGCGCCCCATTGTGCTACCGTCCTAACCTGCCCCACAGTAGCCAGTGAGAAGGTACATCAATGAAGGTCACAGATTTGGGCAAAATACCTCTTAAATAGCAGGTAAACGACTTAATTGACCCTGAACAAGATTTGCGGTTGTGTCGCACCGGATTTCTTTCCGATTGTAATCAGGACCTAGTGTTCAAAAAGGCAATGCAACTAAACGTTTTGGCAGAAACAATGTCGCAAGTCTCCGTCTACTTGAAATTTCTGAATAATATGGCCCCAAACTTTAAACATTAAACTTTTTCACAGTGCCATGTTTGTTTCATGACCTATGAAATGGTGTGTACAGAATTTCGTTTTCAATTACGATTTGTAGCGTACCATATTGTGTGACTTTTCCCAACTGTCCTGAAAGCCACCGAACTCTTTTAACGGTCAGCAGAAATTCTGCAGACTTGTGTCTTATTTTTAAGTTGACCATTACTCACATTTGATCGCAGCGTTCGCATTCAGATTGACTTTCCAGTCAGCCTCCTCCGAAAAGAAGCACCAGACTCGAGTTTCGCTCTCATTAGAGCTCGTCAGTAGTGCATATCCTTGCCACGGCCGGGATTTGAACTCCGGCCATTCCAATCATGAGGCAACCGTGTTAACCACTGCGCCATCGACCTCACATTAGGCAGGACCGAATTATCAAATCTGAACGCTCAACCACTCTGGCTTGTGAGCAATGATCAGGTTACCCGATTGTCTCGAGAGGAGACACAGTTACTGCCTGTTAACTCCAATCGATAACCCCGCGATTAGGACTTCCGAGACAGGTCGAGATCACAGAACTCATTAAACCTGCAAAGCGATATTTTAGATTACTGATGAGTAGTCGGGGATTTAGTTTATTTTAAAGTTGACTCTTACTTATGGTTACTTAAATACTAAAAATCGCCCTTTTCTACTAGATTTGAAGTTCACTGGAATATTCCCTTTCAACACTCACTTCTGCCAACCTTCATATTCTTTTTCTTGGTGGCTGGGAAATTCTACACAAGTATTTGTACCATTTACTAAGTTACTCGATGCTGAGCACACACTCGACGTGTTCTTCTTCAGGTCTGCGCCTTCAAAGTGTAAAGAGTTGTAATGTGACTCGGTTGACCCTGACACCATTTCTCACGTTGGCAATATGCCGCCCGAAACTCTTGATTTCCTCATCTACTGGGTAGCGTCATCCCATCAGCTCGTTTTATTCTTGACGAACATTCCATGAGGGCAGCTAAGTAACGTGATCAATTCGCTAACATGCGTCACGTATGGGGTACTGATGAAGTCCCGAATTACATTAAAGATATGTCCGCGTTCCAGCGCGCTCCATGGACCACAGATGTTGCCCATGTGTGCGAGATGAGCATGTATTCAACATAGTTGTTCCAGCCAATTAGCACGTTCCCAATCCGCATACTGGGTGAGTATAGTGGTTGAGTGATTTGCTAATGGATGACCAAACAATTAGGTAATGAATACGTACGGTCTACGTTGGCTGAGCCATATTTCCGGTATGCAGACAGCGCGCCTGCTTCACGGCACTTTTTCCTACAGATTCTGGTGGATCCAGGGAACCAAACGTCGGTCAGACAAGGACACAGCCACTTGTTATCAATGTTTCAAGCGCTTTTTTGGGCGGGTTTGTCATGCTCAGGAGTGTGAGACCATACACATGTGAAATTAAGGTAAGTCAGAGACAATCCTAAGTCTCACTTTTTATGAATTCGCGATTTTTCAACTAAACTTTTATTTTGTGCATTTGTAATCATTTATCAATCAATCGTTCCATGAACCACTGTTGAGCTCAATGACAGCTGGGGCTGGATGGTGGTGAGTCTATACGGATTGCCTGCATCTATCACTCTTCGTGTTTTAACTGTTTTGTTTAAACGTAAACTAAGTAGATTCACCAACGTCAGTTATAAATACCACGGCACTCAGTCTGAATGTCACTCGTCATATGACTCATTGGTTATTTTCGTTCGTCAAACAAACCCTAATTTTGTTCTACCAAAACGGACGCTTTTTCTGTGTGTGCGAAAATGTCAATTTCTCCGTTCACCTCCAAACAGCTGTTTTCTCGCTACTGTGAACTTTCACTCAAATGGACTTATGTCAAAAAGACCTTCAGCCGTAAATCAGTTCGCATTCACAGCCCATCCACACGTGTTTGCCCAGTGTGGGAGTTAGCAACCAAGGTCATCGTGATGCGTGTATGAAAGAAAGTGCTGGTTTACGGTGGTTTGGTTGTGTAATACGCTGACATTTAGGCAGTTGAGAAACTGGTCCGTTGGTGCCATCTAATGGGTAATGATTGTTCATGTATAACGTCAGGTGGGTAAGGTGCCTATATCTTAGTCACAGAAAACCTTTGACTTCCGTATAAACTAAATTAGTGCACGTGCTCTTTATCTGGAATGGGTATCAGTAATCTTGGTGTTTCTGTTAGATTGAGGAAACCAGATTTTACCATTTGAGTGGAACAAACAGGACCGAATTTTGTAGTGAAAGTTGACTTGCACCGCAAAACAGACCAATAGAGTTGTGCAATTATGAAGTCAGGACAAAAATAACAGTCCATTTATTCTATTTAGTTAAGGCACACCACAACAATAAGGCGTAAACCACATGCAAGCTGTTTGCGCCACCGACAAAATGTCACGTGACCATTTGGCAGTCAAACGCGCACTGTGGGCGATCCTGTGCAGTTCGTGACATTTCACGATCAGCTGGGAGGATTTGCAATTTCTAACAGTCCATCACTAACCTCCGTAACACCGCTTCACACGGGTGCTCGATCATGCAGTACAAGTTGTATGAAATTTTTGCGTTGCTCACCTAGATGAGCATGTTTTCTCAAGTGCCAACGAGAACAAGCAAGCGAGTGGCAAACCCAGAAGTGGGAATGTTAATTTTTGGAAAATTTCCAGCCATGGTAAACAGATGGGTATCGCAATCACACTCGCAGTCAGATAAATAATACGTGAAGAAGTAGGCGGAAGGAGAATTAACATCCGAAAAGAAACGTTCGACGCCTGTTACGGTTAATTAGAAGGTAATCCTAACTTATTGTTTACCCAGAGTTCAATGGAGCCAAGGCCGAGAGAATTACTCAGGTCAGAATTCGTGGAAGTATAAAAACGTGGACAACAGCGACTGTTTTAAGCTACGTAAATTAGCGCGTATCCTTGGTGCGCCGGATTGGTTAGTCTCGGTCTGAACATCCCACACCGGACTTCCAGACCTGAATGCGGCGAAGTAACGGTGATCGATTTGGACCAAGCTTGGGCCTACCTATTGATCGACGGTGGATATGTCAGTATGAAAGATGGTGACTGGATGAACAAAAGAGTCTGCTGGTAAGTTTCGGTAATATAGGGGACGGTAAAATTGGTGGGAAGGTACTTTAAAATAACATTCTTAAGGTTCTTGTGAACTTAAGCGGCTGGATGATGTCACAAGGGAACACAAATGCAGATATCCCCTGATAGCACTTTACTGGTGACGTGAATTGTTGTCTACACTACGCACTGAAGTGACAACTGAAGTGATGCAGGGGGAACCTTGTGTGTCCTGGCTGAGCTAGCATGAAAAGTTCATTGCACCTAACAGTGAACGGAGTTTACAGCGGGCGGATCGACGAATTAATAACAAGCCAATGAGAAAAGGACAAGGCATATCTGGGTAGGCTAGCCAGGGTGCGCACGTGAACTTTGCAGCCGGCAGCTGTGCAACGGGAAAGTTCACGTGAATGAGCGAATAAGTGCGTGTGCATGCACGTGCAGGAACGTAACGCAGACGGGCCGTACACATCTTCCTGTTACAAAAAGAAAATGTCACAAGTACGATCGCCTATTGGGATTTATCTGAAGTCTCTGGATTGTGGGGCTTGTGTCTTGAACGCCTTCCTTCAGGACTGCTCTCCAGCGGCGGTGCACTAAGTTTTTCAGGTTCAGGCGTTTTTGCTTTTGGTATAGAAAATGTATCAAATAGTATATCTAGAGGTAGTTCATAATCGTTGCTTGAGTTGTTATCTGCGTTTGATATGATTGATATCTAATCGTAAACTGAACCAGCGGAGTGAACAAACTGTCGATGTTAACTTGAATGGCCTAGTGTTACGTTGTGTTGAATTAACTTCGGAGTAATCGATTCTGCGTGTATCTTCATATTTACGCTAAACAACAGTTTGACTTTTGTGTCAGAGTCAACGCCAGCTTAAATACGCTCGTACGTTTATGTATCAGGGTGACAGTGCTCTGCTCCATTGTTCGGCTTGTTTAATAAATCATTTTAACGGCAAATCTGACTACGAAGGCCGTCCCAGGTCCATAGGTGGATTGTTTAGACAACTAGATTGCTGAAATGAAGTCCCTCCGGGGTTTCTGAGATGAGATCTGTGGTCGAAAGCATACGACAATAATCCAAAAAAGCACCACATATTTAGCGAAAATATCAAGACCTAATGTTTAGCTGTCTCCTAAGAATCAATCACAAAACCCCTGCGGTAAAGACTGAAACGAATGTTGTGTAAACCAGTTTTTAACCATCATTTCCATTAATTGCTTTGGAATTGGAGTGCCGTTTCCGAGACTAGTTCTGCTTTTCATAATGCACAAAGACGAGAACAGGCCTGAGAATCGTCCAATGTAATTGCGATGGCACAGTCGAACCACTTCAGGTAGTAGGTTGTCGTGAATTGTTTTAAGGGTGATTAGTCCTAACTAACTTAGTTGCCAGTGGCATCAAGTACCAAAAAGAACGACATAAAGGGATTGGGGCTTAATCGATTGACCCTACCAGTAAAGTATGTGTAAAACCATAGTGTACTTTCAGTAACAATCCAGAAGATGTAGAGGTGAAAACTAGGTAGATAGAACATTCAAACGTCCAAGCACGCATTTCTTGGTGTGACCGCCAAAGTAGGTTGACCCACACAAATGTTTATTGCGTGAACTGCCGTACAGGTTATGTCAAAATACAGAACCACAAACGTGTACACTCATTTGCATGCATGACGTGCATTTACGTACATTAGGTAGCAGTACGTTACCACTCGCTCGGGCGTTACTTTCCCCATAGTGCCTACACATTAGTCCAATGGTCACTTCTGATCCATCTTTTTCATGGCTCTGAGGCTTGCCGTTTATTTCTTGAATGTACTCAATATACTACTTACAAACAATGCTGCCTGTTATACAACACTAACAATAGATCGCACTTCTCCAGCATCTACTTCTGTCGAATTACAACGCTTGTTTGCGTCGCCACTTTTTCTTCCGTAGTCTTATTGACACGATGCCAAGGGTTGGCATCATGGGGATCACGAAAAGCGATGTATATCCACCGGTTCCCACAACTTAATAATTTCCAAAATGTCCCATCCACACGATAAATAGTCTCTTCACAAATGATCCTCCCTAGGACATCACTACTATCGAGTCATCATGAAAAGCGTGAAAGACACTTGCAAATATTGATCACTCGTGACTGTCAGTAATGACAGTATTAGCATTGTCTGCTCGTGAACGTATCCAGCCTCATGCCTGTAAATCACTTGGAGCATGAGTGTTTTATCGTGGAATCCATCTTCGTACTGTACCTGTTGTTCGTATCACATTGCAAACAGTTACTTCGTCCGCTTCCACGTAGGTCAACCGGCAATCTTTCAATAATCAACGGACACCGTTTTTGCATACCACCAAACGATCCCTGTTGTTGACGCTTGCAGTTAACAGGGAGTGATTAGAGTGCGTGAATAAAGTGACGCAGTATGTCGATTCAACTCACTCAGCTTTTTTCCGTTGACCGTCGTGTGATCAGTGCCTCGTTTCATTCCCAGCCGACCGATTAGCTGAACCTTTCTGTCGCACGCACGCGTATCCCCTGATGTCTGCCCTCCCGTGGCTCATGTCGCAACTCCTTGTGAACTGTTGGTCATACAGTACGAGTTGTGTTGTTATATCGTCAAATAGAGAACCGTGCAGCTACGTTTATACTGTACTGGGACGTCTCTTCACTGATCTTTTTGTCTACTATACCACCGACTTCCTTAGTTTACAACACTTTTTGCCGCTTCTCACTATCTGATTATCACTATCCTAACTGATTACCATGTCGAATATGTTGAACTTTTGTACGTGAAATAATTTTTGTGACTTTTTCCTTCACTATAAACGCGACTCGACCACACTACTTTGCCGTAAACAGTACAACTTTCAAATCGAGTTCACAGGCGATTATTATTCAGATTCCTGGGTAACGTCTTGCACTGAATTGATAGAGCTGAGATATTGAGGCTTACCTAGGTGTTTCTATATAATGTATATTTATTCCTGACTTTTATTACTTCCGCAATTTGAAATTGGCGGTTTTTTATCTGTAGTTTAGTTTAGTGACACTATGTGCAGACTGGTTTGTGGGCTTCCGTTTGCAGATTAGGCTGTAATCCGGGAGAATTGTTCAACAGTAGTCAAATCTTGTTTTTCCGAGTTTCGCTTTGCATTTGATGATTTTCCATTTAAGACTGTCGATAATATGAATCTATCAATAAATGACATAGAAGTGCGTTCAGAACTATGAACTTACCAGATATTTGACAGTTGGTATCAATTTGTACGAAAGTATGTAACTCACCTATCAATCTTGTTTAAGTCTCTTAAGCCGTGCGGATCGTCAACACCTCAACTTTACGGCCTACCAAAGACTCACAAATCTGGGATGCCACTTAGGCCAATTTTAGCAATGACAAACTCACCTTACCCCAAATTAGCACGCTGGCTGGTCACTAATCTAACCCCAGTAAAACAGAAATTTCAGAAATACTCCATTAAAGATTCCTTTGAATTGATCAGTGACCTGGACAGAATCAATCTTGCCAATGAACTGATGTGCTCTATAGATGTTCAGTCACTTTTCACAAATGTCCCACTGCACGAAACGATTGACTACATTTGTGAACTCGTTGAAATGAGTCACACTTCGTTGCCACTTCCCACCGACATATTGAAGGAAACTTTGCTGCTCTGTACTGAGAATGTCAGTTTTCGTTTCCTTGAACAGTCCTACCGTCAAATAGACGGAGTAGCCATGGGAAGTCCACTAGGTCCCATCATAGCAGACTTTTTCATGCTGAAAATTGAGCAACAGCTAGCTACCGAGATAGAAAACTTGTCATATTACAAGCGTTACGTCGATGACACCTTAATTTTCAGTCGATCTAAACAGATGATAGATAACCTGGTGCAACGTCTAAATAGTTGCCATCCTAATCTGAAGGTCACTTGTGAATTTGAGGTCAGCAACTGCCTGCCATTTCTAGATATCCTAATAAGTCGTCGGGAAGATGGCTCGGTTAGAAGAACCGTGTATAGGAAACCCACATGGTCAGGTCAATACCTAAACTTTAGCAGCTTCACACCGATCCAACACAAACGAGCATTAGTAAATACTCTCTTCACACGAGCAAGGCGAATCTGTACGCCTGACAGCCTCGCGGAGGAACTAGATCTGATTACGTCTGTCCTACAATCAAATGGTTACCCCAGAAGTTTCATAGATAGGCACAGTAGACCAAAATTACCATCCGAAAAGGTGGTCACTGTAGAGAAAAAGAGAGTCTATATAGAGCTACCTTTTAAGGGTGATTATGTCATGCAGCAAACATCACAGCGATTAAGAAATTCAATTAAACGAACATTTAATGCAGCTGAACTCCGTGTAATCGCTCGGACTCAGAAACTACCAGTGCCTTCAATCAAAGGAGATCAGCCTATCGGTGCCACTACACATTGTGTTTACCAATTTGTATGTAACTGCGGAGAAAGTTACATAGGCAGAACCGAGAGATGCTTGATCTCCAGAATGAAGGAACATTTACCTAAATGGGTACAGAAGTCCGCGTTACCGGAGAATGGTAATATTTCTGAAACGCATAAACAGCCAGTTTCCTCAAACGCTATACACTTCTTGACCACCGGTCATGCTACCGATCCATCTTGTGCATTCAAAATCCTGTTGCGCCATTCCAACACGAGATTCTTCCGGTTCGCTGAAGCAGTTGCAATTAATCGACTCAAACCAGCTCTCTGTGTTCAGAAACAACTGTTCGTGAACCTGACCCTTCCCTGGACTTAATGTCTTATTCTAACTCGCTTAGTGATTTTCCACCCCTCAAATCAATTGTTTTAAAAAAGCCTACCCGTGTTATTGTAAGTTTGGTACTGACGAATCAATACGAAATGCTTGCATCTACCAGTTTTCGTGTTCTATCTGCTTTGTTCAAATCGTGTTTAATTTTATATCGTTCAGCCAAAATCCGAAATCTATCAAAGTAAGAATTGAAAAGATAAAGTGAACTGACTGAAAAATCACCCTTGGCACTGTGCCAATGTCACCTCAGAAATTCCGGGGTGGTGTAAGCTATGGTAGAATCACATGAGTGTCGCCACCCGATTATCTATGTGGCCGAGTCGTATGGTAGTATTTTGTGAGTGTGCATAACTGTTGAACCTACATTCTTTTTTTATGCAAAATATGGTTAGAACATTTTTTATGAGGATAGATAATGAAATTTATTCTCTCACATACCTCTAATGGCATGGCGACTAGATCGTTCAATACTCACACAATACTGGTTGAATACTTCTGAACAAATCTATGTTCAAAGCGGTGCATATATCACCGGTTACGGTAACTCTGAGTTGCAACGAAGTCTAGTGCTATCGTTGTTAGAGCTTATAATAAAATCAGATAGATTGGTTTATGTACGGACTGTGCGAACTGCTATATCTGAGACTATCAATGAAGTCAGTTGTTCTAGTCGATGTTTTCGGTATTTAGTCACTTGCCGAAACTGGTGTATATTCGGGAAACGTCTCATCACAATAGGATTTGATAACGGTAGTGCATCGAAGTTTAAAATTCTGTGTTGTATTTTTCAAACGAAGTTATTGTCGGTCTATCTCACGATTAAAGGTACACATTCTAGATGTTAAGCTGGAACACTGAACAGACATCCACAGAGGTTTCCAAGGTAGCATTGCTGTTGCTGTGGAAAGTCCAATGGTCATGACTGGTAAAACTGAAATGCTGGTCCTAAAATCCCTAGCATCTGTGCACCAACCTCTGCCTTCAACAAATGACCATATTTGTGTTGCAGGGTGATAATCTTTTAAAAAAATTACTTCGCATCTCTCCAATACGTGGGAGAATTCACTGGTCATTCACCTACTTTAATATAGTTAGCAAGCTCAAATGGTTGTGGGAAAACGACCCAGTTCTAACCTGCATTCCAAAGTTTGAGAGCATCGTTTTGTTAAATTAAAATATACCAAAGCGTTTGAGATTTTCAGCGTTTTTGTCTTAAGATGGTAAGTCTTAAGCGCTTCTGATGCTGGGGATATTAGCGAAACTGTGCTGCTGGAACTGTTAGTATGCATGATTTGATTGTCAACATGTTGGTGCCGAGTTTCTTACTGAAAATTTCGATTTGACTGAAGTTCGTCTAAACCGCCAATTCTATCCACATTGGTATCACTGAACATGGACCCCTATATTATTACAGTGTCATGAGCCTCATGCCTTTTTTCACAAGTTTCCAGCACGCAATGCGTGAAATATCCTATTTACTGGAATTTTGCTGCAAGTTTATGTTCCTTGAAGTATGAAATGAAGGGATCAGTACTTAATTACTGAAAATTCATCCGGCAGCAATAGTGAAATTATTTTTACAAACATTTTATTGTAGGTAAACATAAACTGAAGTTTACACTACTCGGTTTGTCATAGCGCAGTCTGGACCGGTCAATATAAACATGGTAATAACTTGTGTCCTTGAAACAGGGAACGAAACCTTATTTGCTGCCTGACCACTAGAGAGGTTAAAGGTTGGTCTGCGGACAAAGTGGACCAGGAAGTGAGGAGATTCGTTAACATGCTGCAAGAAAATAACTATCCCAATCGTTCTATAACCCCGGATCTGATTGTAAATTAGCTGTAAGGTCCGACTACGACGGTAAAGAAGAAAGCTTTATCCATCCGCCATCCACATAAGAGTGACAATGTGAAAAAGATATTGGGGTACACGATCTCGGCAACACCGTTGCGGTACTGATTCACCGCACACACACCCCGACTGATAATGAACCTCAAAGACAAACATCCTGTACTCGACCAGCTTATATTCGTTGTTCATTCCCAAGCTTTTATACTACAATGTGTAGATCGCACGTCCGAGGCCTTTATCCAAACGGATCAAAAAACATCAACAAGCGTGACTCGAGAGTGGTTCTACCAAATCCGTCAACTGTACAGGCATCGTACATCTAGCTGAAATCGATTATCCAGTTGACCCTACCAAGACTTTCCGTGTAGACTACAGAGACAAGGACAACTATCAAAGATTGTTCAAACAGTCGTTGGTTTCTCGTATCGAACCGATCATCATCTAGTTAAGTACTCCGATTCTCTGCTCACCAAATTTTTGCAGGCCCTGCGGTTGTTGCGGCCACTGATTACACCACTGATCTGCACTCCAACCCAAACTCTGATCGATAATTCGATATAGTAACAGTGGGTTGGAATCCAACCATTCATTATTAACACGCGTGACTCGTCGTCTGAATGGCTAGATTATAGATGCATTACATAACCAAATGACACCCTACTGTACCTCTTTTTAACTTCGAGAAAGTGCTTTCCCTCGATGAACCTAAATAAGACAGTGAAAAGACTTCAATCATGTTCTCAGGAATAACCAATCAAAATTTCACACGGCGACAGTCATGGCTTAGTGGATTAAACAGACGGACACAAAAACTGAAAATCAAAATTGTGGGAGTGCCGATTACCAGGGTAGACGCAGAGTTAATACATTGTTTTTGAACACATAGGGAACGGCTGTGAGGTTTGATGGTCAAAGCCTCAGCAAACTAGATTATGTCTTTCCGGTTGCTACTGCAAATCACTGATTATTCGTCACGACTTTTGACTCTGTCCTGTTTGGGCCACGTGTGTTGAAATTGATTATGTTGGATGCCGTCCTCCGACATCTATACAAGCGCCTGATATCTCTTAGTTTCCAGTCATTTGGGAACACGTTTCTTGATACCAGCAGCTAGTTGCCTCTTTTCCTACCCATGCAACTCACATTGCAGCTAAATGGATATTTGTACAAACAGTGGGATGTAACGGACGTAAACTGTTGGTTTATGACCGGGGGGAACTGGTAGTTATGGTTGGATACACAATACGCAGTTTTACAGCGTCAGAAATTTTGGATGCAGCGGCTTTTATACGCTTCCGCGTTATTGTTGACCAGCTGTCCCTTAGAAACCGGAGTTCTAAATACGCCGTACTTTTTGGTACCGCCGTTATTTCTGTTGCTTTAACTTCGTTCAATCTACATAATTGTACTGATCTCATGAACCATGTAAACCAATTGTTTTCCACGCTTTTCTTCTATGATTCAGCTGGAATTTTCGCGACATTTCGAAAGTGCTATTCCAATGAGACGTTCGCTCGTTAGTTTTAAAGGTACTAACCAATCTACAGTTTGGTTACTCCCAAACTTTTTTTTGTCTGGAGCACAAATTTTGGCAAACCTTTGTTCTGCATTCAGTCTAATCGTTATAGTTATGAAGCACCAAACAGAGATGTTCCCTACACGCCTAGGCGTTGATCAGTATTCGAACTGTCAATTCACCCCGTGTTTCAAAAAAACATTAAAGTTGTAGCTGTCTACGTTTCGATCGGGGGAGTCAGATGATGGTCAGGACAGCTGGAAGACTGAACGAAATCCATCTACTCACGCAGGACTGGGTTACGTAATCGGAAGGCGTTAATCACCTGTCTGGTAGATAGAACCGGAAACATCTGCTTGGTGAATGCTTCCGATAATGAGGTTGTAACAATGTGGCTACCAAGTCAACTTTGTGTTAATGTATACAAAAAGGGTTCAATCAACAGAAGTAAACGATTAACATTCAGTGGAAGTGCACTGACTGATTCACTAACTGGTTGGCTCCCTGGTTCCTGTTCATTTACTGTTCTCATGAATTCTACTGAATCCATCAGAATTCGCTCGCAGTTGAACCTTCATCACATTTTGTGGTTAGAAGAGGTTTACTCAACCGCTCCAGCTGCCTTCGTCTGAGAGGAGTGTAAAGTTGGTTCAATCCCGAACTTTCCATGTGACCATTTCTAATTCATAAGTATGATAGCTTGATATGGTTTCTTCGAAACCACACTTGACGCAGTCTTGCTATAATGTACAAATCATTAATCGTTATGCCTTTGATACATCAATCTCACTATTATTCAGTAGTGGGGAAAGAGCACTGATTTTGACAATTTCGTCAGAGGTGTCCACGAAAACAGTTTTTGCAAATGTTCATATCTGCAACTTCCGAAACAGGTCCTAGCTGAATGACGGTTTCCAATGTATTAGTTCGGTCTGCATACGCATCGCTTCCTATTTCACAGCTCCAGCACTGCGGTAGAAGTTCATCGGCATGTTACGAACGATATGGGTGATTATTTTATTCTGTTCATTCTATAAAAATTGTTAAACAATACAGGGTTTCGCCTGACAAAAAGAGAACGCTCAAAAATGATTAATGCTTTTTTCAAAACGGGCCTACTGGAAAGACCACGGAAACACGACAGCTGTCATCAGCCGTGAATGGCGTTCAGTTGATCTGAAAAACGAAATCCGCTGCTGCTCACCAACAATCCACATGCCGTTCGGTGAATTTGCAGATACCTTCTTGATAGGATGCCCATGACTGACATTTTTGACACACTTTTGTCCATATCTGCATTAATGACTGCGTTAACAGGTCGTATCGTTAAGTCAACGCGATTCGACGTTTTATGACCTCAAGTCACAGCCGTGTTCATTCATTGTCTACCCGACACGGCTGGCAAGCCCAGCCAGGCTGACAAAGCTGGTATCTGTTCCATCCTGTTTCACATCCCTCACGGGCACACATTATCCCGCTCATCGATCGGATCTAACATTGGTCACGAACACTTTCGAACCTAAAAGCCATCAGGCCCTCTTGCACGTATTCATATGAGAGGTTTGAAACGGGATTGGCACAACACATCGAGCCCGGACACAGGAATACGAGCTAGGTGGTACGCGGTTCTCGGACAGCTTCGTCCAGCAAAAGAAATACAAGTCAAGGATTATTGCCACTTCAACTCATCTTTCCGTCACACCCCACACAATCCTCCGCTTGTTTAATCATTGATCTACAATAATCATTTCCACAATGCTATCAGGATTTCGATAGGTCCGAACATTTCGTCATTGTTGAGTTGTCCGTTGTGATTTGTTTAGCATTTCTGGTAGGCTGGAGAAGATTGAAATTGTTTGCAGATTTCGCTTATCGTGCTTATTCACACACTCGCGTTTTTTAAGCAAGTATCTGGAACCGGACATCTGAAAATGTTCGAAACCCAACTTCGATGCTCATCTTGCTTAGAAATATCTTTGATTAATTCTTACACTTTTATGAACCTGTTGATTGTAACTGTCCCAACA
Organism: Paragonimus westermani; assembly: GCA_008508345.1. Lineage (NCBI taxonomy): Eukaryota > Metazoa > Platyhelminthes > Trematoda > Plagiorchiida > Troglotrematidae > Paragonimus > Paragonimus westermani. The sequence goes on along the minus strand of QNGE01000297.1, from coordinate 273,693 downwards.
TCCTCTAGGTTCGGTTGTTTCAATAAGCTTACAGTTTGATCGTCTTCCGCCATTCCGTGTGTACCATGCACAGCTCCATAAACAGGAAGGTGGCTTCTCAGTTCCACACTTGAGTTCAGACACGATGACTGTTCTACAGATTTTCTTCAGCAAAATATAAAATTTAATTATTTCGACGGTCGTTTGCATGTGTTCTGGAACCCTAGGATCTTTCTATTTGTCAGACGATCAACTAGCCTTATCGGATTCACACACTACGCATCAGTCAATAGTAAACTTTAAATCTGCATAGAGAGATTGAATGTGGAGTAGTATTCGTACTCAGATCTTCTCTTCCTACATACTGCATATCCTACAAGCTCCGTTTTATTCGATCTATTCTTCATCGACCAGTCAACATACTGTTTATTTCTGTATTTTGTTCACCAATACCCAATCAACGAATCAATGGATTGACGCTTTAACACGAACTTCTCTCTGTACGATCAATTATTTCTTCCAGTTGACTGGAAGTTCACTGCTATCGACATTTTTTATTTGAGCATGTCATCAGAGCAGAAAGAAGACATATATTGCGATATGTTAACATTTTATTCACTCTCATCAGTCGCAAACGTAAAACATGCCAGTTATATACATCAATTATTTCACGACACACAGGGACTAGACACACACCACTTATGTAATCATGACCATGGCAACCTGAACGGTTGTTTCAACCACTTCTGTGCACATAACGTCGGTTGGTAAGTTCGAATGAGCATCGCTTCGCAGAAAGCTAGTAACTTTGGCTTTCGGTTGCGCAACCGTATCTTGAATGAGTTTACTGGGTCATCTAGATCACCTGTTGTCATGAGGTGTTTAGCAATCAATGACCTTGGATTTCGAGTAGGCAAAGCAGCAAGTTGGGACTGGTGTTTGTCATTTCTCGCCCGTTGGCTCAATTTTGTTGAGTGATGACTCCTTCAATCTCCCGTGTTGTCCGCAATCCCGCCTGTAAGCTCTGACCCTATCTCACCACTGCGCCGACATATTGCACTGAATGTTGGAATAAACGCGCCTCCATCCATCACAGTAGAGAAGCGGATACATCCACGTAGAAGTGAGAGGAGGTCTATAAGCCCTTCCCGTATAATCCGTGCTGGCTGAATATGGTCAACTGCCTATAGTCCTTGTGTGTACAGTAGCAGTGTTTACCACTTCACTGTGAAGTATGCAAACATTAAAACTTCACTTTTCCTAGAGCATACTTCATCCCCTTGATATATGTTGGTAATTCACTAATTTGTTGTGCTTGTCTAAGTGGAGTGCGTTTACAGTCGACCATTGGAAAGGTGACAGACTCACCCAGTTCCACTAATTTATACACGTCACTGACTTTGAGGCACGGTGCATTCTAAATGCTGTAACATTTCTCAACTCCACACCACCGGGCTGAGAAGCAAGGGGCGCTATTTATTTCTTCTTGATGGGTGTAGGAAAGTATGTCCCTGTGGACCCAACTATGGCTGAGTTTATGAAATAACGTTCTGTGTTAATCCTGATTACTGAATGAAAGGGAGACTCTGACCGACTGGTAGCTGAGGTGACTGGGCACATCTGAGGATATACGAATCACTTCACCATGCGATGACTGGGTCACTGTTACTGGATCTGAAGCATTGCTTTTCAAAGTTAGGCTATAGTCAATTGACCGTTGAAGTTTAGTTTGAAAGCCTACGTCAACAACTGGAATGACTCGTTCCTTCCGCATAATTAACTACCAAGCAACACAACCTTACGTTAAAATACAGTCTATTGAAACGAAACCAAGTAGATATCCTAAGGAAGCTGTCAACCAAAGGAAATATTTTAATAACGAAACCGGCGACGTTCGGCCAATAAAACGTTGGCGAAAACCCACCGTTCGCAGACACGTCATCGGTCAAACTAGAAATTAATGAACTCAAAAACACCACAAGAAATGCTGATATCTAAAAACGCTGTGTGGACAGTATGTCTGAACAAAGCTAGTGAGGCCACCCAGACCTCAGTAATTGGGGTTAACAGTGTACATTCGGATACCAAGTTTACCGTCGAACCATAAGTGGTCAACGGATTGCTTTTTCTAGACACATCGTTTCTCCACCGAATGGGTTTACCAATTCAAGGGTTATTTCATTGAGAAGGAGTGTAGACTGGTCAATAGATGCACGCTAACACCATTGCTCCTTCGAAGTACTCCAGGAAGTTGACCCACTATACGGCACAAAAGATTTGTAAGTTAGATACACTAGGGCCAGTTCAGGACACGTTTATGCAAAGTGAGCTTCCTCACCGATTCCTAGGTAGGAGCGTGTGTGCGGAAAGACGGCGGGAAAACGCCTGGTACGGTTAAATAACTTGTTTTCTCCATCAAACAAAGACTTTACCCTCGAGTCGATCATCCACCAAATCCTAGATTTAGCTTACGGTGCTTACTAAGGTGAATAAGTCATCTCACGTGGTCGATTTCGTGTCACACTTGAAAAGCAGCCCGTCTAAGTATTTTTACGCTTTTTTCTGTTATCCTGATGAGAGCTAATTTTGTTCGGGGAGATAAAAAGGTTCCTGTGAGATCATTTTTTATTTCACTGACAGTGACCACTAATTGAAGCCACAAGAAGTATTCTGAATAATTTACCAGGTTTGTCAAGACAGTCACATACATACTAAAAATGAGGCTAATACTGACAGCAAATTTCATGCATTCACAAACAGCACTTTCTTCCAGTAGACTTTGATGCACCGCATACCTGTGGTGTTCATTGACCTATTTGACCTGGTTTTCACATAAAGCCAACACAAATCGGTAAGTATAAAAGCTGTGTAACGATTACTGGAGGCAGCTATTTGTAAAATTAACCCATGAATTTTACGGGAATATGAAGATGCCTGAGTCACTCAACATGAATGTTCGGACAGCTACATCGGAACGGGCTTAAAGATGGGGGTTACTTAACAGTATCGTGTGTTTCGGAAGTCAATAAATGATTGTACCAGACTACCGTTGGTTGCGGGGTTGTTACTAGTTTCTATCGAATCGATCGTCGGCCAAGTTAGCGACAATCACAGCAGTGAAAGCTTCTCACGATTCATGTTCCATTATCATTTTTCAGTTTTCTTTCGTGTTCCCGATGTATTCTGCTACACAAAAACAGGCAAACCAGTATACTAGGATGGCCCACGAATGAAAAGGAAATTTTCCCTTTAGGAATAGGACAGTAAGCAATTAATTAATGAAAAGTGACAATGAATTCGCAGGTGGGATTTTTCGATTAGGCACGGCACAGAGGGATCTTCGAAGAGCTCATTGGGGAAGGGCTGACTTGAACTGTGCTGGTGGGCAGAAGTAGGTCAAAATGTACCTCTAAACTTTACATCTGTTGTCCTTAAGTTCAGAGCTGGTACTAAAACATAAAAATTCCGAATTGATAACTAGACAAACACACGACGGGTAAGCGGACCAAGAATAGCTACCACCTTATCCCAGTTGCATTTGGCAACGTTTTTTGTTTCACGCGCTTCTTTTTTGATTTACCTACAAATGACTGGGCAACTCGTTTACGAGATTAAGGTGATTTGTGTCGACGATGATGGCAAACGCTCACTGGGAGCTCATTGTCGCCATCTACACAGCAATACTGCCCAGTCAGCACACACACTGGACTGGGTTGGTTGTATCGACACATCACAGAAATGGGCTTCCTTAGAAAGTAATGATGTAGACAAGGAGACTAGTTTATTGCATTAATACTTCGTAAAATCCGGAAACACAATTAATGCATCTAACTTCACCAAAAACCTGGTCAAATGTGGACAGTTAGCGGCGAAATTACCAATCCAATTAGATTCCCCTGTGACATTTATTGGTCGATTCTCAAGCCATCAATTCCAGTTACCAAGTTGCAAAAAGCCCCAGGTGAACTGCTGCTAGTATGAGGACGTGGACTTGGACAAATCGATATAGTTAACAACGACAAAAGTGATTACACGATTGATCAAACCTGGCCAAATTTGTAGGTGTTCATTGCACACTCTCCGGTCAAACACCCCATGTACATATGATCGATCCTCCCCCAGAAACATCTACTGACGTCCCACGTTAACCCATTCGAATGCAATGGGGAGCAGGTGATTACATCCGACACCAGTGAGTACTCAAGGATTTCAACCATCGCAGATCGAATATCCTCCATGGTTGGGCGCAGCTTTCAAATTCACTTGGCTAAATGTTGCAATCAGCCCACTGCAAAACGAAGCAACTGACTAAAGTTGCGTTTGCTAATTAGACCTCATCAGTTGTTTCGAACTAAGAGTTGCAAATTCCAGGTGAGCGTGTTGATCATTGATACGGTAACCAAAAAACCATATGCGAACGTCACCGCGAACGTCACAAGCGACCTGATGACAGTGCTGTCTTCTCCCGTTCATATGAGCTAAGGGTGACGGACCATGGAGTCCCTTGAGGGAACGTAAGTGAACATCTGGGCAAAATAAACAGACGTTGATTTCAGAGGACAACGTGCGAACATATGCGGAAGCGTGTTTCTTATCCAAGACACTGGTTTACATCGAAAGTAAGTAGTTCATCAATTGATCAAGAAGCTTGATGACTGATAGTCACGTTGTCTTCTCAATCTTGTCACCGGAAACAAGTCTCAATTGTCCATAGCCAAGCAAACAACACGTCTCTGTAACCACCTAGCGCAACATACATTCATCTGTGTATCAAACCCCAACTTGCGTACGAAAGAATAGACATAGCAAGAACATAGTTGTTTTCATATCTAGTCAGTCAGTCACACAGGCGGATAGAGAGATGTGGGAATAAAAGTGTTGTGACAAAGATCACTTGCGCACAAATATCCACGTACATAAGGGATAAAGAACAACAAACAAACCTAGTATGAACAATCAGGCCAACCGATGAAGTGATAGAAGACAAAGAAACATGAAAGTTTAACCGAAAATCATGTGTTATTACTACGGCAGCATTCATTATTGTGCATGTTAGCTGTCGTATCGGAGCGACAAGGAAGACACTGGCAGCGGCGGTAACATCAGAGGCAAAGAAAATAAAAAAACAAATTCCCAAAATACGGAACCCTATTCATAATAATAATGCCGGCCAGAATAAAGTAGTATATAGTGCGTATCATAATGTCGGTAGTAGGAGTGGCATTGTAGGTAAACAATAATTAAGTAGACCCAAATATGTTATAAGCAGAGAGTGACAGTGAAAAGCGAAACTTGTAAAGAGACGGTATGTCTGTTTGTTCTTTGTCGAACAGTTGTGTGTGATATTATTATTGATAGTAGAAATAATAATAGCAATATTAGTAAGCTTTATTGTCAGTGTCATTAAACGACGTGGTGAAAACGGGGGGGCGGGCAGGCACACACGGTAGAGAATAGCTGTCCAAATCGTACGTAAGGTGATATCGTGGCGAACTTATCTAGTACTGTGAACGCTGAACCAATACTCAATCCGATTGTCAATCCCTATGGTTGTTCATCAATCATCACGAGTGATCATTCTGGTACTTTGGACGAGCACGTGAGTGAGAGGTCGGAATATATTAAGTTTAGAAAGCGCACGTGCTTTGGTCACGGAAGTGAAAAACAAAATAACTGAAAGAAGTATCGGCAGATACAAAGCACATCTTTGTTCTTTGGCTATGAAAGGAGCGAGTGAAGTTGGACACACGTTGTTAAAGCATGGAGATCGACAATTGAACAGCGGTATGTGATGCATTTTGGTGTCCAATTGTTAAGAGGACACGAAACAACAGAAAACATAGGCAATAGGAGAGTGAATACATCACAGTTGCTCATAGGTGTATCTGGTTCGACCGTCGAACATGATCGACTAGGTTCTGGCAGGGGACTATAAGTCACAATTGATGCAGACCTCCGAGGATTGAAGGCTGTCAGCGTAGTCGAATCGAACCAGGTAAAAGAGACAATCGGTAAACCGCGTAAGTTAAATGCAATCATTGGAGATGAGGATTAGAGTTGAGTATGAACGATAAAAAGGTTGTCGTGATCCATAGTAGAACTTGCGGTGGCCTGGACAATTAGAAGCATCCTAACAGCTAGCAGGAAAGACCCTATGCGACTACGAGCGTGTGCGAAATATCCGCTGGTTGAATGCGGTCGGGTGTGGGTGAAACTTTCGGATGCCAACGTCATTAACCTCTCTCAGATTCACCAGCTGTCTGGATTCGACCATGTCAGGCCATCATGACAGGCGACCCGGGGGACATACCTGGAGTCGGTGGGGACATGGACGAGTTAACACGCGATCCGGCCGGTCGGAGACTGGTTGTGGTGCGTACACGATTGCGTAACACACGTAATGTGATCAACTTGCGATGCTCGTTTCGTTCGCCAAGTGCAACTAGCGAACGTTTGTCGTTGCTGATCTTGACTTGCAGGATCTCTATGTTCGAAGAAAACCAACAAATCTGATTACCGTCTCGCAGTCGCCAGACACGAATTGAACCGTCCCAACTGCCCGAAACGACGATTTCACTATCCTTGGAGATGGCGACGCTGAGAACCTGTGGATCACAAGTGACGGAATAATTGGTTTTGATTGGGTGTATGCCGACCTTTCAAAACGCATGAGAAACCAAAAAATAACACATCTCATAGTAGTCACCTCCAAATTAACTCTTCACGACTAGCCTCGTCCGGATTTGGACTTAACAGGCAGATGTGATATTATGTGAATTTGATCCAGTATCCTTCATAGGAGAAACAATAGTTCACATTCACTAGACTCTGGTCATGTGGGCAACATTTTTAACCGGCCAGTGATTACAGATCTTGACTGGCTTGGTTTCATCTCGTTAGTCTGGATGGACGCAGACCAAACCAACTAGCGACTATGTACCGTACAGTAGCTGGAAATGGAATCGTCTAGTCACAGTCAGGGGTCTCGGAGTCAGTGTTATGATGGACCACTTCGGACCTCGTTTGAGCTGTTGTTATCTGATGAGACCAGACAAGAATGATAGTAGTTGTGGATCACAAGATGGATCAGAAACGTCATGAAACATATTTTCATTTCGATGTCCTTAAAGGCGTAGTCGAAGCAAACTGGCCACCTGAGATGATTTGTGTCCACCCGAACTGATGGGGTGTGAGCAAGTAACAAATCTCGAATTTATCCGGGTCCAACGAAATAAATGGAACCGTTTATGTATAACATTACAACCGACCTCAGATTAGTTACGTACATTTGAAAGTGCGAAGGGCAGCGTCATTAAAAACCAAAATGTTATTCCCTATATCTCATTTTATTTGTCTGTCTATGTTAATTCACAATGCATGCAAATTCATAGTGTCGTAGGTACACGTTACAGTCGTTCAACAAGATACGAATTGTCGGACAATTTCTCTCCGATATTTCACTTCCAGCGTGTATGTAGGTGAGGACGAGTACAAAATTTCAAGTAGGAGATCGGGTTCGATAGTAATAAACATACTGGGAAGAGTAATTTGTCAACCATCGGACAACCATGACGTAATGATCAATTCGAAGGAAGCTGAATGTATGCATACGCCAGACTATGCTAAATACTCGCACAGTTTGAGACGACTGGCAAAGTCAGCATTCAACGAGAAAGCTGACAGAACTGATAGAGCCAGAGGTTTGCTGGCATGAAACACACTGTGGGAGTTTATGATGGTTGGGAACAGTGTTGGTGTTGTTCGTAGCTCGGGTTGATGGTTCTGGTATTGATATGTTCGCCGAGCTTGGCATTTAGGTTACAAACGTTTCATCACCAAGCCAGGTGACATCATCACGCACGGATGATGTCACTTCGTTTGGTGATGAAACGTTTGCAACCGAAATGCCAAGCTCGGCGAACATATCAATATCAAGTGTAGGAGTTAGGTACACAGAGTATCGCCCTTGTTCCAGCTATGACCACAGTAAATGTGGCGTTGGATGCACTCAATTTGTTTGCGCAATTCTACTGTTAAAGAGTAGATGCTGATCGTTTTGGCAACAAACAACAGCATCATTTGAAAACTTTAAGTATGACTGGGACATACTCTGAAACCAAGTTCAACGCGAGCCCGACGTCAGCCTTATGATTGTTGTCTATCGAACACAGTTCACAGATGTGACGATACCATTGCTGAAGTACTTCGAGCAAGGTTCTGTAATAAGTCGAGATATCGTGCTTGTTTTGTTTCCGACAGTCCTAAAACTGTGCGTGTAGGTGCAGTGCTATCAGATAATATATACAAATATGAAATCTCAGCGAGCAATTACATTTGACCTGACCATGGCTAAGACAAAATCCACTTAGTGTATAAACCCGATAACTTTTAAACTGACGAATTTATGATCTTCTGTTCTTTTGGCCTTCACGTTGAAAACAGTACTGATCACTTTGTCAATAAACACGTGATCGTTATGAGTAACTGCTTGCTCATATTCAGCTTGCTCGAGTGATTGGTCTACCTACTACCAAATAGTTCGCTATTTATCGCCCTTGAATCATTCAGTGACACACCCAATCCGCCAGAAGAATTCTTGTAGACTCTTTGCGTACGTACGCGATGGGAATAAAATATCAGAGCTACATTTATTTGCAAATTCCGTATTATTAACTGATCCAAAAGATATATTCTACAAATTATTTTTGTGCAGTTACCAGTGTGACGCAGGCATTATGAAAACGACCAGTGTTATTAGCAATGAAACTCGAAGAAGTCGCATGTGACCGAATTGTTTTTCCGGTCAACTGTCGTTTGATTGCACTCTTACGTGTCCATACTCTTTTTGCCACTTTGGAGTGGTGATCCAGCCTGCACAATGCTTTCTCACGGAAGGTTATTTTGGCTGGGGCTTTCAATCTTACACGTTTAACCATATCAGTTAGAATAAGGAACAGCCAGACGAAAAGCAGTTACACTTATGGGTTTGCATGTCAAATTACTGATTTCGTAGGGCTGCTCACGTATTGAAGCACAAACCTACAAATATACAGCAGCATGGCTCGGAGGCCGGGTTAGCTTTCCATTACCAAATGAGTCAGACTTTTGAATCAGAGGCTCCGGGTGGATCCTCAAAAAACAAACAATTTCCTTTTTTACAGGTCAAACGATGGAGTCATAGACACACACTTCAATTTATGACACGCCTGTGGACGTAACGCACTTTCTGCTGGGAAATGGAATGTGCTTATCGATGCAGCACCGGGCGGTCGGACGCCGCACTGCACTGATCGCAATGGAACTGGGACGCTACGACACCGTTGTTGCAGCTTTGAGTCAGACAAGACCTGCACACTAAGGTAAGCTCCGGAAAGGAAGTGCTCGTTACACCTTCTACTGGATAGGTTGTTCGGCAGCCGATGTCTTGGAAGCACGGTGTCCTACCAATTATTTGATGATAGGCGAACCGCATGGCATCCGTTACCGAGTCACGACCAAGGGTCTGTGACTCGGTCGACTTAAGTCTGTTACACTTCCTACCGTTTATAGTCCAATTGTGTCAAGCCGGTGAAGCAAAAGACCAGCTCTGTGGTGAGCTGTCCGCCACAATCCATTGGTGATCGATAAGTGACCGAGTGGCTGAATTTACCGCGCAGGTTGGGCCCGGCTCAGCAGCCTGATCGGAAGTCTTAGGACTCCATGACATTAGTGAAATCAATGCGAACACTGACTGGTTTCTTCACCTGTGTGCTATTCACCGGTGTGGCACTGAGATGTGGCTAACACAAACCCCGATTCCAGCTGGATGTGGGCGACATCAAGACCTTCATTAATCTACAAAGTGGTCATCACTATTTGCCTGACTATTTGATCGTGTGTGATCGCAACATTCGCGAAATAGGTATCGCGCGAATAATGCGCAAGGCTGGATGTAGCTCGGGTCATGGGTTGGTCAGAACCAAATTACTTATTCAAGTTCACAAGTCTCTTTGTTACAGATCATCGGGATAGCATCGGAAACTGGATGGCAAACGATTGCTGAACTCGAAGGTAAGGACGGGGTTTCAGTGCGCATTTACTGTTTGCCTGAAAGACATTCCCGTATCTGATACTCTTGACGGTGTATGGCAACACCTAAAGGAACGGGTCACGGAGGAAATCCGTGAGAGGATAGGTATCCAGAGCCAGAAATGCTTCGACGACAACAATGTGGTTACTTCCAGCATGAAGAGAGGGAAGAATGAAGCGTTGGCTGTTTCCATAATGCACCCAGACAATAAAGACAAAGAAGCAATTTTCCGGAGTGTTCATCGTCATCTCGCAAAAGCGACTTTGCGAAATCAAGTATGGTTAGTTGTAAAAGCAAGGTGAGTTGATGCAGAGGTACACTGGCCACTGACAATGTAAGCGTTTTTGCCATTTGCTGGCCCATCTTTTCAGTCTACCAAAGCGCTGATCAAGGTGGACTCTGACTCTTAGTGGGCTAAACCAGAGGACATCATGAAAGTCCGGCGCAAGCACTTTGGTAGCCTACTAAACAGTCCTGCTATCCTTGATTGGGAACCTGTGAATAGCCTGTTACAGCAAGTTGTCAAAGCTTGACTTATTCTCACATCGGGTTTGCCAGAGGTGCACACAACTATCGTACAAATACGAAACGGAAAGGCAGCAGGTGATGATAGATTGCCAGGGAAACTTTCGAAGAATGGCGGACCGGTGTTGTAACATCCTCTGTTCCAGTTGCTTTGCCTCACCTGTGAACAGAAAGTAATCCCTCAATCGTTCAAGGATTTCCTGATCGTACCTTTGATTAGCCATAAGGGTAACAAGCAAAGCAGCAACAGTTATCGAGGCATCGGTCTGTCGAGTGTCATCATCATTTTTAGCTTTGAACCCTGCCCCTAGGTCCTATGGACCGGGCTGACACTGGTCCCTACAATATTCTACAGAGCAGATAAAGAAAACGAACAAACAAGAAGGTAATTAATTTTCGTGAAAAGGAATACTTAAGAAGTTCGTAGATGCAAGACAACCGTTGATCGCGACACATCATCACGCCGCAGAGTGTTCCCAATCAGCGATGTGGATGGTCGCGAAATCTTCAATCACGTTGACGGCACCCTATCAACCTCTCTCGGCGGAACGGTCAGGACTTTCACGGCGCGTGGTGGTCTTGTGGTTTCATTCAACCGTCGGCAGCCATATTGAACAATGCGCTGTTTGGCATAGGCCCCATCAACACTATGGAATACATGGCCCAATCAGCGAGGACTGCATGTTCTCAATCTTTCAATTATCCGTCGTGAACTTGCACATTTCCTCAAATACGCGCTGACAGGTTGTCGCGTTGCTCACACAGTCAGCTCATTTGGTGCTAGCCAACCAGCAGAGATATTGATGATCGAATATTAACAGTTTGTACGCAACTTTCGTAAGAATGGACCATCACTGTGAAACGTAGAGCGGAGCACACATATGTAATGCAAGTTCTGCCTTTAAATCAACAAACGGGCGTCCTTTTTACACCAAAAGTGACAGAGGTTGGTGAACGCACTATGTGCTCTGGTGACCCCCGTGAACACCTCGTCAGCAATACTACATGCTGACGAGATGGCACTAACCAGGTAGGTGAAACGATCGGTGGTCTCCAGCGGCCTGCCAGAAGTAACAAAGAGAGGGTCAATGTCAACCCAATCCTATGACAACACCGCACTTTGAAGGTACAAAGTGCATACTATAAAGACTATCATATAATTTAACCGATTCAGCCTTGTCTGTATGTTCTCCGCAAAAGGACTACAGTTTTGTCTGCATGCTCAATAACAGTTAGTTTATTACCTGACAGAAGTGCCACTCTGAGATCCTCAAAACCGCTAAATGCTCTTACGCGACCAGTGGTGCAACAGACAACCTTTGAGTGCAACTGCTTTTCGTCTGACTGCCATTCTTCGGCTTGCCCGACTGTGGACTACCTTAGTAAAAATCGACGTTCTCTGTGTGCACGTTAAAGGTTTTGGTCCTGCTTAAAGTAGTTCACCACAGGATATAGTTCGGTGTGGTCTTAATCCACTATTCATAGGCGGGTAGCACGTCTGACAATTCATCTCAACCAAACAGCACGGTACCATGACGTTTGTTTTCGTTGGTTGCACTGTTTATTCGCATGACAGTTTATCTTAGGTGGAAATCAACGCCACCTGTGGAGCAGAAGGGAGGTATATCGATTATTGTTTATGGTTGTAACCTATAAAACAAAGGCTTTACCGTCGTATGTAGGGAATGTATGGCGGACGTCAGCGATGAGACAACCGACTTAGTCATACCGAAGTCGCCATGGCAGAAATGATCAAAACACCTACAGTGTGATAACACGATTCGTTCTTAGGGGGAAAATTAGGGGAAGTGGGTACGAACAGGTAAAAGTTACAGCATCACAAAGCTACACTTGACGGAAATGACAACCAGAGTAAGGTGATATGAGGGTCCATTGTGACCAAAGAATATACTGGATTGTGTGCCCCATAGCTGATCACGTGTAAATTCTTCTCTGTTCCGCAATGCATATCAAATGGTTAGCCTCTTTATTGACTTATTTCCATACCTTTGATTATTGGCAACCACCCAACAGTTGCAAAACTTAGTTGAAGAGCTTTACGTTTGCACACAGTGTGGGCAACTAAAACGCAAAGACCGGCTTAAACTCACATCGTCCGCATGACCTTCGAGTGTGTGCAGCAGACGTTCCTCGGGCATCAGCCACACGCGAACCAACTGGTCTTGAGCTCCGGTGACCAGATAACGTCCATCCTCAGACAGTTGAATACAATGCACAGTACCTGAGTGTGGTGCCAAGGCAGTCATGTTTCCACCTTCAAGGGTAGCGCTGATTTGAATTTGACGCACCACCTCTCCAGTGTGCAAGTTCCACACGAGTAATTCTCCTTTGCGCGTTCCTATAACGGGAAAGGAACAAAAGAAAGTCAGAGAGATTTATGGTGGGAATGTCAAAAGTGGAGTCAAGCGCGCACTATACTCTGTAGACAATACAACCATAGGGACGCACCTGTCACAGCTGTGTCCGGTCCGAGGATTTCCGTTGCATTCACTTCCGCATCAAACACAACCATCCGTGGTTGGGCAGGTACCTGGATATAGAAACAAGGTTTACTGATAGTAAGCGTCAATAGTGGAACATCCTGAGATCTTACTAGCAAATAATTGCCGAAAATTAGGTGCTAAGAGAAAGCGATTTTCCTGTCACCTGCCTGGACAATGAAACGGCCGAGTTGAAGAACACCCGCTTTTATACCAGAAGATTGTGAACAGTGTTAGTAACCACATCTTGATGGACTTCCATCGGCCAAATCGCTCTAACAATATCGTAGTGTGAGACGTTCGTGGACATCATGCTTTCCTATTAGGCGAAAAATTTATCATATAAGTTGTGTTAACAGAAGGATATGATGGAAGAAGTTGGATTCCATAGAAGTATTGTTCTTTAACTGGTAATCTAGGGGCTGTCATAGGGACGTTTGGGACAGTCCATGGTAACCATACCAGTTCTATTGTCAACATCAATTCTAAATAGGTAACAAAAGTAACCTCATTAACCCTGATAAATTTTTGGCCTTCAAAAGCTGAAAGTGAGTAATTGCGACTAAATACACGAATTAATTAGAATTCGACGTAAATATAAACACAGACTAACCAAAATCACTGAACGAGAGCAGGACGTCACAAAGGGGTTAACAGATTCTTATCATAGCCGATCCGCTCTGCTGTGGTTCCAGTACACAATGGCGTATACATACATATATATATATATATATATATATATATATATATATACTTATCTGTTTTTCGAGATGAAACGAAATGATATCACCAACCTTTTTTCAACGTCTTAAAAAATTACCAAAGAAAAAACCATGTCTTCTCTAGTACTACACGGATTAAAAAAGTTTCGGATTTAACACCACAGTGCGCTTTGTTATTATCCAGGGTTATATTTAAACTTACTGTTGTCACTATACGCAAATCACGACCGAACGTTGATTTAGCTGAAAGTCGAACCTCTAACTGGGTGAGTGACAGCCTGTGTGATTGGTATTTGACTGATCGTTCGTTGAACAGTACATGAAGATTTCACATGGTCAAACAAGAGATACGAATACCGGAATCGTTTGTATGAGATCCAAATGAGTGAGTACACAGGCAATGGCACATGCAATGACGAAAACACACAGAACATCTTGTAGTGACTAAATAAGTCGTTGAATTAGCTGTGATGTTTTGAATTTTACAAACAAATGACATCAGTTGTAGAATACTCAAAACAGTAGTAGTTTTGATTCAGTTAACTCTCTCCTTCTTAAGTTTCATGCATTGCAACCGGTTACCGCGTTAATCAGTACTAAGGCTATCTTGCTAGAATCAGCGACCTTGTTTCGTCAGTCTGCCTGAACACAACAGCACATCGATGAATCAGCTGTTCATCGCACTGACAAGTGAACAAAAACAATCACGCAATCGCATGAGTTAGCATCTGAATCCATACCAGCCGAACAATCAATAACGTACTGGATAGTGAGCAGCTAGGTCGAACACCATGTAGCACGCCTGTTCCTCATTTTTGCACCCGGCCACGACCAGACGGTCGTCATGAGATATATTCAAGTAGGTGACGTTGTCACGCAGTACTGGATTGATTGGGTCATAGAATATTTCGTGATCACGCTGATTAGCCGGCAAATTCCACACCAAAATTGACGGTCCGCTATGCGAAGAACGAGCAACAATCACGTGCTCGCTTTTGCGCGTCAAACACAAAGAAGTACACATGACTTCCATTGGCATTTCTAACTGTCTTCCGCTCACGAAATCCCATAGCTGAACAAAGATAAGTAAAATAGTTTAAAAAAGGGGCTTTGTAAGTGGGTCAAACTAATGAGAAGTGTATCGGGCTAAATAACTCGGGATTTCTAAATTATGGTTTAGTCAGGGTTACACATCATGAAAGTGAGGAGAAACGATCGTGAATTTATAAGTGTACACGACGCAAATCATACAGTTGATCAAAATTATAGGCAATGTCTCTCATCTATAGTATTACTGGCTTTGGACAGAACCAATGACCTGATTTTCGGACTGATTATTGCCCACACGTTAGTGAAGATTTAAAAAGGTATGTTGCTACAAAGTGGTATGCCTGTAGCACACATGAAGAGGCGAAAAATTGAGAATAATCTACCGGGAATTGTATTTGAACTCATGAGGCTCGTACCCCAAGTGCTGATCATCCAAAAATCCCAGGCTCGTTAAAATGTCTCGCCTAAGGGAGCATTAACGTCTCAGCACTGAGCCAAGTGAAGCCTATCAACAGCAACAGTTTTTCCCAGACCCTAGGTCTGTTACAAACACGTGGCACGCGCCGGATTCGGCTGAATTGATGGTCACATGATATACATACGCTGCAATCAGTGGAATTTTTTAGGTTGCTCATTCTTGTGAATGCTGAGAAAACCAGATTAGATCTCTCTTTATGTTGCATGAAAATGCAGTAAACTACTCAAGGCATGAAATAACCATGAAAGTAATGTGCGTTTGCGTAGTACATCGCACCAGCTTACCTGCATTCGTTTGATGCGCATGGCATTCTGATCGGTTAATGTGTCCATGCCACCCCCCAGATCATCAACAACTTGCGTGACCAGTACAGTGTCATCACAAGCCAAATGCAAGTCGGTACAACCGAGTTCCTGACCTTCCATAATTTTGAACACTTCTCCTGACTAGAAGTGAAAAAGATTACAGTTGAAGAACTCTTATTTGAAAGTCGAAGTAAATCGGTTAATCTATAAGGTTAAACTATAAAAACCGTCTGAAATACATTGTGTATTGAGGTCGAAAAAGGACTGTTTTAAATCCCATTGTTTCAACCATAGGTCACGAGTACTTTTAACGGAAAAAAAGATCACAGTAATGCATAGAGACTGACTAGAAAGAAATGATAGATAGGTTCGATGCAACAAACCTTCCGCTAAAATGTGAACGTGTTCGAAGAACTTAGTACGAAAACCTGACATACATTGACAGTTTATCCACAAGCCTGTAAACGTCCGGGGAAGCGCAGGAACCTAAATGTTTGATGACGGGGCATACTAACGGACGTTCTGGTTACCTTGAATTCCAGGAAATTCGATGGAATGGGTAACGATGGAGTAAGTTTAATGATAATTTCGTAATTTTAAGATCATCCACGAAAACTTTCTCTTTTTTCCAGAAGTAAAACGGACTTCCAAGTCTTTAGAACCGTACTGACTGTGTAATACCCCCTAAAGAATAGGCTTACAAGGAAAAACACCTCCGTTCAAAAAGAGTATTAAAAAGGTGTGGCATTATTTTCGTACCAGAAAACCCCAGTGAACAAATAAACTTTCAGTTACCATGCAGGATCACTGTTTTGGGTTTGAAGTAGATCCAGTACTGCCTGGAAGAAACAGTACAGTAGCTACGCAGTAAAATACGTCACTTCATTCATGAACAACCTTAATACGTCGCCTCGGTAAATCAACATGTGATCCATAGTCAACTTATGAATTAAGTTTAATGTCTATCTAGCGATGGTTATGCTTTTTTAAGGCACAACCTCTTTAAATGATATCACAGAATGTAACTGATATTTTTCAACTATGATCTCTTGAAAAGATGAGTGCACAAGAGATACTGCCAAATGTTTATGAAAGCTGAGCACGTGGAATTACTGACCACCTCCTCCTCAGATATAACTATGCCGATGTGTACCGTTCAGTAGGTTAGTCACTTCAGGCATATCATGAGACGTGAAACACTGTTTCATAACATTGAGAACTGCCTAAGAAAACTCATTACAAACATGATGATAGGTATGTTCTCAATCAATTCATAAACGCATTAACAGTATCGAATGATGATAGCGTTATGTGTAGGTTTTCGCACACGAAGAGCAGCGATCACCATCCGGAATGTACGACATTGTTGATATCTGCCTCATTTCGTAGCATTCAGCACCAACGAGTGTCAACGAATCTTAGTTGTGACTAGCGGGACTTTACTGTACGGACTGAGATGCTTGAACAAAGTGAACAATACTGATCTGGCATGATATGAGATTAACCGCTGTACTCAGATGAGCTCAGTGAGTAACCAGGCTACAGTTTGCCCGACCTTGAAATTTTGCTCACATTATCAACAAACGAGTGTTCATTCGGTACCTTAGGAAACCTAGGTCATTACAGAAACGAATTATATTCATAAACTGACCCGACTCAGATCAGTAATTCAACCTGAAGAATCGACTTAACTTTTCACGAAGTTATTGACATCACTTTAATCCACATAGACCTCTTAACACACTCAACATTTTTCATTTGAAACCTCTCAAGTTTTGGAATGAAGTGAGAAATGTTATGTAGTGATTGTAAATCATAAACTGAACACTCTATGTTATTGTTGTTTCGTTGCATAAATAATTACGCTATACAGATGCTGACTGCATTACAATTTCTGACTGTTTTAACTTTATGTCGTTAAAGTTTGGTGTGTTCGGTTTGGAGCTGGGATTTTCAAGTTCCATAGAGAAATTGCAATGATAACACTAACGCTCATTTGGTTATTAGCTAGGCTGTGAATTAATTGTGCCAAATCATCCTAAACTGCAGTTTTAACAAAGGAATTCGTCAGAAGTACTTTGATGTGTTAACACGGGCACATGCTCGTTGCAGTAAATAGTATATGTTGAACCTACCTGAGCATCCCACACTTTTGGTGGTCCCATTCCAGACCCAGTTACAAACTGCCTGCTGTTTTTCGTGATCAGTACACAATCAACTTTGAGCCCATCGATGTTGTAAATGTTTTTTTCAGTAACGGATATCCTGTCAGATGAAAATGTAACAGAACATGTGTCCTACAGAATGTATAAAACTGGTTTTGTGAGTACCACATAAAGTAATCAAAATGCATGAGAGTAAAAACTTGACGATCGGAAGAAGATTGTCTGTTTTTAATGAGAATACACCGAGGGTGACTGGCGGTTACCTAAAAGTTCAGGTAGGAGGTTCACTCATGTATCAGCGTGGTACCCATGGTACAGCTACCAAATCCGATCAGCTGACTCATCAAACTCTGAGTGATTGTGGGTTAAAAGTTTGTTATCAACGCGAGAAAATGTGTACCACAGTCTCAATACGAAACGCTAAAGGTCTTAGAGGGTGTGGTAGGGTAAGAAATAATTTCTGGTACCTAAATGACTGCTTGTCATGGCTACTCGTCGACTGAGAAGGCCGACTGGCTCTCACCGATTGATTTAAAAACGTCCCGCTGCAAGTCTTTGGTCAATATTTTCGAACGAACAGTTTTGTTCAAACGATGCCAACTGATCCTCTAATATCTAACGTGAAAGAATTTCTTCTACCATGAATCAACTGCGTACATCCTTAGATTGACCAAACCAACGTTTAACAGATAGTACAAACAGTTCGCTTCATGCGTAAACAACTCATTAGACACAAGTTAATAGAGAAGAGTTTCAGAGACAGACCAGTGAATTTCTTTATGCAGATGTCCGTGCATATTTCCGTACCTTCGTCAAAAGAAAGTGTTTCCAGTTTCTGTGCAAAATATATTCTACTGTGTTATATTCGGATAGCGAATATAGGCTCAGCTAAATAAGATTTTTCCTATGGGTACGTCTCACTAGTGTCAATCAATTAAAACATGTTGATCGGTAAAACAGCAGCATGCCTCTAAAATTAAGGTGCAGTCAATTGGTTATAGGTCATTCATTGTGATTTTGCTTGATAAGAACCGATGTTAACTAAAAGATACTTACGGGGGTTGAATTTCCACCTCCGGTCCAATGACGTATGGAGGCACAAGAGCGGAATCCTATGGATTTGGTGTTCGAGTGCAGTTAGGAAAAGAGACCAAACTTGTAGTGAGTTATAGAGTTTGACTAAACTGTACGGATCATGAGAAATTTCTACGGAAATTCATTGTTCAGCAAATCAGTAATATGCTGAGCATGCGCTATGAGAGTTAACGTAGTAAACGACTCGTTAGCTGTTAGTGAAAATTCGTCAGAAGACCTAACAGTCGAACAATGTCTGCTGAAGTCTAGTCATTATTCTCACTTCTCAATCAGTAACAGAGAGATGTTCCAATACTTTGGAGTCAATACGATGACACTAAAATTAACATTTTTACAAGGTATTATCTAATGAATGCTATGCTGACAACTATACTGATGCACAGATGTGCAAACAACCATATACCAATGCATTATTAATGTTGTTACGAAATAGTTGACATATCAATCGTTTATGATGGTTCGTCTGTGAGATGCGGAAATCGGTAGCCACATGGACAGTTAACCAATATCTACATCAGAAAGTGGACTCTTATTTACCAACGAAAGGATCCGGGCTTAAGATATCGTGTAAGTTCTGTTTAAAACCGCGTCCCTTTTGGGTTCAATGCTGAGCCAAACTGGAGAATACGTAAAATTCAAATTACGTTTTCTTCTAGGAGAGAAAAAGCAAAATGAACCAATGAGTTCAGTTTCAACAAGTAAGGACTAACAAAAGACTTACTGGAATGTCTTTGTTTCCATTTTCCAGCAAACGGCTTGTCTCTTTACCTGAAATCAAACGAAAAAACACGTAGAACATTGCAATTTTAAAAAAGGTTAGAATGATATGGTCACACAAGACTGAACTGATCCCTCATACATGACGTCAAAATCAGTGACAAATTTCCTGGTTGGTACTGGGTGATTAGTGGCACGTTACCACTTTTCACAAGACCATGCATGTAGTTCGAAGCTTATCACTGGTGTTAGCTAATAGTTCGAACTCCAGAAGCACATTAAACAGTACAACAGCGATTGGGAAGTTGCAAATGTACTCGGATGTCCTTCACGATGAGATACACAAATCAGTTTCAGATTAAAATGGACAAATTTAAACTAACTCACTTTAACCTGTTGTGCTGTGTTGCACGTCATTATGGATACTGAGAGTTGAATATCAGCACCAATCAACGAGTAATCGCAAGGAGCATTTTAGATAATTTAAACCTGTTCCTTAAGAACGATTCAAGGATCAAAACAGCACACGTCGCACTTGCGTTTCTTTCAGTAGCAACTAAGACTTTTCACTGAAGTATATTTTTGTTCACGTGTTCTGGGTTTAATAAAACTCGGTTTCCATATCCCGCAGAGAACACTCACTTTAGTGAAGGGACAAAACAAACAGCAATTAAGTAAGGCTCAGCAAACCGCTCGACATCATACCCAGATAAACTGCTTAGACAACAGTGATGCCTCGCGCGTTACCGGTATACAACAATGCCGAATGAATGTGAACGCATGAAAGGCGCCATTAATGATGCGATTCGTTGTCAAATCTACTTATACTTGGCCCAGATCATCGCCCTGAATATACTTCGGAAGAACTAACGATGTGACGAACAAATGTTTTCGATCATTTTTTCTCAAGTCAATACAATTACACAGGTTTCATCTAGACGTCAGGAGACAAAACGCAAAAAGCAACAAGTGACTGTTAATGAACGGCAATGAAGGCTACGACTAGAATCCACACAATAGTTGGTTAGACCCAGACCGGACGTTAGCTGGATGTTACGGCACACAGTCATATGTATGCGTGTGGCTAGACTGGATGTGACTGACGGAAGTTATTCCCACACAGTCTCCATGACGCTCTCGAGTCTGTGGATTCCGTGAGGGATATTGATGTTAAACACTGTCACATGGGCTCTCGAAGTCATTTCGCCATTCACAAATGTTCCGTTGCTGTGGACAACTAACATTTTATGTGATATCAGGTAGAACAACCGGGACTATGTTCAAATTACAAAAGCCAGAACTAAAGGTATTGCTTTTGCCGTGCACCCTCAATGTTTACTTTGTGTTCAACGGTGAGCTGTGTGGACAATCAGATGGGATAGCAATGGAATCCTCTTTAGGTCCACTGCTGATAGATGTATTCATGGGCAAATTAAAATTCCAACTTCAGTAGACCATTCGGAGTCTTCATATGTAACGCCGATATGTAAAAGATATATTTGTTAGTATGCGGTCACAAGACGAGTAACAGGCGTCCTTCAGGTTTTTAATGTAGCACACGTCCCACTGAGCTTCACCTCAGAAGAGAAATCTAACAAGGACTTTCATTTCTTAAATGTCCAACTGACGAGACATCGAGACGGTAAACTGACTAGGTCAGTATATCACAAATCTACATGGACAGGTCAATATACCAATTTCAACAGTTCCGTACCTCTTGAACATAAACGAAATCTAGCCCCAATGCTCAGCAAATAGAGGAAAAAAGATATGTTGGGATGACACGATGGAAGAGGAACTGAAAACGACTCAAAAACTGCTAAGAGAAAACGGTTATCCGTAGCAACTTATCACCTCAAAAATGAAAGCCCAGATACCGCTTGAGAAAACGTTCACAGTCGAAAAGAAAACCGTGTTTGTAAAACTTCCGCTCAAATAGGATACTGTAGGAGATCTGTTCAACCGGCGCATGTACCCGTCACCTTAAGAAACTTAAGAAGTTGGTTCACAACAATGCCGATACTAAGGTTGAGCCTGGAAGACAAGCTACCAGTCCACGATCAACCAGTGCTCGTGTATTCATTTTCATGCTGCTGTTGTAATACAGAATATGTTGGTCATACGACTAGGCGTTTGCCAAAAAGGATCAAGGAACATCACCCAGCTTAGATCGGAACCCGTTGTCGTAAACCAACTACCAGCACCATTGTTGCACATCAAGCTGACACCGACTATCATATAGACGTTAACAAAGCATTCCGGGTTGTCTACAGAGTCGCCAACACTCAACCGAAAACAATCCGTCAACGCATTCTGCGAACGCCGGATCGATTGCAGTCAGATTACTCGACCTCAGCTTGTGCTCTTAAAAAAAGTTGTTCAGTCCTCGCAACTTCCATGACCACAGATCAATCACACCCAATCTAGCCACACACAAACACCTGACTCTGACTGTGTGCCGTAACATCCAGCTAACGTCCGGTCTGGGTCTAACCAACTATTGTGTGGATTCTAGTCGTAGCCTTCATTGCCGTTCATTAACAGTCACTTGTTGCTTTTTGCGTTTTGTCTCCTGACGTCTAGATGAAACCTGTGTAATTGTATTGACTTGAGAAAAAATGATCGAAAACATTTGTTCGGCACACCGTTAGTTCTGATCTTATGGGAATTTTCTGACATTTACCTCAAAAGAGTTAAAACCGAAAATTGGGGTCTGACTTCCAAACGGTACTCACTCGGTGGTCGGATGTGCCCAGCGTGAAACGACCCCTTAATCTGCTATGAGACCGTCGCCAATTATCGATTTCCGGCACTAACTCAATGTACACGTTGAACATTATCGTTCCACGGCGAAGTAAGTCGCCTGCTGATTGCTGTATATTGAGCTGAGCTCGCACTGTGCTCCGGGATCTGTGATCCTAATAGACAGCAATTAAAATAGCTTTGGCTATTTTCATCGTTCTATACATCTGAAAATTCTTCCAATCCATTTTAATGAAACACCTGCTAATTTTTTAAAAAAAGGTTTTAACGAATACCAAGGTACAAATAGCCCTCTGCTAATTAATTTGAGCTTTCTCCGTTTTACATGCCAATAAGCTTTTTGACAGTTTCGACGCGCCCGAACCAAAATTGAAATGTACTTAATCACCATGTAGGTTCAGTACAGAACGGAATGGCGTTTACAGGCACCCAATACAAGAAAGATGGAAGTAAGATAGAGTGGAAATACGACTTACCAGTGCCACTCGGGGCCGTACAGCATGCGTTCACCAAACGGTTCCATGCGGAACCTCCACCCCGCGACTTGCCGTAACAGAATGGACAACAGCCCGGTTTGCATCGCCAACAGGCCCAGATTAACGCCGATAGCAGAAGGAGCAGGGCCAACAAGAGTCCGGCCATCAACGCATCGACCAATCCGCCCATGCCTAGAAGCCCGCCGGCTTGTTTCAGCATGAGACCAGTGCCGGCATTCATGCCTGCGGCCCCACCACCATAACCTTTATCTGCGGATGCAAGGCAAGAAGTGTGAGGTAACGATCAGAAAGCACACAGATGACTGAACCACGAAGCCACAATCAGTTGGTATAAGGAAGAGAAAGCTTTCCCAAAACAGACAAGTTTGCTATTTTGACGGACATTTTTATGGAATATCTGCAAAACAGAATGCGAGAAACGGATTTATTTCCTTGGTATATGAAAGACGTGTTGAATGACAGTCAAGAACACGTCGAAGACACTTTGGAGGTATTATATGGGCTGCATTTCAACAGTACATTAAATTCTTAACTTGACTGTTTTGATTTACTTCCGTTCTCAACCAATCACAATATTCAAAACGGTTAGGTGAACACCCCAGTTTATTGTGAATGCACTTGGAACGACCAATACTCGCACTTTAGTAACTTCATGTCAAAGCGGTATAAAAGAAGACTTGTCAAGAGTTTGTTCAGTAAGATTAGGAAGACATGCATTCAGGACAATCTAGGGTGTACTGCGATTGTTATACTGAACAACGAATGTCCGTAATCACCGATCTCCAAGTTTGCTGACGAATAACCCTTCGACCGAATGGTGATGGTGGTATCGAGCTTGAAGGTGTTTTTGCAAGAAGGTGATATCGGTAAGTCGCCACAGCATCAATTAAAAACCACTGTACAACGGACGTACAAAGCTACAGATATCGTACTGACTTACACCACAAGTCAGGTTCCCAGTCCACCTTTATGCGTTAGCTGCCCCCATTTCATCAGGTTCCACATTGTGTACACATATTCGTATGGTCATCCAGTTGACTACATTGGCATAACAGAGCAGCAGTTCAAGTTTCGGGCCTCGGAGTACATCTAAGCATGAGAGGGAACCAACTGGTGTGTGTACAAGCCGGTACACGTGTATAAACACGGCAACCACAACACAGACCACTGGCATCAGCGATTTCATGCCAACTCGTGAGGAGTCATCACCAGATGGATCCCACATAGGCATTCGCAATTGTTTACACAAAGGATAAGCCAGTGTTGCTGTGGCATACTGAGACAGTTCTCTGGAGACGCTGGTGTTCAGTTCTTTGTGTGCAGAAGAGCTCACTTACTTCCTTAGCACGGTGACGACAGTAACTGTGATGATTGATCAGCGCGCAGCACAGCCTCAATTCTCTTGCGCACAATCATTTTCATATTTGACCCCTGCTTTCCGTTTTATAATCTCCTGTTCTGTAGTACACATTTGACAATATGCAGAAAAAGAAAGTTAGAACATAAAAACTAGTAGATGCAATCATTTTGTATTGACTCGTCAGTACCAAATTTACAACACTGATGGGTTTTTTTTACAGCAAACAACTAGAGGGGTAGGATAGGTCATTAAGTCCAGGGAAGGGTTAAGTTCACGAACAGTTGCTTCTGGCTTGAGTCGACTGATTGTGACCGCTTCAGCAAACTGCAAGAATACTGGGTTAGAATGACGTAGCAGGATTCAGAATCAACAAGATGGATCGATGGCGTGACCAGTGGGCAAGACGTCTCTACTGATTGGGGAAACTGGCTGTTTACTTGTTTCAGCAACATTGCTGTTCTCCGGTAACATGGACTTCTGCACTCATTTAGACAAGTGCACCTTCATTCCGGTGATGAAGCATCTCTTGGTTCTTGCCTATGTGATTTTCTCCGTAGTTGCATATGAACTGGTAAACACAATGTGAGGTCACACCGATAGGCTGATCTTAGATTGAAGACATTGGCAGCTTCTGAATCCGGGGAAATACACGGAACTCAGCTGGACTGAATGTTAGCCCAGTTAAATTTCTCAACTGTTGTGTTGATTGATGCGTGATACAATCACCCTTCAGACTCTCTTTTTTCTGCGGTGATCATCTCTTCGAATGGTAACTTTGATCTGCTGTGAACCGCTTGGGGCAGCCAAGTGACTGTAGGACGGAAGTGATCAAGTCTAGTTCTTCCGCAAGGCTGTCGTAGTACAGATCCGCCTTGTTCGTGTGAACACAGTATTCACTAGTGTTCGTTTGCATTGAACCGAAGTGAAGCTGGTGAAGTTTGGGCATTGGTCTGACCACGTGGGTTTCTTATAAACAGTTCTAACCAAGCCATCTTCCTGCCGACTCATTAGGTTATCTAGAAATGGCAGTCAGTTGACCTCAAATTCACAAGTAACCTTCAGATTAGGATGACAACTATCTAGACTTTGCCCCAGGTTATCTATCATCTGTTTAGATCGAGTGAAAATTAATGTCATCGACGTAACGCTTGTAATACGACAAGTTTTCTACATCCGTAGCTAGCTGTTGCTCAATTTTAAGCATGAAAAATTCTGCTAAGATGGGACCTAGTGGACTTCCCATAGCTAGTCTGTCTACTTGACGGTAAGACTGTTCGAGAAAACGAAAACTGACATTCCCAGTACAAAGCAGAAAGGTTTCTTTCAATATGTCGTTAGGAAACGGCGACTTCGACGAGCTCACAAATACAGTCAACCGTTATCTGCAACGAGATATTTGCGGACAGTGACCGCATATCAATGGAGCCCATCAGTTCGTCAGTAAGGTTGATTTTGCCCAAGTCATTGATCAATTCAGATGAATCTTTGGTGGAATGTGTCTGGGATCTCCGTTTTAATGAAATTAGAATAATGACTAACCAGATTGCCAACATATGGTAGGGAGCGTGCGTCATTGTCAAAAGTGGCCCAAGGGGAATCCCAGGCTTGTGAGTCTTCGCCAGGCCGTAAAGTTGGAGTGTCGACGATCCACATGGTTTACGAGATTTGCACATTACCTCATCAATAGTCTGCAACTTGCCTGACTGTTGTATTAAAATTCGCTTCGGGAAGATGCTTATCACTGTTGGAACTATCGGCCTATTTCGCCGGGTTAACCAAACAGAACGAAAGCTGCAGGCGTCCAAGATTCTGAACAGATGAGTCACTCTAAAGTACACTGGGCCGTATGAACTTCAAAAACACGTTGTTCTATTATTCCACGTCAAACCTAGGAACAAAATACACAGTAAAAAATGTTAACCTTTGAAACAAATTCGCTTCATGACTTGTGAGTTGCATATGGATGAAGAAGTTAACCAATCAGCAACACGTGAGTATCATCACGAGTTCTTGTAATCGTTGAGTGAGTGCACCTTCCTCATAAAAATACAAACTATCTTTAAAAAAAACAGTAAATTTCCCTCCTCCATTATTGAAGTTTCTATTGTTAACACAAGCAATGTGTGAGAAATGTGCACCGTGAACTAATCTTGTTTTAGTTGGGTACAAAGAACTTCTCTTTGGCTACCAACAGACAGTACTCTCCAGTATCGGTTAAAAAAATTGTTGGATTTCCATTGACTGTGACCATACTCCTATCTTGCCTGAGTTTAGCTTTCCTCCATGGTAAGCGGTATTGCCTGATGCAACACCTGATTTGTCAGTTTACGCAGCATACGACCAAACGGGCACAGGCTGTGCATGTTTCTTATTTGCCTACTGTTTACACATCTGGACTCCTTTGGAATAAAAGCTGGTCAAACGATGCATTGTTTTGCATAATGAACAAAATCAAGATTGAACAAACACTACAGTTAAGTACTAGAGGAAAGTGTTTCTAAGATTGCAAATGACAAACAGTGACGAAAGCAACAAGCACTTTCAAAATGCAAGCCCAGTCCTCGTGAATACAGGTGCAGTATGATGAGCTGTGTTAACCAGACGTTAGGTTACTAGACGCAAAACGTGATTCATAAAAACACATACCGTATCATCCACGAAAAGCACAACGTCTGCACGCTTTAGTTAGATCCGCTTGCTGCCAGATAGATCTGGGAGACTCGCAGATTCGAAAAACCTACCTCCAGAATATTCTGAATGGATAATCAAAAATTTCTGACAGACGACGTCCAAGGTGGCAACATCCAGAAACAGTCATCTATAAATGTTCACTCTGTTTCCTCAAGGAACTAATGACCAAAATGTCTGGTATGCGAAGCCCACCAGTTCATACGCCGAATTCAATTCTTCAAGTCAAACATTGAGTAGTGATTGGGTGGACGGATAGCATTAGCTATGGCCAAGTTCAGATTAAGTCTACCCACTTCACAGACAAAATGTTTCACCACAAAGCCTGCTGTGCTCTCACAACACACTCACATCAATCTTGACAGAAAGTTCAACTTGTAACTCACCAGAAGCATAAATCGGTGCACCCAGATTAACATTGCCAGTGCCCAATCCGGGCATGACCACACCACCACCAACTGAGCCTTCAGGTAGACCGTCCGGAAGAGGTTTCGGTGGACCTGGACGTAGTTCATCACTAGGATGCAGTAAATGTGGCATTAACACGACCACCACTTCCTCCATATTTGAGGCCGGTTGACGTCCTGGAGCTATCATCACTGTTGCATCCGGCGTGAGCGATCCTCGTTCGTTGATCAGATATTGCCCGTTCCAGTAGAAACCTGATTGTCCGTCGATGCATTCCGAGAGAATTGAGAATGGAAATAGACCATGCGATTGGAGCCTTTTAAAATGCTTTGTTCAGTTAGCTAAACAAGTACTGCCAACAAAGATGGTGACTTATTGTCTAATTATTTGATTCTCAATCTTTGGTGGTTCTGAGTACTTGAAATGAGTACGCCTCATCTGCAGATTGAAGACAGCCCATCAACACGAAGTTATTACTTTGAGAATCATCTGGTAAAAGTTACAGTTAAATGTGCCCGAAATTTTGCGGATCAGAAAATGGACATACATATGAGCACCATAGTAAAATTTCGCCTGATTCAACCTTGTTTTTGCTTAGATTGGCGAAGTATTAATGAGATAAAAGTGAGAAAAGAAACTTTCTGGGTCCTGGCTTGCTATGTTTGTGTGATGTTAAGGTATGGATGTCCGAACGGCACAATGGAATCAAACGAAACTTGTTTTGTTAACTCATATGGCGAGACGGTTCGTATTATGCGACACATGTGAGTTATTTTCAAGTTGACATGTGAGTTAGTTGTTGTCAGGCCGTTGAAACTTAAACAGGAATGATCAAAGTAACACTGGTCCGAGCCGGCGACCACAGAGTTACACGAAGTTGTTTCAAACTCGATTCAATGAAAACAGTTATATAGATGTCCAGTAAAACATTTGACCACGACCATACACGCTACTGGTAGTTGTCTTCATTAAACGCACAAAATATATTGCAGTCATCTGAACAGTAAGACTGGGGGTCAAGAACTTTATACAAAGGGGGCCACAATGTCATTTGAACAATTCACCTAGGTCCTCAGAGTGAATCGAAATTCTCTAGCTCACGGTTAGCTCTCATGAGTAACGTAACTGTGAGTGTTTACTGTTGTAACGGTAACAAATACATTTAATGTCTTCCAATCTGCCATCCCCGTGCTCCAAATGGCCACTTCGGTTTTACCCTAACAGTGATGGTGCAGACTGGAGCACACCGAATAGGTTAGGCTATTCGTATGCATCTGCTGAGATTGCTGACATCGTTAGACGAATTCGGTCTTAAACAGATGTAACCGTAAAGATCCGATTTCCCCAGAAATAGCAACAAGGACGTGCACGTCGTACGTTTGACATGCAAACAAAATCAATACCGAAAGTGTAGCATTTAACGCACATCTGCATGTTACCTCTCTTTATGAAGTAATCGGTATGGTACAATAAGTTTCTGTTAGTCGTTTGATTAAAATGATTCATTGGCATATCCGAAGTCGTATGCAAGCTTCTGGTCCGAAGTCACCACTTTAGTAGGGTTAAACCTAGTATGGTTCGATTAAATTTCCAAAGTCATGAAGGGTTTTATTTTGACTAACACTATACGAAATATTACAAATCTAAACCACTTATTTCAACACAAAACAGCATTTGTACTGATGAAAATTCATGGACGCGCAAGCTTGAGGTTAATTTGGGATGCTCTCTATATTATGCAGACGTTGAGAATATTCGGCCCTTGTGAACATCAGCTAGGTGGGGAATAGCTTATTCGACTTTCGTGGGTTCCACTAATACCACACACGCCGGAGGCTCAAATCCACGATCCATGAACAAACTTCAGATTGTTAGGCTAGTGCAGAATGATGTTTCAGACACTTATTCACTAGACCATGGGACCATGATCGTGTGGATAACAGAAGGGTGTGTGAGCTGCTTTCGAACTACCTCCGTTTGCTCCCCAAAATGTTTATGAAGGTTGCCCTCAATTCACATTATGGTCAGTTCTCAGGTCAACAACAAGTGACTGATGGATTTTGGCTTGTCAGAAGAAGCGTAGCAACAAATTAGGAAAGCAGAGACGGATCTCCTATTATGGGTCCAAGTTCGGTCGCAAAGACATAAGACTAATTTCGTATTGGAAACCTACTAACGAAACCTACTTACTGATATTTCTCTGAAAAGAAGCATAAATTACGTGAGTGGCTCCCTTTACGAATGCATTAACCTTACTAGACAATTCATGGGAAGAAATCTCTGTGTGATCCTACTGGAATCTTCACACTGTACCTCCAGAGTCTTGTTGATTCCGACACACCTGTAACAACTTGTGTAATGATCCTACACATAAGAAATCACTTTGAAAGCAATGGAAGAATGGCAGAACTACACTTGGCAATAAGAAACTGACACATACAAACGGAACTCTAACGTCAATATCAACAACATCAAGCAAGAGTGTGTACAAACACACAAACACTGTTACAGTAACCTACCGCCAATCACCCCGTCAAAGGTGTTCTTCAATTGTCGATCTGCACCCAAAACAATTTCACGTGTAACTAACGAACCGTCTACTCCGACAAAACCTGAGTGGGCGGCAGAACAGAAACATTAGACACAAATGTCAGTGGTACACACAATTTGTATGGGGCTGTTTGGGAAGACGGAAGAGGAAAACAGGCACTGTTGTGATGTCAGGCTCGAGTACCAAGGTGATTTATAAAAGCAAATGTGAAAATACAGTCTTTACAGCTTACAAGCATATGAGCAACTAGTATAAGTGAGAGGCGAATGAAATCCTAGCTTTTTGAATGAGGGATGTTGGACGCGTTCGGGAACCAGACTGATGGCATTGACAGGCTTCAGTCTGCTATTGGTTGACTTAGATGACCTTTCCCCACATTTTTTGTTAGACAGTTCTGTTTTTTTCGAATTCGAATTTCCGAGCGCAAAGTACCAGTCAAACTGCGAAAATTTATTCCAAAACAGACAAGCGGTATCCAAGTGAGTAGCAGGTATGCAATGATTCCAGAATCTCATACATGACAGATCATAAAGCGCTATGTTAAACTATTTAAGCCACGATGTGGCGTGGTGTTGGTACGGTTGTTGTCCAATTTAAGCTAACACCACTTGGCAGGACATTATTCAAGTCTGAAGTATGCCTGAAACGACACTTGTCAGTGAGTGATGACGAACACTTCTGCACAATTTTGATACACTGGAATCTCGAAAGGTAAATGGTTATTGAAACAGAAAAAAACATTTTTCAATTCTGATAATGAAGTTAGTGTAAATAATGTTATGTAGAATTTCTTAAGGAATGACCTAAGAGAAGATTAACTGGAGCCAATCATCAAA
This sequence comes from Paragonimus westermani, assembly GCA_008508345.1. Taxonomy (NCBI): domain Eukaryota; kingdom Metazoa; phylum Platyhelminthes; class Trematoda; order Plagiorchiida; family Troglotrematidae; genus Paragonimus; species Paragonimus westermani. The sequence continues at coordinate 242,984 of QNGE01000297.1, read as the reverse complement.
CGCATGATCATACAACCATAAATCTGTGTCACGTCTCAATTGACTTGATATAACGAAGGTGATGCTGGTAGGTTATCGTATCGGTGGCCTGGAACCAATTATCCATGTAGGGTTGATTCAGTGTCACCGGTGTGTCAGGGCCGAGCGAAGGGTGATATCCCAGGTCGTTTATGGGTCCCCGTGGTGGTGGTGGTGGTAGTAGTAGTAGTAGTGAGTGGGGCTGTATATTTGCAGTCTGTGACCTGATCGGCCTAGACAGATGTTCACTAATTCTAGCCTACAGTTGATACTTGGTCTTGCTAATCTGTGGAATTCTTTATTCACACTGCCGTTCATAGATGCGTGAATTGGTGACAGAGGCACCGGCTGAGTGACTGTTGCTGGGACACGAACATTTCTGTGAAAATCCACTGAGTAGCATTAAAACCGCGCCCCATAAAAATGCGAAAACAGCACCATTTCATCTAGTTCACATGATCCTCCGTGAATGTGAGACTTGGGGCCACTACTATTTTTAGGGATGTCAACAATTACCAGTTCCTGTTGGACCGGCTGTTAGTGGAGTGGTAGATATAGATGTGAATCATGAGCAGTTTGGCTTCCATGAACGAAACGAATACGTCTAATAACCTTGTATAGTGTTCAGACTACATCACTTTTGTGTTTAATCGGTCCAAAGCTGATGGAATGTAATTGCTGACTGGCGCACGAACTGAAACACTAACCGCCGGACTGTCACTTGAAACTTTCTGACAATGTGAATATCAAGAGGTCATAGATGATCGCCGTGTTCTTTCATAAGATTCACGTGGATGTTCTCATGTAAAATGTTCACCATAACTAATGTTATGAATGCTCGCCGCCGGTCATTCGTGATATCGGATGTTAGAGACGTATCTGTTGTATAATGATAATTCATTCAGATAACGTGATGCCTAGTTTTCACGTTTTGTCAGAAAAATGTGAGCGAAATTTAACTCTAGGATGCTCCCCCTAGCTACTTCATTTTATTCAAATGCAGACTTTGTCTCGGAAGGTGAAACTAACATTCGAAATATAGAATATTTTCCAGTTCTCACTTGAGGAAACAGATATTTATATCATGCTCGCCACTATAATCTGATAGATGCCAAATCATTTCACGATAACCATGGAAGCGGGGTTAGTCGGTTCCATGTTCACGCTGTCAGGTAAGTCAACACGTACAAAAGTGTTCCTCACGAGGTAGTCGGCGAAATAAATTTATCCGTCTATGATCAGCGGTTTGTAAGGATGAAATGAAATTCGTCACGTCGAAACCTGCAACATAACGTAAGTAACCTGAGCCTACAAACAGTGGTAAAAACTGATCGAAGAAGTTTGAGTATTGGAATGTTCTGTTCTTTGTTAACAGAACTGATCACTAAAGGTTTACAACATTCATGTCCGGGTTAGGCTGTTGAGGTGGTCAAAGCAAAAGAAATTTACCGTTTATATGTCACCTCAAGCGGCTTGCATCAGGCCATCACTAACGTATTTACACACACATTAAATGTGAACATAACTTTTTTTCGAAAGGGTGTTCATGTGGCTCTCCCGCTAAGACTATTCCGTGGAATTCTTTGACAACAAACTCTGTTGGAGGTACTGTTAGGTTTTGAATGAGATAATCTTATTAGCTGTCATCTAAGTTCTCTTCACTCCAATAACTGTTTATCACACTATTGTTAAGTCTTAAGAGTACTTGCTCTGATCGTTTGAGTCCCTATTAGTGCCAGCTGTGGTCCCAAATGTCCATGTTGTGGAGTTTAGCTGAGCAATCTTTGTGACACAACAACCGAAGCCGGTGGCAGCAGTACGTACGCCTTTCTCAGATATACAAGCATACAAGCATACCGTGACACTTATATTCGCAAACCTGTATAGACTTCAAGTTGTCAAAAGAGTGGACTGTTATGGTTGAGGTTGTTTGGCACGTAGTGTCGTGAGCAGCCCATTCTCGAACACACATACATTAACTGTGATCCAAATGTGTCCTGGCGATTCCGTGTGCAAATGGTAATGAGTGCTAGACTCGGTGGTTTTACGTCCACTAAGCACTGGTTGACCCTTAAATAATTCATTCACTCAAAAAGTCAACAACAATAACAACTGATGCTCACTGTTGACTGGATGAGTAGTGTTTTACTATAGATAAATGATAATCTCATGTGTATCAGTGTGTCATGTTGCAACTTGATGAACGTTAATTTAACTGTGCACTTAACTAAGACATTGTGTCAAAAATCTGACACAAGCTCGTTCTTTTCTAGATGCAAACACGAGATGATTCTTCCCGGAAATATCAGGTCAACAATGCACTCAGTTGAGACGCTTTAGTGGCAATACAAAGTACACTTGTTAAAATTTAAGTCAGAAAGGTCTACAGAATAACGAATCAGTGTGAATGAAACGTATAGTTACACCAAGCAACTATAGCCGACTTCACAAGCTGCTTCCATACAACAGACAAACAACACAAAACAGAATATACGCGTCAGCCAAAACTGCGATTTTGCGATACAAACTAGAGTTAAAACACCATCGTAATCTGCAGGTTTCCATATGATAATGAAAACAGAGGCAAGATTTTTTGTAGACTGGGCTGAAATTTCGGTTGATGCATCCATCACAAGTTGCCACTGGGAAAGTTCAACAAAAGCACGTTTATTTTGAACTGATAGCTATTGCCAGCTGACCAAACAGCTGTGGGGATTAAAAACACTGTAGAGACAGAACCGCGTAAATGACGTTTCCTTCCACAGATTTGCCAGTCCATTTGGCATCTTACAGTACATACTTCCTAGCAAATTACTGTCTTAAATGCACTAGAGTTTCAGCATCTAACAGTACATTCATTCACTGGACTTGAACAACACTCCTTAATTACTAACAAACAATGAATCACTAATCATCAGGTTTACATATAATAAAATTAATGTGCAAATCATTCCATTGACACGATAATTGGTAAGAAAGAAGATGAGAAACTATCCAAACTATGCGTAACTCAAAGGTGTCAGTGCGTGTTACTCAAGGCAGATAGAAAAACGGTGATGGATCAAAGCATAGTGAAGTAAAACCTGCGCTCTGATATCATTTATGGGCACCTCTGGTTCAAACACTAATACAGTTTTAACCCAGGTCTTCTTCTCAAGGGTTCTATGATAATGGATCACCTTAACAAACAACTAAGCTTCTACCAGTAAGTAGCTTGGCCTAATACGAAACGATTGGTTATTGGCCGAATTCGAACCAGTGGAAAGAACCGAATACCCTTACACGAGAGGCACTCAATTTGTTCAGTCATGAAGCCACAACCGGGGATTAAACGTCTCACGTTTGAAGTCGGATGTCCACCCATCTCACTATGCCATATGACATGCGGTAACTGTCACCGGTCCGAATACGGCGGAACCCCAGATTTTCCACTCGATGCGACGTTGTAGGTGAGAGCGACTAAGATGGTACAACAGCGTGTGAAATACTCGATCTTGAGAGGTAACGTGCACCTGCCGCACCGTAAAGCTGTGCGTACTTAAGAGGGTTGATTTAATACAGAACGCTGTTATGTATGAGAGGAAGACCATGAATTGCAGTTGATGGTGTTGAAGAACTAGCAATATTTATAAGGTCACAGTGTCTATATATATATATATATATATTTAAAGTAATCGAAAATGAGGGTAGACACTGAGTGGTGAACGATTTGTTGTGACTTTTTAAATCCACACTAAGATCCGTTATCAAACAAATAAATGTGTCGGAATGAGGTTGTATATATATATATATATATATATATAATATGTACAACCAATCTAAACGTTTAACAATGAACAAACCGCGTTGGGTTTTTCAATCTGTTGATCTTCACAGTAACAAAGAAGCACGTCAGAGGATGTGCTCCAGTTATAGCTTTATAAAGGCGATCAACCGGTGGTTGAAGACAATCAGTGGTGGTTCACAATATTGGCAACCATTCATGAGTTTATTTTAGAGAAATCAGTGCCTCATGGTTGGACGGAAGATATTGTGAGGTGTGAGCAACACTGATAAACTACTTGACGGATCGCCGAAGAAATATTCGATCGCCCTCCCTCTTGTGAACACATTCTTGTCTATACCGACAAAATGCGAACAATCTGAAACACGCTCCTCATTGGAAGCTTTGACGGATGCTATCAAACAAGACGGTGGTATTGAATGGATTGCACCCGTCATTAAAAACTACATGTTACCATCTCTTGTGGCCATTGTGCTCCTAATGTGAGGCTGAACATGGAACATTTCAAGCGAAATTCAGCATTCAGGTTGGAAGAGTTCAAAATGAGATGGTTCTCCCAGCTTTGCTATTGGGCAAATCTCTGAAAGTTGAATAATTACATTGAAAGTAGGGTACAACGTAAGGGTTGTTAATCATATAGTGTACTGTAGAGCCTGGTCGTCAAACCATGTTTCTCCAAAAACTGTTCGGTTTAGCGCCAAGAAATTGTTGAGTCCACATTCTGTTATGTCCCAGTGGGCTTGGTCACAACGAGCAGTAATTTGTCTTATTTCTACATATGCGAGATAGTTCGCTCCACGATAGGCTAAACACCAAAATCGGAGCGGTGACCTCAGATGAACGGAAACAAGGTAAGTTACAGATGTTCAAGATACAACTTGACAAATCAACGACAAAGACCAACCCAATCAATAAGTTCTCGCCTGGCCTTGAGCTTTGTGTGTGCATATTAATAGGAAGTTAGCAACTGAAACGAAACTGACAAGAGCGTTAAGTAGCAACAATATTGGAATGGAAATTGAAGAAGGATGTTGAATCTAACTTTATTGCAGCATGTGATTCAGGGGAAATATATAAGAGGTAATTATGCAACAACAAAAAGTTTAACTGAGTTAAAGGCTGGCTTTAGCAGTATACAGGCTATGCACATCAATTTGGTGGTACATACATCGAAGCGTCTGTCACCATATATCGATCTAGGAAACGTTAATATGTCACGTTTCTAGTGATTAAGAGTAGGATGATTCGAATGAATTCTGACGTCACTAGGCTCAAAACACGAAGAAACATTATTGTTTACTGTTTCGAATAGCGGCGCTGCCAAGCATCTATCCAGATAGAATACACCGGGTGCGCAATGTAATAGTACTAGTGGTCAGACTTGGAAAATCTACGCGAACAATTTCTGGAGAGTGTCTGTCTTCAATCACTGATGTCTCGGGGTTATGATAGAATGTGGTAGGAATAACGTGTTACTGATGGTACTCGCGCCTTTTAAAAAGTGTACTCTCAAGCACAAATATTTGTTTCACGGGTTCTCCTGGCTTTGTCAAGTCCTACATTGCCTGACGTGCTGTTTGTGTGTACTTAGTTAGGCTGTAAGCCGCAGCCTGATACAGTGTATAGTCTGGACTCGAGGTACAAGAACGTGGGCTACCAATCGATTGAGTGAAGAAGAGACCGTGCCATTTGCCGTACGACCTTACCAAACCTGTCAGGATGTGCACAGTGCCTCATCAGTTATCGAACGGCAAACGGTCATGATATAGCTACCGCCTAGTCGGCCTAGAATCAAGTGGTTCATCACTGTTTGGTACTCACATGAGAACTATCATGAGGGCAAGTAAAAACCTTAAATGTGTAAAACAACTCCCATTAGCTGGTATGTGCTAGGAATCGAAACCCCACACCAAATTTACTAATCCAGTCTCATCGCCCCTCTGACGTTACCTTGAATGTAACCTATTTCCCACTACCTAGTTTTTACTCATTTGCTTCCACACTCAATCATGATCACACATCTTTCACCAACTACGTTAAGGACGTGATCGTAAGCGTCAAACACCCCACTTTGTTTAGCTGTTTGCCCTGTCGGATAGTTTCTACAAATTGGTAACTTTATCAAAGATCCGAAATCTTCTGTTCAGCACATACAAATGTGACGACATGACCAGGTTAATTATGGAACATTCTCAGTACAAAGAACCTACAGGTGATTATTCATATTTCCACGTAAATAATAAACTCTTACGTAGATTTTGTTCTGCTCAGCATCAACGGATTACTATAAGTAACAATGCAACATGATTAACCCATCACAATGTTTTCTTATTAAAATCAGAGTGCTACGCTTTAATGTCTGATGTCTAAAGTTTCCCGCCATTTCAGACCACTAAGTCAACCGATTAACCAACGCCTACACACATATTTCACTGTGTATTATGCACCAGTTGTTCTACTTGGTTTATGGTCGGTAGTTAACAAACATCTTGGTAGGCGCCTGGAATATCTCCCAGCTTGTGATAACATTCCTCGCAACCAACTCCGTCAAGTTTACGACGTTAGAGAATTTCGTCACTAAAAATCTCGCTGGCGTAAGCATTGACTCTGCCCTACCTGAATGTACTTCTGCATATACAGTCAGATTTCTGTGCAAGACTTTCATTGGAGTTTTCTTTGTCATTCATCGCTTAGCTTGAATCCCGCAAAGAAAATGGGTAATCTTTTTCCTTAGTCGAATGTGAAAAAGAATAACTATGCTTCTGAATGTAAGTGCTCATTGCGCTACCAAGGAATTTTATTATGATCAACATTATTGTGCAGCTCAAGGTAGATGAGTTATTTTTCATCAACTGAAGGTACTAATATGTAAGAAGCTGAGGATGTACCCCTTAAGGTTGACCTGACGTGCTTTGATTTGTTCCCTCAGCTATGGTTGAAGTGGCCTTTACCGTCGTCGCGTTCATCGACATAAGATTCTGGTATGTCCAGACTCAAAATCGCACGTAACACCGATTGCTAAGTGACCACGATATACTCCAGTTGATACAGTCAAGAACCCACACAAAGTGGTGACAATTCTGAATGGTTCAAAACAGTTGATTGATATAAACAAACGAGTGGTAAGGGGAAGTCGTGTTGGATCTGGCTGTCCATACGTCAGTCTTATTTCAGACAACCATACTCGAGACTAGTAGCCACAGAGTTTCTAATCCACAATGATCTGGAGGTCAGACGAAAACGTTTGAAGTCGAAGTACAACAGAGACATGAGATAAGCTGACGGAATCGGATAGATGTGCTCTATTTGACCGCCCATGGTTATCGATAACATATTATCTCGGTTGGATTGTCTACATTCGCATAATAGGTCAGCTGACTGAGATTCTGCTGAAAGAAAGCAATGTGTGTTGAACCGTTTCTGTGGAACTTTTGCAAGCGAAAACAAGGCAACCAGTTCTTCGACTTGATTTTGTTGAGAACATTGGGGAAATGAACCCTAAAGTTGACAGTTCAACAACTCGATAGGCGGCCGAACATCGTATACAGATTTCATCACGCATGGGGAAGTCAACACCCGTTGCCACTTAAAAAATCCGTAAGCCTTGATACCACCTATTTGGTGTCCACACGATTGCTATTAAGCTGTTTAGATCGGTGGGGAAATGGAAACTAATAACCCTGATTAATCATTGAGTGCCTGAGTAAATCACTGCTTGCTGGCTAAATTAGTGATTCTTTCTACCGCGCATTAAAGTGTACTTCACACGGTAAAAGGTTCTCGAGAGAAAGTGCTCTCATTCACAAGGTAAGAAAGAGAAGTACCACTATTGAAGAAGTTCAGACTCCAAGGTTGTACAGAAAATGCGCATCGTGTCTTGAAATAGCATAACCTCTATGGAATACATAGTATGGCAATATCGTCAGACACATCCAGCTTCCTTTCAAATTAATCTTAGAGTGGATCCTTGAAGTATATGAATCTTTCAGTGAGCACCCTTCATACATCGCCCCGGAAAACGGAAATCCGATTTAAAGTTGATAAAGGAAACTAGTCTAGGACATTCATCAGTAGATGTGTTCTGTGAACTTGACGGGAGCAACCGTCATTAAAAGGTATGACGTGTGAGCAACACGTTGCAGACACGACCACAGAAATTTGGCTTTTGAATTAAAGCACTTGAAACACAGTTACAACATAAACTAAGGTTCCTCGCTCTTACGTACGCACGGCGATAAACTGCTGGTGGTCAATTGAAAGGTTCTTAAATCAGCAGACTAGATAAACAGTATTTCAGAAAATAAAATTCTTCTCCACATTAATCTTCATAACTTGCTCCTGAGTCAAAATAACAGACTGGGTGTTATGATAGCCACGGGCTTTGGGGTTCAAATCACCATTATCTGGCTCTTCTCCAAACTCCGAACGACTTATAATCATACTTTCACATAGCAGTAATTGTTGAATGGTTTAGTGCCGGTAAGTATGTTGTCTACTTGTCGTCTTTAAGTCGGAAAGAATTTCAAACATCAATGTCACTCATCTTAATGCCTGCCCCATCACTATGGTATGGTGAGTGCACAAAGGTCAGAGAAACTCTAAGCTACGGTTTCTAAATAATGTATTTTTCTTCAGTCCGTAGTAATATAAGAAAAAACCAAGAACAAAATTGCATAAAAGCTCAATATTGATCATCAACACATCATTTTTGACAATTCCGACAAAGTTGCCTTACTCATTACGTCGCTCGGATGTCGATCGTATCAGACGGGTTTAAATTACCGTCCTCTCAGACAGAAACCCTTTCGACTAGTAACAACCCACTTTAGAGAACAGTACTATTTGTGCATTTTGCAACAATTGAAAAGAAAAACACTGTGATGCTGCAATCATCTGATGGGTTGGAATGACTTACTAGAAATTAACAGGACAGACAATTACCCACAGGTAGTGGCTTATGATAAGTCGACCAGACCTACAACGATAATCACCATGTGCTCCTACTGGTCAATAGACTTGACTCGCGAAGACACGTGTCAGAGTTTAGTTTACAGGCTGAAGGATCTAAAGTTCAAGGTTTTCCAATGATCTGAGTCGGTGAGGAAAGTAAGGGAATGAAGCGTGAATTACAGTCTGTGAGTGAACACCTTCTGGTAGATGGCGGCTAATCGAGATCCGATGGCATAAATGTCGTTGCAGAACTGAGCTATTAGTGCCAATAAATCAAATGAACAGTTAGCACTGCCCATCTCAGCTTTGTAATCCAGCCGCTTTGTGTAATACTGAAGCATTTTGATGGTGATCTTCCAAGTTTCAAGGTTTGTGAACTGAGTCGCATCAGTTCTTTCTGTTCCACTACTAAAATACGACTATCAGTATTTTAATGGCTACTTTTTAGCAATTGGCAGTAACAATCAGTGAGAAACTGTTCTCCATTAGGCTACCAATGCATACTATATCACTGAAAAAAATTACTATGTTCGACTTAGCGTCGGATACTGATAGTGAGGAACTGTGAAAAAAAGTTCCCGAAAGCAGTTGACAAAAGCATTAGGAAACTCATTTATAGAACAGGGGACTGAATGCTAGTCATTTCTATTTACACCTGACCGCTAACATGAATAGTGATTGTCAAAACCTCTGTCAATATTCTGTGCAAACCCTGGGGTGAATAGTGGACCAACTGTGCTATTGCTAACGGTGCCAGAAAGATTAGAAATGCCGGCGAAGTGTCACCTGACACGTCGTCTGATGGGGCTCAATGTGAGCATCATAGTAACTGTTCCGTACATACGCTTAACTCGTCCGAATTCTAACTTGGTTTAGGCAGACTGATTTCAAAACTCGTCAGGTGATGCGAAATCGGTCAGAGTGATTAAGTAAAGTTAACTTCGCTTCGCTACTAGAAGTACCGTTATAGATAGGCTGTTACCCTGAGCATAAAATTACCTCCAAGAATTCCGCACATAATGTGAACACTATCCGACAGATCACTTAAATCAAACGAGGTATTACATGTATCTTGGTTATACAGACCTTGCTTGTTAAATAGGTCGCGTACAGATGAATCATAGCAAAGTCGTAGTTGGTAGTCATAACTCTTGTACCAGCTTGTCATTTTTCACATCAACAGAAATAACAGTTCAACAATCAATATGGTTTTGTATTAGCCGTTCACGTATGTCTATACTGAAGTGTTTGCCAAAAACGCGAAGACAATCGGAATGAATGTCCATCTAGAAAATGTTGACCTTTTCTGGCAGCCATTCTTGTTTTTGGAATCTTCGTGATGCAATCAAACTGTCACCAAGCCGTCAATGTCACGTGAACTACTGGTTTCGGTTCATCGTAGATCAGCGTTCAGTCAATGTCGAAATACGTGTTTATCTCGGATTCAATAAAATTCTATCAGACAACACCTTTAAATTAGATGACCAGAATATATGGCGGGAAACCTATTCTGGAACAGTGCAAACTAATTCGGCACCTATGTTCAACCTGTTGATGAAAAAACAGTATATAGAGAGTTAAAAACAGAATTAAATCAGAATACAGATTGATTTTGCTTATCCACTAGTTATGAATGATCTCAGAATTTATATTTGCCTACATCTAGTTTCAGTTATGAACTAACTTGTGATCTAACTTACAACTGAATTCAGGTCAAACAATTCAACAAAAATAATGAGAACAAATTCATACCAACTGTGGCTCATCTACTCCACCAGATGAACCGTAATAAGCACGACGCTACCACTATACACATTGAAATATCATGCACAGTTATGTTTAGGTGGACCATAATGAAAAGTGTACACCACATCGTATTTATTCAACACTCAGTGAACACATTTCCTAAAGCCAGAGTGGACATTCGTAATAATTCATTAGGGTGCGTAAACCATAATACTTACCAAAAGTAATAGGCCAATGTGGTCAAAGTTTTGAGTGGTTACTATCCAACAGCGGTTAATTGGGCACATACAGTAATCCACAGGCACACACGAAAGATCGAAGCACACTGGCTACCTGCATCAAGCAATATGAGCACGTTCGTAAACGATCAATTATTATTGGATATCACTCATTCGTCGCTGTTAATTTGTCGAACAGATCGCATTCTCAAGCGAACTGATACTAGCAATAATCGGCACTCGTCGCCAGCAATAGGTCTATCGGTTAAGCTTCTGCATGCGGGCTCTTTTGAGGTTGGTGCTTTGGTGGGTGTATCAGTGTGTGTGTGTGTGTGCGTGTGTGTGTGTGTGTGTGTGCATTTGTGAGTGTATCGGCACTTCTGTACGTGTAAGATCGCTCCGCACACCCCACCAATCCGTAAAGATGTGGGTGTGTGCTGTGCGCACAATCCGTACGTGTGTGGAAATCGACCAATGAGAAACGATCTCATAGGGCTAGAAAATAGCTCAGACCGCTTTAGCTGATCCCAGTAATAATGCGGCACGCAGATAGGATCTCTTGTTAACCGGGCGCCACGGTGTGGTATTTGCACCCACACAACGAAGGTCGAACAGACACCTCGCTCGTTTAAACATGTATCTATATGCGACCGATTACTAAGGTTACGATTAGTAGAGTGTGGAGGCTGACACATACCGTAATAAAAAAGCATGCCAAAGCGCAATGATCAAAGTTATGATGGATCAAGATTGAAAGCGTAATCGTTGAATCAGATCAATTCTGTCATACCAGTGAGTACAGTGACAAGAAACAATGTGTATGAACTGACACAGCTTCATTAGAGTAAAAGTGATCATGTATAGTCTGTTCAATTGTGAAACGGAATGGGGATTTAAACCAAACGCACACGCTAATTCACTATTCAACGATCCAAAATGTGTTATGTGCGACACCAAAACATCTACGCATGTAGTCAGAAGTAGTTAAAGGGGGAAATTTTCTGATAAATCAAGCATATAGGGTTGTAATTGACATGCACTCTTGGAACGGTTTGCATCACTCAGTCGAAGTGGACCAAAAAAGGACTATCAAAGGAATCTCTACTTGCCGCCCGTTTTTGTACGTGTGCCCGTATTGCAATAACAGTTGCCTGTGAGTACTGAAGGAACTGTTGCAGTCATGTTTCTGACATGTTTCAAAATGTGTTTCCAAGTTACCCACGGTCATGCGACAGTTTCACGATAACCTTTGAGATAGCACAGCCTTCGAAAACATTTGACAACAGTAACCACCGAGGAGTCCCGTACGATTAGTATCAAGCGATTGGGTAAGCCATCGGAAACCGCCAATAATTTTACACCGCACAGACGCCATGACCAAACGAGATTGCGTCAGTGGGTTACCATTATAAAACAGTTATTCCGTCTAGACAACAATGAGACTGACTATACCTTCGACAAGCTTTTACAGCCCGAATGAATAGCCGTGCGATCGGAAAGGAACAACTCACTTATTTCAGTTGAATATATATAACAAACTATGAATGGATCCAACCACCATCATTTTGAATTATGGGAATGACCACTGTAAACTAGGCTCTTCATATGCACAACTTTCTGTACGGAATATTGATGGTAGATTGTGGCCCAGCAAGTGAATTTATTCATCCACAACGTTTGGTTTTTACCAGTCAATGTGTAGAAGCCATGATGGTAATATACTACTTGATCCATAAAAGTTTAAGCGGCCCGTTTTCGGGACGCGCTCCAGAAAGCGCATAGAGCAAAAAGAATGACTACGGAACTCTCACCGCGGACTGATGGGGTGATTAAAAGTGGAAGTTTGCAAACGCTGAACTAGAGTTGAGTGAACGTTAGAAATAGACAGTTCGAATTTTTGGATCATACTGTATTTGTTAGAGAAAGAAACAATGATCGACTCAATGACCATGTTGGAAGAAACATTAAATTAACCCGGTTTGGAGAAAAATGACTATAAAGAGCGCTTCTATATGAACGCTTAAATGAAACACACTCCATACCTGATTGGGGGTTACGTACACCTTATCAAGAGCTTAAATACGCGGGCAACAGATGCATTATGCAGTGCTGATGTAACTGTCTAGCCCCACGGATAGTCTGAGTCAACACTTTCACAGAAGTTACTCTTGATGACTGCTGCGTTCAAAATCATCCATAGGACGGGTAATCCGAAACGACTACCACCAAAAAGGCAGGTCTATTATGTGCGATTGAAGCAGTCTGTAAACTACGAACCAATAAACGATAAGTACTTCCCGGTATTTCCCAGCTTACTTGCTTCATTGGTTATCTATTTACCCTGCTAAATAAAATTTTGGTGTTGCTCAGAACGCGATATTTTGTGGTGGCCAGCGATCGTGCGGCTTCCCCTAGGATCCCGGCCACAACCGTGGTTTCCCGTTTGTTTGTTCTGTAAGCATGACTCTGTGTAGTCCTGCTATAGGAGGTCTGATATGGACCCAGTGCCATTTTCTTCAATCATGCAAATAATTGCACGCAATGAATGCTTCCCTCTTCCTTATGATTCGCCCGCTATTCCATTCTTCAAGGTCGTTTAACATTTACATTTTCGGCCGTTGTTTAACGTACAATAAGTTTCTACGCATCTTTCGCTCATCGCGTTTGTGAGTGTCGTCAAGCGTGCTGGAGCCCATCTAACGCTCCTTTTTCTTCTTTCTTTGGTTACCGCTACTGGTCCGAGATTAGACTAGAACTAACTGCTTCTCATATTTCTAAACACTATCGGAACATATACGGTTTGTTTCCAAACCCTAATGCGTTCTTTTAGTTCGATGCCTATTGGGACTACACTTCAATTGCTCTTCGAGAAAAATTTTTAAATTGTTAGTGGACAAGTATCAAGCGCATACTCACTTGTTTAATACACTTTGCATTCTAAGTTTCATTCTTCTCAAAATTCGCGTCAGCTGTTCCCACAGAAATGAATGTTAATAATGCCATTTTCAGCATCTAACTTTCACAAATATCTTCTTACCTAGCTCTGTCAAACAGTTTTCCCGAGTTGAAAAGCAGCTTTAACATACAGTCACCATTCTCCGAAAAACCTTTCAATGGCTGTTCCCAACTCTAGGCCAAAAGAAAGGTCACCTGTGAATCTCAAACATTTAGATGCTACATGAAGCCAAAATGTGACACGACCTCTCACTGTATTACCAGGGAAACCCGGGGGCTTCATTGTCACAGGCCTCACGTCATAGGACCTTCACAACCGTATAATCCTCTCTTCCGACCTGAAAATGAGCGTGTACTTAGAAGGAGCCCAACTGCGAAACATCCGGCCTTCGCCTAATTTCCAGTCATTGGCATAAACGGCAGACTTAAACGCGACAAGTACCTCACCAACTAAACTACAAAGCCACACCAGGAGCTCACAAATTTTACAGCTGGACTCATTTACACATCATTTATGTTGCTGAATTCATCAAATGATCCAGGTGGTTAACTGCTCACAGATGATTTCTCCTACTTATTTCCCCTATGATACCATTCGGCATGTCTTCTTGATTTACTTACCAATAGTATCTTGTTTTTGACAAATAGTTAAGGTATGTATGCACACAACCACAGAGCAATTTCTCGTTTGTTCAGCTGTGAATTTATTGATGCTTACGTGTTCAAGACCGGCGAATCTTTTAGTTTGGAAACGCTGTCTGAATCCAGTCAACCCATTTACCTAGATCTTTCCAAAATCCAAAATCTTTAATTAGGTTAGTTGTAAGTTTAACTCTGGATATTCTGTTCACAGTTATCTAGCAAAATTTCTGGCTAACTCCAATGTAACTTTACATGTGAATTCACCGCAAAACTGAAACTGTTGCTATTTTTCGACATATGTGGATGTGTGAACACTGATCATTCGCATCTCGGATGAACTTAAGCTATACGAAATCCTCAACAATAGCCGATGTGGATAAACGCTAACCAATGTTTACACATCCTTCAGTCAGCTGTTCAAACACTGATAAACTGTGCTAAACATAGCGCGCAACATTAGATCAGAAATCCGTGGAATGTTCAGATAAACCAGATGATCGGAAGTAAGGGAACACCGTTTAAGCTAATTATACGAGTCGGCTTAATCAAGTCAGATAGTCCATGTAAACCTCACTGATAAACAAACCTACATCCCAAAGGTTATCTGAGTTCTACAGCATGAAGAGAACATTTCAGACATCATAGGTTGCAATATGTTTTTTAAAGCTTTGACATACATTCTAAACAACACTCGTCGATTCGTTAATGGGAGTATGTTAACCTAACATGTACCTACCCAAACGCTATTCAACTCTTTTGGCGTAAGTAAGAGTGAAGCATATTTTGGTCAGACTTTTGAATGGTCGTCCACCACTTTCCTCCCTCTAGTGGAACAAAAACTCGATTCCTCTTATATGATAAACAACTTAGAAATGTGTGCCCTAATTTGGTTGCCGACTTGTTTGTACTCCCAAGTTGAATGTCTTTGGACCAGAAGATAGTGAGGCTGAATTCAAACCACCCCATCCAAATATACCCTGAATTCAAAATCATTCGGATCGAATTATAGACCACATACAGATGAACCGACCATCCCATGCACCGCCTTCTGTATCGCGTCATGGTGAACAAACTTTCATTAACCCGAAGACTGAAACAGGATGGGAGAAAAATTATGGTCTAATTGAACGCTTACCAATGACTGATGATTGATGCATCTCAAAACAGAGTGGCTGACAAATTTGAAGCAGGACTTTGTTTCCAATAGCATACGTGGTGATAGGCACAAAAATCGAGTAGCTGAGTCATCGAAACACGAAAGTTCCACTCAGCCATCGTCTATGTATAAAGACCACGAGCTGTTGTTTACGTAATCAACAGGATGCATCAAAGTTTTAGCTGGCCTCTACCGATTTAGAGTTGAGTGACTGAAATAGATTGCGTGTCGGCGCCAGGTAATGTTGGAATATCTGAACTCCCTTCTGGCACCTATTGGCCTGACGCTACAAGCCGATCTGATTAACCTGATGCCTAAGCATCGATACTCCACCGTGCCTGAAAGAAGCAAGCTTGTCCGAAAACTGGAGCATGCACATGTGGACACGGCAAGCAGACCGCATTTTGGGCGGGGCGTCAAAATACGGATCGAACGTCCAAACACCATTAGCCTGCTTACTATTTGCTATTCCCCTTCCGACAGATTATCGATAGTTATCCTGCATATATACGGTATTAATAACAGCTGATTTATCTGTTCAGTATGTAATAAACGTAATCTGTCTGATCCCAGACGACTGAAATCCCGTTCAAAGACACGATCCATTCTCAAGTCCGATAAACCGGACTACCGGGCGGAAATTTGTACGTCTGCCTTCTAGGAACTACGTTTAGGTGAATGATTAACTCACTCACTATTCACATGCATGATGAGCGTACACAGTTGTGGTGAGCAGTTTTAAGAAGCAGCGGTCAGTACATCATATTTTACGAAACTCACAGTGGGAAATCGAATGTGGATTGACAGATAAACATTAACATACAAATGTACGTTGAAATATGACCACTCACGAAATAACATTCCATGATCGGTTTCAACCTCACCAAGATCGCTTCCATCCGGTAAGTCTAAATAGGGATGGCACGTCTCGAGCAGCAACAATGGGTAAGTGCGCATTATGATATATATATATATATATATATATATATATATATATA
>QNGE01000297.1:198929-226468 GCA_008508345.1 Paragonimus westermani | reverse complement strand
ATATATATATATATATATATATATATATATATATATATGTAGAGAGAGAGAGAGACAGAGATAGTGTGCGTGTGTGAGCGAATGAGGGGGTAACAGTGTCTCTAGTGGATGCTAACCCCCAAAATGAGACCGACGAGAAGTCGCACACTAGGCACGATTTACAACAGACTCACCTGAAGGTTCATGTTGTGTTCTATATCCATCAACAGTGATGTTGAACCTCCGACTGTTCCGTTTTACCGTCACCACGTGCATACGGCCGTCATTGAATGTTTGAGTAGGTGAACAAATTGGAATGTACTGTTGTCCGTTAAAACTGACAAGCAATTTCCCATCGATCTGTCGTGATCAAAACAGGACAAAACAATGTCAATCTTCCTTTGATCTTAAATCAGCGCAGAAACAACCAATCTCTATGTCAAGAAGTTTGTTATATCGTCGAATTTTAAGGAATCAATCTGTACGGACTGTCTGCTTGCTACAACTTTTGCCACATTAATTATCAATACTCGGACTCCACAGGTACTATCACCTTCGGTCATTTATGTTTCTTTTTATCTGGTTGCTATTTACCAGACGAATATTGTGGTATCGAGTTTGAGTTCAGCTTCCGCTTCTAATTGCTTTAGTTACTTTAACTTCTAGTCGTTTTTATCATCAGTATGCAGGGTTAGACGGGCTCGTCGAGCACACACGGTTCCAAACCACACACATTAGCCAGTGAATTATGCCTAGTGAAAGCACCTCGACCCGTTAGCCAACGAAGTAAATCGAGTGCCGTTTGCATGTACCATCGTTCTATGTGAACCTGCTGGACAGTTATTGCTGACTAAATTAAGTTCTGGCCACTTTAATTACTTCTCCAACACTTTCCACGCGCCGTATTTTGAACGGTTTTAGTATGACCGTGGTTAAGCTGCTCAGCACAAAGCCTTTTAACAAAATATGACAATAGCTGTTACGATTATTTATCATGTTCCTTCATCCGTACAACCAGTACAACAACTGTGTTGTGTACACAAATACGTACATTTCTGTTTAGGTTGAACCATATCTCTGTATTTCCCAGCCTGATTGTTTCGCGTTGAATTGGAAATCAGCTCTTCACGTGAGAAACACATAGGTTACCCAAAAGAAAATCAGACACAACTGTAGCCACGACAAGGCATAGGCGAAGGTCACTTCGTGTGAAAAAAGGAATAACATATTCTACGAAAGTTTCAAAGTTTTGAAGCCTCCGTGATTTACACTAAGGTAAACGACGTTAGTCTATCATTACACCGAGCATATTGTAATTCGTTTCAGTGTCGTCTGAAATTTACGGACAGCACAGATTCCTGAAAGTGAGAACTTGTGTATTGTATTAGATTTCATAACTGAATGAAAACCTCACTTGGTGTATGTGTGTGACCTTCTCAGAAATCCGAAATCAATTGAATACGTTGTGTTGAACTTACAAACCCGTTTTCATACCCGCAGATGTACCAGATTATCGGAATGATAAGGAATTTCCAAGAAGCCAAACCCCGCAAACTTGACTTTTTCTGTCATATTCTGAACTATCTATTTTAATGATTTGCACACAATAAACGAATGGAAAAAAAGAATTACTCAACAGTTCTGGTATAGTAAAAAAAAAGGTTCCTATTTTCTTCAAAAACTTAATTCTATTCAATTTGGCTACATTGGGTCGCCAACTGACACCCCTGTTAGACTTCATCCCAAAAGTGTGCATACTTTGGACCAACCACAGTATAAACAATTCAGACAATCTTCTGGCATACGTGATTCCACAAGCAGTAACATCAGATTAAAACAAATTTGGTTTCATATTTCCTAACTTTCTAACAACAGCTTTGTTGTAATGGTAGAAAATTTTAACTTTACGCACACAACAAATGGCTTACAGACAGTCAAGGAATGGTTAAAAACACGTATGCTATAAAATTAAGGGTTAAAACGGGAAACGGGATGAGGTGACTAGACGAACCAACTGGATGATTTTTGAATTTGCTGAATGCCATCAGACTACTACAAAGATTACTGGTGAGTAGTTGTTGGAAAATATTACAGAGATGTCAGAGGCTTGTGAAGGCTTCCGATACAAACAGTGGCTTACACATTTGATGGGTTTGTCAAGCAGAAAAGCACTGACTTACTACAATATGTAACTGATGAGATGAGTCATGAAGTTAGATTGTAGGACAACTTTGTCGTTAGCAGTAAACAAATACTTTAAGAAAATGCCGCATAAGCTTAGTCTTTTTCGAAAATAAGCACTCGTCTCGAAAAGCCGCACTGAAACACTGTAAGTTCTAACTCATTATATAATGAAGCCTCACACTCTCGATATTAATTTTCCTCTGTATTTTGTAAGTATATAACCTTCAATCAGGAGTGCAATGAGACAAACTTATAGTGAAACAGCCGTGTTCAGTAAAATGAGAATATTCCGGAAGAAAATAAAACTATTTTCAGTATCGATCGTATGATAAGATTTCGTTTCAAAATTCGTGTGAAAATCTTCAATATTAACGGTTGTAGTGTCGTAGCCTGTGTTACGCTCTAAATTGCGTATTCACATATGCAGCCGGTAAAAATATGGCTTACAAGAGAGAACAATGAACAGGATATTCTAACAACAAGGAAACTTCCCAACTGAACATTTTTGCTATGAGTTAGAATAGGATTCTGGTCGAGTGTTGCATGACCTTGAAGCTATGCATGATTGCGTTGCGTTGCCACACAAACACTATATCAGTTAAAAGGAGCTATAAGAAATTCAAATAGTTTACTCGAGCAGAAATACGGAAAAAGAAAACCACCAAGATGAATATCAACACTGTGCCAAGAACCAGCACTGTGTGAGTGAAGAAATGTCAAACTGACTTACACGCGTGTCAAGGACAGAATACAAACAGGGCCTCGAATTAGGATGTGAACAATATGTGTGATTGTGTTTGAACACGCATCCAACAGTGCAACTACGAGCATCTGTGTAAAAAAGTGACTCGATCTTTTGGGTTAGTATAAGCTTCTCCGGTTAGTAGGAGGGTGTTCCAATTAATATGAATTGAACACCATTCATAATTGCTTGATATTCTGTCATTTCCGTAGACATTTCGGTCGGCTTCTTGGAAAGGAACATCAAATTAGAGTTTCACCTTTGTCATATTTCGTCAACGGTGCATATCCTTCTCATGAGCGGGAGTTAAACTTCGGCTACGCTTTCATGGAGCAATTGACCCTTAAACCATTGACCGCACAATACGAGCGAATGAATCATCACATTCATCTGAGAATGCAAAAGCTGTGTTGTTCCATTCGTATTAATGCAAGGACGGCCAAAATTGGCAAT
The DNA here is from genome assembly GCA_008508345.1 of Paragonimus westermani. Lineage (NCBI taxonomy): Eukaryota > Metazoa > Platyhelminthes > Trematoda > Plagiorchiida > Troglotrematidae > Paragonimus > Paragonimus westermani. Next base: position 223,110 of record QNGE01000297.1, on the reverse strand, counting down.
TTTTCTGAATCAATTAGCAACCATCTGTTTAGCAAAAAGAAATCAGATTAGGTGAACAGTTGTTGACGCTTTTTGTACACATGTTCAAAGGAGAAAGAAATTTACGCGCTAGAGCAGTTTGTCAGAAAGAAACACGTTGACTAGATGCAGTATGTAGCGGATGAGACAACCGAAACAAATTTTCATGAAAATTTGCCACATGCCGAAAACTGTCTTGAATAAACAAGTAAATTAGACCATATAAACAGAAACTACTTAACAGAACAACATATGCAAGTGGGTAGAAACCTAACTAATGAAGAAGTACACGTCGATTAAGAAAACTAGTTAAAACTGGAGGTGTACACAGACATTGTAAACACCAGTCACACGAAGTGAGAGGTCAGATATTGGAAAAGAACTCATTTGGTTGAATCGACGGATTTAAATTACAATAAGGTCACTCTGACAGTTTTGTACAGTAATTCGGAATTGGGGAATTAAGAAGGGAGCTTGTTATAAATTGATACTTAACGAATGCTTCGTTACTTATTTTGTCTTTCCTGTCAATATGTTGCTGTGACTTTTTCTGATTGATATTACCACTTAAAGAAACATACCCACTGAAGTTAACTGATGCAGTGCACTTGCAAACACTACGGAAGAATTTACCTCTTCTCACGTGGTCACTACTGAACTGCCAATTTGAAACATCGAGACGAAAAATATGGGCAATCAGAGTGTACAACAACTCCGTACAGTTTGATCTGTACATATGCTTATGGGTCAATCTATTCAAGGTAATCTCCCAGGGACGATCACTTCGCTAGGGGGATTCACGTCTTAGCTAATGAGGAGACCATCACATCTTACAAGTAATGCTCTTAAAGACCACCAGCAAATTTTTGGAGAGTTATTTTGACGTTGCTCTTTCATTAAGATCAAATACACCGAAGGATCTAACCAATTACGTGTAAGAGAGTGAAGAGGGTGGTAATTCACACTTGACCCAGGAGCACGGTTATTGAGATATGAACGTCACATATGAGTCATTTCTTCAGTTTGTTCCTTTGTTATACTCTTTTTAGATTATAGTGCCAATTTGAAGACCGACCGCAAGTGATCGATCGATTCCGGCTTGTGACAGAACAAAATGCAATCTAGTGTTCCACATAACAATGATAATGAATAAAGAACTGACATGTTAAGAAAATTAATGGGGTTAGTGGCATAAACTGATGGTTCCTGTGTTCGGTTGTGTGCTCAGCTTGGCATTTAGATTGAAAACGTTTCCCACCCAAACGTGACAACCAGACGTGACAGTATCGGTGTACCGATGCGTCTGATAATTTTCATATTACATATTATGCAACAATCTAATGCGTAAAATTTCCCATTTTGTCCTAAAATTTACAATGCACGCTACTACATGTAGAGTAACAAAATTTATTACGCTTTGAATGAAATCCTAGGATGTGTTCTGGAAATCCACGTCATAAAATCAAAACCTGTTTACATAACGCCTTAACTCCGATTCTGTTGCAACACATGAAATTGAACACAACCAGGGAAAAGAGATCGGGATACCGTCTCGATCGCCATATCAAACGTATGTTATGCAATCCGGAAAGGATAGAATATCATTCAAATATAGTGAAAAACAGCACATGCAAACAGAAACACTATAAGGTCAGTTTTAGTCCAATCCGGTTAGTTAGACTAGCCCCGCTTTCCATGTATACGAATAACTCCGATTTACATTGTGTACCTTCAACCAACTAATAAATCAAGTCAGTTCGAAATGTCACAACTTAGTCAATGTATTTGTCTTCGTCTAACAACTTTGTGAACTGAGTTTTATAAAATGTCACAGTTTAACATATTCCATCATCCAAACAGTCTGTAATCCTTGTACTAACTTTCAGTCGCCTTTTCCTATGGTAATTAGCTTACGTAAAAATGTTCCATGGTTACGTATCATGATAACACTACTTCTAAACTGAGTCGTCCTGATATAATCTTTCCAAAGCTGTTCCCTAAAGCCTAGTATTTCACTGTGTTCTCTGAAGTCTAAAGTATTTCACAACAGATAGATTCAAGTGATTGTTCCATTGGATGTCCTATCCACCTTCATTTCCAGATGTGTTTCTCATGGTCCCCTTGTTAAGGATTACAATAGTCAAATTGTTTGCCGAAATGATAATCTAATCGCAATGAACCTGGCTCTATTCACCTCTTGTGGCGGCCTATGACAAACTAACTGAAAAACTACTCCCGGTTTCATTCCATTTGTAATATATTGTATTACTGTCTTAAATGAGCAGAGCAGTATTCCTCCGTTTGCTGATTCCTTAACTCGATGGTAAGTGGATAATTTAGAGGTCCGGTTGTGCACCAAGCTTGATAATTAGGTGGTTAGCTTTTCATCAGCAATCGAGGTGACATCATCAACGCTTGCATGCATGAAGCTGTAGGTTTGAGTTTAGTGAATTTTGCTATCATATTTTGCCCGTTTATCTGGAATATGATTGGCTACTTTGTATCACCCTAAGCTTTCAAACCTAAAATTTGATTGGCTACGTATTTTTGTCTGTATTCCAAAATTTTGTTGGGTATCTTCTGTTTCCGTTTGATCAATTCGGCCACGTTGAACTTTGGTGAGGGTTGGCAAGCTGTAGTCGATACTTGATAGTCAGCCTGATGTATTCATGTTGGATCGTTTATCCACTGGCATTTAATTCTGTCTGTTTATATTTCTCAAGTCTTCCCTTCTTAATGACTCGCAGAGTCGACCGAATTCAACGTTCATTTACCAATCAGACTGATGAATAACAAGCTTCCAGAAATTCCTTGCATGAGGACTTCTGAGGGGCTTACTTGGACAAACCAGTTCATCTTCTCTCAAGTCGTTTGTAGACACATTTTCAGTAATCATAAAACCAACATCCTCCAAGGTTACCGGATAACGATATATAATTATATACATGTATATACATAGTTATGTTCCATGTGAAATAAATCGCTCTTCAATGAGATTTGCCTGTGCGGAACTTACAAGCTGATGTGTGAATGCTACTCCAGATACGATTACCAGCCACTATAAAAATATTCTCATTTGTCTACGTTAAAGCAGTCTGTGCACAACAGAATATAACAATTTCCGTCATTGACACACAGATCTAAACAACCTTTAAGGAATCGGGAGACGAATGAGAAGAGTAACGCTGACATTTCACCGAGAGTATTTAGGTGAAGTAGACGATTGTACACCGCGTTACCGATTTCCAGAATTTTCAGTTCGTGATCGGAAGATTTAGAATAGTTTTAGTTAAACTTGACCAATTCAACAGTGTTCAATCTATGTGTGATCCAGTAAATCCTACAGTAATAGGCATTAACATCACCAGCTAAAAATGCTCCTTCTCGCTAGAACTGAACAGGCGGTTGCAAATTTGTTCTTCTATGGTAGCTATTTTGATCGCAATGATATTTTGCATAATGGATCCTGCCTACCTATTTTCCCGGCCGGCAGTTCAGTGTTCAGTTGAAGAACTATCTCTAATCTGAGATATACGCGATGTCCCACAGTCAATCACTAGTAGGTAGGATGTAGGTACATAACACATCGAGTGGCGAGTTACATGCATACTAAACTGACATGAAAAAAACAATGTCGCAGAAGCTTTGGCCGTTACGTTCTCATGAACTGGAGTAAAGGTTTGAGTATCATTATGTCATGATGATGAACGTGTTGTATAGAGGGTAGGAAAGAGCTTCAAACAAACGAGCTGCAAATCACTCACTGAAGTGACTCGACGGGAGTTCATCTGTTAAATAGCTTACGTTATCAAAGACAAACACATTGTGTTACAGTTACATGCCGCCGTCTGAGGAACAGCATGTAAAGCATTCTGATTAATATGGCGATGTGCGGGTAAACCTTGTAACTTTTCCGTGACTCATCCTTGCCAATCCCTACTACTGAACAGTACACCTGTTTTATCATCCTTATGTGGTGTTCATTCCTTTGTGGCTGTTTGTTGAAGCTTATGATATCCCTAGATCAGGTACATTAAGTTTTCCGATCGTGTCGAGACGATCTACATCAGAGACGTGTCGGTGAAAGTAACCCTATGACAACTCGCATGCCCAACATAACAGACTGTCTGTCAACTGCGCGCTGCAATCTCTGGTTGATATGCATAGAGGGATGGTCAAATATTATATGATGAGCACAGAAAAATATACATTTACGATCAAAAGGATGTTCCCGAAATGACTGTCTAGAAAAGTAGAGAGGAGTTATCATCGGTCATATCTTAGCGGCGTTGAAAACGGCCGTTTTACAATGAATAGTTGATAATGGTCCTGTTCAATAAATGCACTTCGCATTTATCAATTGGTATGTTGCAACTTTGGAGTCAACTTGTTGATTTGAGTGCATCAGACCACGCGGACATTACGGTCTATTAAATAAATCGCAGAGGTAAGTCCTGATTACCTGGTCGCCATAGAAAAACGATGCTTTATGACAAATGTGTCTCAACCTGGTGCTGGTTAACCTCTGGCCATTCCATTGTTAGAGCGTTATGGTGTGTATGCGCTACCATGGTGTGTGGTTTGGTTCTACTGGATGACAGTAGATACCATTGGAGATTGAACGTTGGATTACTTGATTGTCTCGTGGTTCACTGTTCACCATATCTCTGAGGCATCACATCTGGTGACCCAGCACTCTGGCACTTTTAAATAAATGAAACTGACATGTGTAAAATGACCAACGAGAACACGTTTTTACGCGTCTTCCTGACAAAATCTCTTATTATCGGCAACGCAAGGACGGGTTTTCGTATCAGTACATTTGCCGAAAGTATGACTATCTCGTCGTATGAGAGACCGCTAGTTGGAGTAACACATACAGTAGTAGTACATCCATACCACATTCACTGAGTATGATGTCCGTAGCTACTTGAAAATCTAGCGACAACCATTCACAGTGACGGCGATGTGAGGTGAAGAGGAAGTGATGAAGAAACCTACCAGACCAACATCGTAGAACCCCGAATCCGCCAAAACTACGCGTGCGATTGGTCCATCCTTAGACCAGGTCTGGATTGCGACTCGCATCTCATCCGTGTTGGTTCGTTTCGGAGGCTTGATGGTGTAGATGACGTAAGCGCCGTTGCCCGGTTTATTTGGTAGGTATCCCCGGCTCTCTGAACAAGAAAATAACAAGACGGAAAACGGGTAAATTTGCCCGGCCAAGCGCATACCGAACAAAGTTTAGTGTACGAACAAATTTCCACCCGAACTCAGTGAAATGATCCCAAATGAAGCTCACTGAATTTTTAACTGGACGATTACACATACAGTAGATGGTCTGAATAGGCGAAATGAATCAGAGGCTCTTATCTTCAAGTAACGCGTAGCTTACACCAATTTAGGTCATCTCTTGTCCTGGGCATGCTTCCCTGAGACATGGTACGCGTATAAGGTGATCGTTAAGGCAATGCCATTGTATCCCACGTGAACCATGATTACCGGGTGGTGTAGAACGTACTCTAACTACTCCAACATCGTTGCTTGCATTCAATTGTGCGTATCGGATTACCTCAGTAGACACGCTACGGGTGGCTACGAAATGTTAAACTAGTATTGCACGAATTAATGTATACCACTGACACTTACGAAGGATGCTAAGCCGTTATCTGGCTTTGTTCTAAAAACATCAGTCCCGAGTGCAGACGTCTGTCCTAATTAGATAAGCTGACCGTTCTAAATCCGGACGTGAACCACTTGTTTGCAAAGGCGGATAGTCCTGAACGATGTACCAACGCCTTGGTTCAATCCCTTCCCCAACCTTAAAGTTAACACCGCTAACATGGTAAGAATATTCATAGAAGGAAATCGATCCTTATGAATTGCAAGGTTCGGTCAGGGAGTTGATTTGATCAAATCGTTCTTCTATTCCTGACAAAACACTTGCTTGTCGTGTCGTGCGGACATACGGAGATATGCTAACACTTCAAAATACTTGATCGAACTAAACTGTCCTATTGATGAAACGCTATCCACCCCAAAGGAATTAATATACAGACGGCTCTAATTGATCACACTTACTGGCTTCTGACGGACTGAAGTAAATGTACTGTTGTCGACAGACGGCCACCCTATGGTCAGTGCTATGCCCGTGTGATTTCATGCATGATCAGGATGTTGAACCGTTAGAGTGACTTAACTCCATCAATGCGATAGTAGTGTAGCTAATCATTCCCCCATTGAAAGCGCAGAACAGTCAACACAGTAGTTAATCTTTACATAGAACAGGACACTGTAAACTTGCGCAAAAGGTTTCCCTTGGAGTGTGAATAAAAACGGGGAGCTGTAGTGGCAGGTGGCGGTAGTGTAACGTGCGGCTAGAGAAAGTACGCGGTCATTTGTCGTTGTTTAAACATCCTTTGCTCTCCCAGTCGGTTTTTTCAACTTACTTTAAAGAAGGCATTCTTAATCAAGCATAGCAACATTTAACTTGATACAAGATAAGCAACCAGGTGAACATTATGTTCATCGGTCGCATGCCTATCAAATATTTAAGACAGCGACTACGGTTATGAGATGTAGTTGATTAATGTGAAATTTCACTGACGATAGCCAAAAAATGAACTTTGGCAACCGCTGCCAGTTTCACAGACTCTTGTGGGCCAGCATTTGATTTGAGAACCTAAAGAATTTAGTCTATTGTGCTAAGGAACTGCAGGAATGTCTAACGCTAGTTAAATCTGGCCACCCACAAGGGAACAAACTTGAAATAAAAACGGGTAATGTGTATGACTGCCGTTAGTATACTGAGGTAACGCAGTAAAGGTATTGAGTATTTGTGCTATTCGGTGTACGGAATGAGTTTACGCCTATAAGATTCATACGTATGTGAGTAACATAACGAAAATAGCAGAAAAGAATTCCAATAAACCGAACGTAACTCACCCTTAGCAACAGTTTCTACATTCCGATGGAGAGTTCCGGGTAGCAGATTTCAACAATAACACCAAACTCAAGTCTCCCTCGCTGGTTAGAACTCATTAATAAAGTACAAGTTTTACAAACCAAAATTTACATTCCAACCCAAATGTGTGTGATTCTGATACCACATTTCTTGATCGGTCGGTGGGAACGCCTCATCTAAATGTACGAGCTGCCAGCAAATGCGAATGGTACCGAATTTATCTCAATCAAGACGTTCCACCTACTGCTCAATAACCGGAGGAATTGCTCAGCAGATCAAATGAATTCTACACTGTCACCTTTGCAAAGCAGTCATGAAGGAAGAGTCATCAATTTGTAAGATTTAGAACAGGTACCGTGTCGCCGTTAGAAGCGACCGGTAAAACTGAGCACTACTCTAAAGCGGATATAGCTGAACGTCTGAATAAGACTATTCGGCACTTCCGAATTCGAGGTCAGTTATACACCGGTCAACATGTTAGCACATCAAGTACGTGTACTGGGACCACGCTCCTGTCAAGCTGTGGATATACACCGGTAATATGTTCTAACAAGCTCTGACATGGCTACGTTTCAAACCAAGCCGGTCAGAAAAATCTAACTGAACGTATAACCTGCTAGGAGTACCTGACTTGTTCGAAAGTTCTTGACAAAAGTCAAAAGATGAGATATAAGTGTGAGTGTAGAATGCATGAAATGTCGATCAGGAATACATCGCACGGATGACGTGCATTGATTTTTTTGTCGGAATTCCTCAGGAAGAACAGTTGTTTTAAACAGTCGAAATCTATATATATATATATATATATATATTATTTAACAGCGGTTTGCTTTGTTCGCATTAGAATACTTGAGCTTTAGTATGTGCCTATTCAATAAGTTGGTTAGCAGACAGTTAACAAACTCGTCCTGTCGGATGGAACAGAGCAGTGCTAAGGACGTTAGAACAGTCAGAATAAATCCGAGAATCGGACAGAATCAGGTTACTAATCGTCAAACGATTTCCAACGCAATGAATGGCTCATATGAATGAAAGGAGAAGTGTACGTATCGTAAGACACGTATGAAAATGATTTAACTCANTATATATATATATATATATATATATATTAGTTAACAGCGGTTTGTTTTGTTCGCATTAGAATACTTGAGCTTTGGTATGTGCCTATTCAATAAGTTGGTTAGCAGACAGTTAATAAGGTAACAAACTCGCCCTGTCGGATGGAACGGAGCAGTGCTAAGGACTTTAGAACAGCCAGAATAAATCCGAGAGTCGGACAGAATCAGCTTACTAATCGTCAAACGATTTCCAACGCAATGAATGGCTCATATGAATGAAAGGAAAAGTGTACGTATCGTAAGACACGTATGAAAATGATTTAACTCAAAGGTCATTCGAAGCTGCGGATGCAGCTGGGTTTTTTCAAAATCAATCAATAACTTCGATGTTGCACATTGGCTGCTTGAAGTGCTCCAACAAGCGGATGACGTTAGATACTGGCGAACTTTTGATGAAGATATCGCTTGATAAACAACATTGCTGACTGAATGAAGGATCAATCCAAACACAACACATGGAGACTGACCAGTTTTAAGACTGCATAAACAAGATCACTGACTGAGGCTGAATTTCGTGAAGGTCAGGTCATCTTTTAGTGAGTGATGTTACTAGGATTTAAACGTTCCTTTCGTAGTTCCAGCTCAGATAACGATGAACAGGAGTGAAATCCTCGTCTAATGTTGCTTCTTGAAAGGGGCCTGCCGGGAAAGCTGATCTGAATGCTGTCAGGGATTGATGATATTCACTTTGAAAAAATCGGTGCCCACAATGCTTCAATAGTAAACACTGTTACTGACAAAAGAATTAGTATTCACGCATGGATAAGAGGAGAAAAACCGGAGAAAAATTGCACTCACGTCGCTCGCAACGCACTCCGTTCCAACCCGTATTGCTACAATCACAGTTCAGCTGATAGTCTTCAGCATAGCATGCCCCGCCATTGAGACAATAGTCCGGCAAACACACCGGTTGTGGTTTCGGAGGTAGAATGGGGAATTCCGGAGTAAGTACGATAGTTACTTCACCGGTGTGGGTAACGTGGCCAGCTTTCAAATCATTTATCGGATACCGACCATTCCAATATACACCTGGTTGTGAGCAGAATGAGAACACAAAGAATTGACATATTTTAAAAAAATCCCCGAATAACTTGAAAGTTATTTACAAACCTACCAGTCGAGTGTGAACACCGAAGGTAGGAGTATATTGTACACAAAAATCATCTTTACTTTCGGAACACAAATATCAATCACTTCGACTAAGATTGGTTACGCTTGAAAGAGTAAAGGTCTACGTTTTGACTTTATATCGTATCCTCCCTCAATGTGATCATTTCATCTACTTATCCCTTTAGGCAGCCCACTAAATTCATCACACTCCAAGAGTTAAGGATTACGGTTATGTAGACTTTCAACATCGGTGCTAGGTGGCTGTGGGACCTAGAGAGGCTTATAAATATCCGACAATGCTAATATCTCGATTTTAGACAGCAAATCCATGTGAGCTAAAAAGGAATGTGCAACAACAGTATCGTTATGTACAGATGTGAAGCGAACGCTTTTCGATGGACTCCTAGTATCTAACCTTGAGGGTGTTCAGTCAATGAAACAGGTTAGTACTCTTCAAAGTTGAAAGCCAGTCAGCTTGTTACACTGCACATCCAGACAAAATAGTTTTCCCATGTCAAAGTCTTTTGTTTCGTACGGTGAGAAATAAAAATGAAGAGGTAAAACTACGAAATCATTTCGCCATCTGATAAAAGTTTTGTGCAACCAACAACTAAAAAAAGCATGGGAGGAACATGGTTTAGGCAGCCCAGAAACACCAGCCCTGGAAAATTCAGTTAATGGTACTGATGAAATTGAATATTTACAAACGTATTGGAGTATTTTTTCTTGTAGAGTCGCTAAAAATATTACAATCTAGGTGACAAAAATGCCACGACTACATGGATCGCTTAAACGGTTAACACCCAACCACCTGCCTACATCTTTAAACACTGACCAAAACAATCGAATACCTTATCGTGCGCCAGTTAACCTATCAAGTACTGTCCATGGGTGAACATTGTGTCACCGGAGACAGACTAATCCACCCGGGTTCGAACTTGACGAGTCGACGGTTGACTAAAGCCGCTGAACCAACGGACGAACGCGCCGCAACGGACTAATCGAACTTTCATTATGTGGTTGACCACTTGTTTCCATCTAATGAAGATGAACTATCCAGCAGATATGTTCCTTATATATATATCTTCATTACCAAGACCACATATTCAATAACAGAATGATCTGTGAAAGCTATTGTATCGCACAGCTATCAGTAAACCAACTTTATTTATCCAAAGGATATCACTTCACCACGTAGGAATGCAGTGCAACTGTCCAAACTGCATATGAACAGAGAGTGGTATCCTGTACGTCAATTGGTAAGCTAACATCATAGGTCCAAAAGTTCCCACTGACGTGCATGCAGAATGTGACACTCCATTTTCAAACTGAAGCTTACGGTCAGATCGTCAACCTTATATTGGTGATTTCACCGGGTTTGTTACAGGTTGACATATTTGTTGCTTAGCTTTTAGGCGGTGAAATGTTCGTCCCAAACAGTACGCACCAGTAGGCTGACGATATCAGAGTTATAAAAGCACACTAATGGAGTCCAATCGAACCTGAAGCGGGGAATTCTCCTGTCTTATCATTTGCTCATCCGATATGACTTAAAGTATGATAGACTTATCCACCGTAAAATAGGCACACTACCAGTAATTCACTACCCAGACAGAAAAATGTGCTCGAAGTAAAGTTGGTCAACGATTAAGCTGTTGAAGGTCACACTGAACGACGACAGGTAAATCGCTGCCTCTATCAGCCAGTATTGCAAACCCAAACAATTTTAATAAAAAGTGTCCATTATCACACAATTATTGGCCGGCTGAACGTTGAAGGTGAGGTGTTGTGAGTACGATTAATAACAGACAAACCTCGGTAATTGTGTTTTGGTTTGTGAATTTCTGTTGATGAGTACACATGTGCACATAAGTTTTAATTCAATATCCACTGTCATATGCATCGAATAGAATATGCCGTACTCTTAGAACAGGCAAAATGTAATCTGTACCCGTATGATGCATCTAATTTGTTATGATGGGGACCTAGTTCAATCGCATACAATCTGAGTCGAAATTTCTGTTGAGTTCGAATTAGTAAGACCGCTAAACTGATTTGTATATATTTTAACCCATTGGTCATGCACGCTGAAACTTCAGTATTCGTTGATCTGTAATTATTTTTCGGGACATAGGTTACAGCCACCCGGTGTACTGATAGATACAATTACGTATTCAGCCGTTCACCCTACAACCTACTTGCTTTCATATGACATTCTAGGTCACGTGTGCAGGATTGGTTAGTTAATCGTACGTAAGTGACAGACACGCAACCCCGTGACTATGACATTGATCGTTACTTTCCTGATTTGCAATTACGACGTCCGTGGTGATTTCTTCCATACGCTTTAGTAGACATCATTCAACGATTCAGTTCACTCCCCAACATTACTCACTGCCTTGTCACATCACTGTGGTGTAAAATCTTGTTAACTATGAGGTTGATATGCGTTTCACCTGATGAAATGATGTCGCTGTATGTCGTTTAAACTGTACCTTGTCCATCATGACGAGCACACACTGTGGTACGGACGTTTTATGGTGTCACGTAAACGGGTAGATCATATATGTGTTACACACAACTGTTTAGCCCCAAACATCGCACAGGTACACACAGGCAGACTAATGAAATGTCAAGAATTCTGTAGGCAAAAGAAAGCACAAGATGATCAATCATACGAGTACGGGTTGAAGAGAGTGAATAGATAGACGAATTCCGCAGAATGCCAAGTGTTGTGAATGATTTCGCGCCAGATGAGCCAACTGCGGTCTTGCCTAATCAGTTTGCAAATCTGGTTCAGCTGCATTGAGGAATTTTAATTGATCCTCTGGTGTCTTGTATCGGAGATGGGAAATCAATATGCAAATGGCGAATGCATACAGATGGGAATAATTTGAGGCCAAATGAGACCAATATAACATTAAGCATTGAAACTTAGAAGCTAACTCCATTGGCGTCACCCTCTTTGACTCTTGCAAACAGACATTTCGATAATAACACCGTCTCTGTACAGATTTGCTTACCTATGATCATCCTGTAACGTCAGATCGCGCACCACTAGTTTAACGTACCACCATGATGATCTCGCGTCAATGTGTCTAGCCGCACGCACAGGCAAGCACCAACACATAACACACGGGCTGACCAAATTTCTAAGCTGTTAAGAGTTGTGGTAAGACAGTGTACTGATCCTTGAGAGACTTAGATGGTTAGTTCAGTGTTACAAATCGAGCAACAAAGTCCTATGTGGACTAAGCACAGGTTAACCGAACTGATCTGATAAACAAGGGAAGTACTGATCGACGGGAGTAACGGCGAAGGCATCAAAATTGATTTAACGGAATGGTGAAATTGACCAACGAAAATGCCCCCAATTTGTCAATCAGAAAGTTGAACTACGATTATCACTGCTACAACCGTATTATCTAAACGTGGACATAAATCTCTGGATGTAGGTAAACGAGAACAAATTGATGACCGAGTGTATACTAAAAAGATTTTTCCAACTGCCACACTTTGTGAAGTATCTGTGAAGAAATGCGCAAAGTCAAGGTGTCAATAACGTCGGTTTACTAAACAGTCTTGCCAGATATTAACCAGATTTGCTAGATCTGTGTTGACACAACAATAGTAAAAAATATCCCTAAAGCAGTTACCAGAAAAAAATATGGCAAACAGGCTCGTTCCACATTATTTACCATCAGTCCAAATGCACGACTTTTACATGGAACAGTGTTGTCAGGATGACACGGTCACAACAGGTAACGGGTTCGAATAATATCAAACAAGTCATAGACACAATCACCTAACAATTGTGACGCAACTGGAAACGTGATGGTCTGACCGATCACGGTGTGGGTGATGGGCTACGGCAACTGCAAGGCCTGAACGGAGCGCTGATGTGCGCACAACGGATGGACTATTCAAATGAATTCCGATCGTGTCAGTTACGAGTAAAATTTGGCTTAACTGAACCTATCTGTGGAAACCAACCGGCGTGGATTAATACTGAAGTCACTAGGACAACCAGCGCAATTGTGCTACATCACGTCAAATCATGTCCACTTGGTCATTTTTCGTCCAAAATTACCGAGTCAAAGATATCCAGTTGAAAGCCATAAGATGCCCAATTTTAGCCACAGCTGAGACAATCGGAGTTCAACTGAATACTCCACGCCTGTGTATGCAGAAGCCCTTCGTTCAGACTCTGCGGTTGCCATGACCCACCACCCACATCATGATCGATCAAACTACCACGGTCCCAGTTGGATCGCAATTGTGACTTTACTGCACCAAAGTGTTGCTTCCATTTGTAATCAAGACGTGGTTGATCACATCTGAATTGTCTACTTGCTATTTTAATTTCGCCCTGACGACACCGTTCGACGTAGACGTTATGCGTTGGATCTGATGATGAATAACCGAAAGCGATCTTTTCACTACGTCGTGTTTATGATAACACAATATAGCTTTTTTCCTAATTGTGTACCTAAACTGTTTCACCTTGAATCGGAGTAAGCTGCCTGTTTGCAAGTTGGCTTTGACAGAACGTGAATCTTCCTCCAATTAAGACTTGTACTAGCAGACAGATGACTGAAATCTGAACGCCCACATAAGGTGACACTTGGAGGTAATGTGAATGTTTGCACAGTTTGACGGGTTCTCCATGTAGGTTAGAAATCGGTTAATAGCTCTGCCATCATTCAACTTGAGCATCGACAGTTAAAAATGTTGTGATAACAGAAGTCGCGCAAAGGGGAAATTTGCGAAGATTTTTACACAGAGCATCCAGGTTGTTCAATAAATTAGTACGTATGCATGTGATTTCAGGTTAAAATCAGTGTCTACTCATTACATACAAGTAGTTACATTTTGAAAAATACGGCATAGCGGACAGGCTCGTTTTCAGTGATGCATCTGGCTAAACACATCACATTTATATCACAAATTTCACGGGGGCATCATCAAGGGGGTGAACTGGGAGTGAGTTACATTTTGTTCAAAATACCTAGTCATTCGGAGAAACTGACCTCCGATTACTCCACGAAATATATCCGACTTTTTCTCATCTGCGGCAATGTGTAAGGATGTGTAGATTAGGCTTTTATCCACAGGGTTCACGAGAGCTGTAAGGGGTGAGAAGATAAGCACTGATTCCAAGGAGGACCGTGAATAGAATATAACTGACGATTGATTGAATATTTTGAAAAAAAATGCATTGTGAATAACATGTGGTTGAAAGTAATGATGATTGCCCGTGACGACTAGATTTTCATGCCACTATTATCAAGACTGAGTATCTAGACTGTCACTTGAAAAGCTGGATCCCCATGTACTCAAGACATAACATTTCGCGTAATGTAACTAGTCGCACGCGCAAAACGTTCGAACTATATGGGTTATATACACGGAGAAGTGGACGGTGAGTACACACACGCTAATAAGCTCCGCAGCAACCCTAGCCACTTTCGAGCATATAACGCTAGCTGATCGGCTGGGATAAACATAGCATCGTTAAAAGTCAGAAATTGCGGGTTCCGAGGGTACAACCCTATAGTGAATGAGCGGTCTGTGCCAACTTGGTGACCTGTGGACAGGAGGGAGGGAGTGGTCGATGACTTCGGATTTCAAACAGCAGTCTCATCTGCTTGAGGTTGTTGTGTCATCAGTCCTTCTGTTTCAGAGAGTGATCAACCTATCCTCGAGGTAGATGCCAATCTGCTCGGTATATGCAAACGTTACTGCAACCGTATTTGAACTTTGTCATCACTGTTATGCGTTGTCAAGTGGATACTGACCAAATTAAGTATGTTCCCAGTTCGCTTTACTCGCCCCCATGCATTCCTAATTTTAGACTCCTCATCATTTACAACACTTCATGCAAACATTGTGACAATATCCCCTTGCCTCTCCTGACGCACTCGACCTAGTCTCAGTGAATCATAATTGAGTGCAATACCGCACCCAATCCACATTGAGCGCCACGTTATTTATGTTTGTAGTATTGCTCACCTTTCAAGCAATTGTTTTTTATATAAGCTTTATACCTTTGCTAAATATCATATCTGCTGACTTTGCTACCCATTATCTGCAAACACGTGACGGGTCCGCAAGGGTGGTTGATCAATCTGTCACAAAACTTGGATAATCTCTTTTGATTTTGTTCGAGCTTGCTTCTACCTTGATGTAAGACAGTTATTTTGCTTTCTCAAATGAAGTATAGTGTTGATATCATACCCTTCCCATTTTAAGATATCTCGAAAAACCGTCCTTGTGTCTCAACATCTGTAGTGTCTAAGCGTACCAACATTTCGAACAAATGTCCGGACTAAATATTCTGGACCCAGCTACGAATGGCGATGCCATAAGACAAGACGAAAGAGTAGATAAAGACAACAGCTTACTGATAATGCATCACTGAAACACTCGTCTCTCTGCTGTTCCGTAGCCGGTGTAAGCATAGGAGACGGTAATTAATCTCACTAGGATACCTCAATAATGCATACCCTGGTGTAAAAAACAGGTACACCAGGATTTTTCAATGTATCCCATAATCTCAACAGTAGAGGCATTTGTGATTACTTGTTAGGGTCGGGTTTCCTCTCATAAACATCCTCTGAGATCTCTGAATCTCTAATTAGCTGAATTTAAAATGCATAGTTAGGTACTACTCCTTCGCAGTATCAACTGTTTGTCTGTGCAAAATGCATATTAGTGAATAACATAAAACAGGAGGTTTACGGTAACATCGACGAAACAACACTCCACTTTCCGAACGTGTTAATTAGCTAGACTTGGCCTATTCCAGTTCAACACTTTCGTGTACATATCGAAAACTTCAATCTTGATGACCCTCGATGGTCCTGTTTTGCCAACAGCATCTCAGATATCTTTGGTTGTATTCAACTTAGGGTTGCGGATGGTAAAAGTACTAGGGGTTCCTCTTTGTCTTAGACATAATTGTTTTGTAAGAACTACGGTCCTCGGATTTGTTGGAGTTGAGAAGGGCGAAAAGTGTTTAACATACCAGTAACAAAATTGTCTTTCTCTAAGGGTTACCATGTGGCTTTCATATAAATTCCTATCTCTATCGCATAAACAAAGCTTTTACAGTAATGCGATCTCTTTCCTCATCAAATCAACAGAGTTCACATAATTCTAACTTGGTCCATCTAACAGGCTTAACCAACCACTTGAATTGAGAGTAGAATTCCATTTTGTCCACGTCGCTAAGTCAAGTAGTACAAACCATCTTAAAATTATCCTCGACCCGTTCGAAGGCTGAGGCAGCTCAGTTGCATTCGTTCTTGCGACGTTAAACCCATCGAATCCCATAGAAATTTGACCTTCCAACAAACAATGAACACCGTCTAGATTATGAGTATTGGGACTAATTCCATGGCTATCCAAGCAGCTCACGGAACTGTTCATACTCTGCCATTCCGAAATGAGATAACGTCTTCGGCGTTACTGAACAAGCGACTGGCAGGTAATTTTTATATTCAATCTCACTGGTGAGCACTTCCTTCCGGAAGTCAAGCAGGACAATTTTCTCAATGATCCGTCAAACAAATTCTGTGACCTTGTTCAGTGTCTAGCACGGTTCAGTGTAGTGAACACCAGTACAACCTACTTGCATTTTCCTCTGAAAATTTGCAATTTGCAAATTGTTAGAGGTTTTTAAACACAATAAAGCATTATCCACGTTCTTCGATATGAGCATTTAACCGATTCATCTCGATAGTCTGTGAAAAACGCTGTGGCAGATATTCACACGCATAATGAGTGTTCATTCACGTTGTATTCACAGGGTAGATTTCCAGAAATAAAGGATGTGAAATCAACGATCATTGGGTACCAATTCCTGATTTGGTTTGTTTATCTTTGGGTATAGAGGATACCAAACATTCACAGTTGATATGCAGTTAACAAAGAGTACACGTAATACATGTGGTGCGGGAATAAACACTGATAGGCAATTACGAATTCTTATCATGCCATGTTTTTTGATGAACTGGAAAATATAACCGCATTCGTGATTTACACAAGTCAGTGTATTTTCTTCCGCGTCTACAACACCGTTCCTGTACTTTCGACACGGATTTGCTGATCGGTAATTCGTGGAACTCAAATTAGATGCTACAATCTGATTATATCGAAAGTGCCGTCACATCAATGATGAACGATACCCATAAATCCAATCTACAGATTGTTGTAGCAGAAGTCTTCTGATCATCCTTTAGTCTGTTGGAAACATTTTCAACTACATCGCCATTTTTAGCTGGTGGTTAATCAATGTCCTTGAGCAGTTTTACAATGCGGTCTACGCAGGCTGATTACTTTAGATGCTATGATATCCAGTCGAAAGACCAGTCAGCCAGATATGCAGAACGCAAGAGCATGTTGGCAACGTGTGTCAGCACCAAAACGGACACAGCGGCGCGTTGTGCTCGGTGTACGCGTTCGTGTGCTGTCATTTCGTGTGAGCCTACTGAATAGCTGGTGCTTGGCAAAAGACCGGGAACTGACTGTAAACGATGACCGTGGATCAAAAACAGTGGTTACGGACCAAATGAAGACGAGCGTCTCTCTCGAAGTGCGTGAGCCAAAAGTTTAATCTGACTACAAAAATTGGGAGGGATCATCACGCAGAAATATAAATCCTTCACAACAAATTGTAGATAACTACAATGATTAATTTTACCAGCTGTACATTATTTGTCACATGACCTTTTTCCATTACGTTCAAGTCAACTGCTGAAAAATATTTGGGTCGTAAACCGCTCGTTTACCTACTGTGGGGTAAGGTCTATGACAGCCATGGCAGCTTACCTGGTAAATGCACGCGAATCACTTCTACGTCCTGGGTAACAATCATCGTGTCGCCTTTCCGTTCAATATTCAGCACGTGGTAATGTCCATCATTTGAACGCATTTGGAACGCGTAGACATTTTGCCCGTCAACGTCAACCATCACCCGACCATCGCGCTGTGTGATACCCAAACGGGATGTAACATTTCCACCGAGTTACCACTCAAACAATGTGTAAAACAGTGATGTTTTTTACTAGACACTTAGTAGTTGTAAAGTGGAAAATAGATTGAACACATTCTTTGATCACGATCTGAACGACTAAATTAGTCATCCAGTATATCAGTCTTATCTGGGATTCTAACTACTAATCTTGAGATCGGCAACGATCCAAACGTTTCACGAGTTTGAACAATTAACGCCCAGAAACACAAACACAATGAATTCCAATTTTCTGGATGGCTACATCAACTCAGAACGTAAATTCTGAAAGATGAGTTCCGTTAGCCAGTTTAATCGGTTTAGACAGTTGTGTCCTCTACTTGCTAACCGTAGTGTGTAGATGAATAAATTGTAGTCTGTAGCTAGTATGACTGCTTGATTGAACAGTTTACTTCCCTTTACCAATATCTTGAAGCAATCACATATATGGACAGCGCTAACAGAATCCAGATAGGCGAAAAGAGTCCATTGATGAGTTAGAGGAGAAATAGCTTGCTTTAGATCCACTAAAAAACAACCAGCACAGCGCAAAACAAAACAGAGTGAATCAGTACACTCCGCAGTTTGGTCCCTAGAAAATTGGGATGATGAGTCCATACATGAGTGTGTTCCCAGGGAACGACCTTCCACAGCGGGTAACTGCCAACTTTGAGGACAATTTTATTGAAAAAACAATCGACGATAATTGACAACCTCATATATTGGTAGACAAAGATGGATTCAAGAAGAGGCCATCGGTAACCACGTGGAATACCACATGTTCGTTGGTCATACTGTGGCATGTCACCATAGACTCAGGGAGGGTTACATCCGTCAGTTTGAATCATGTGGGGTCCTACATCATTCCGAAACAGAATAGCAAACGAAATAATCGAAAGACCACCGGCAACCATCAGATAACTGCTTTGCGTGCATCTCAGCCCTATTTTTGATCCCATTACTTGATCAAAGATTTCCAGTATACGGGACAATTTGACTTCTCTCTGTACCACCTTACTTCACTATTGATAGCTCATACACATACTGGACGCATTTGTACATGGTTGGGGAAGATTTTCATACAATTTGATCTCGTAACCGATGCCCGGTTTCCGTAAGTGCTAGATGAACGTCGGTACTTTCTTCCCACATTGTTCAGCTACGGACT
Organism: Paragonimus westermani; assembly: GCA_008508345.1. Taxonomy (NCBI): domain Eukaryota; kingdom Metazoa; phylum Platyhelminthes; class Trematoda; order Plagiorchiida; family Troglotrematidae; genus Paragonimus; species Paragonimus westermani. Next base: position 203,719 of record QNGE01000297.1, on the reverse strand, counting down.
CATTCCAGCTTACACCAATTTAGGCTTGAGAGACTAGCGCATGCACACCCAATTTAATCGATAAGTCACATCATACCTTCAAATGTCCCACTGAGTAGCTAGGAATAATCCAATGGTTATGTCTTCGCATGCATTCAAACAGCGTGCAGTTCTCATATTCTGTAGAGTGCCAAACTTATTTCCTGTTCACAGTGAGAACTTCGTTCAGTAATTCAAAAAAGCTTTTCGTGCAGACTAGTCAGATCAAAACTGTTAAGCTGAGAATGCTGGGGGACTTTGATTCCATACTCCCCGCGGATGTAGAGCGCAATGGTGACCGCCAGAAATGGGATACAAAAATCGCGGATAATAAATAGCCTCTGAGAGGGACCTAAAATACATTTCATTAGTCGCTGACTCCCAAAAGAAAAACAGAGAATGATACACGGACAGTTACATGAATCACACACCGCATTCGAAATTATTCCACTAATGACATCCATCGTTATTACTGTGATTCTTTCATCATCTAGCAGTTAACATGTTCACGTCGTTACACAAGCCGATATACAGTGGTCTCCAAATGGACCTCAGCGAACGGAAACGGTATGCATTCTGTGAATACCACGCAGAACACCTCATTGACTTAAAGGTAATGAAAATGTTAGTCCTGCCTACCTCAACCTTGCCACAGACTGTTTCAATAATATACTTTACAACCACGTTCAATCATGCCTCAACATTAGCTCTTAATAACCGCAGTGTCATCGCTCGGTTCTATCATTATACGTCCATGGTCCGCTAGCATGTGAGGGAATAATTATTTCAAATAGATTAATGACGAAGGAAACAACTGATTTCATGTACTGACAATAATGATGTGTATTGGTCTTTCTCCCTAGTCCTGAAACTTAACTGTTCAGGATAACATGATTACACTTTCTTCTATTGTCAGACCACTTTTTACAAATGACCTACTTAATTTCGTATTCCACTATGCGAAAGGATTTTCAATCCACACCATAGTGATATTGTTATACGTTGTTTTTTTATCTTTCTAAACCATCAAACATTTTTCGAAATTCCACCAATTTTGTTTGCCTGTCACAAACAATTTTTTTTACCGCATATCCAAGTTTAGTTATAAATTCGGTCCGGTGTTGTATTTTCTCTCGTTGTGTACATTGCTCCCTAGTTACGTTTGTTGACATTGCTGTCAAAGACTTCAAGTTTATGTAACATTTCTTATGGTAGGTAGTTGAGTCATTACCTTAGAAACTTTCTTCACGTTCATCCTCACTGACTGTTTGCTCTATTTGTTTACACACTTCTTTCTCACTGTCTACACACACACACACAGAAAAAATTACCGTTTTCTCATCTGTCCAGCTGACAAGTGTTTGTTTGTTTGAATAACTTCTACTTACATAACCTGTAACACATTTTCCATATTTCTGAAACATGTTTTTCTGGATTTTTCAACTTCCAAGTTCACATAAACAGGGTCAGTGAGTAAGACTGATTTTTTTAAAGCATAGAATAAAAGTTATATATGCATATGTATATACATATATAGTTGTGTGAATATTTCAAACCCAATGGACAACTTATCCATGTTCTTCCAAACTCGAACAAGTAGTACCTAAACATAATTGCTCAATTTGAAAATAGTACCAACATTCAGAGAGGAACAAAAACCCCTCACTAAGCACACTTTGTGCACTGGTATCAAACTATCGACAGAACGACTATGGTCTGAGATACATGTAGAAAACATTTGTGCGCCCGTTAATCCGTGTTTGCAAGTGGTATGTTTGGTATATGTCCCAACTACAGAACTGACGATTAAACACCGATAAAGACCACCGAAAAAACACTGACTAATCCTTTGCTTCCCAACCAGTCATTCATTATATCAACCCATAATTATACTAGATGCACCTATAAAGGCCAAAACTAACTGCACAAATTCTATCCGAATCGCACAAAAAGTACGTACAAACAAAACGAGTGTTTCAAAAAGGGTGGCATGCAAAAACTCAGCAGTGATGCCATATCAGAATGCGAAGTAAAAAAAACAGCTAAACGAATTTTAGTGAAAAAGCTTACCATTTTGACGCCCCAATGTCTACCATCTGACGTGAGGAAAGTGATCAAACTCCCGGTTTGCATGTATGTTTTAAAGCCGAGTGTCACATTGTCCTCTACGGTGTGTACTGGGGGAATCAGCGGATATTCCAGGTAGCCATCCGTGTCGTAACTCACAAAGATACCGGTGGAACCTGGAAATATGGGATTTGCATGTGATAAGACATCAATGAAGTAAAAATCTGATTAATTGACTGATTGACTGACGTACTTGCTCACTGATCACTTGTTAGATCGACTTACTTCCTTCACAATGTTTTCCCGTTCTTCCTGTTCGGGAACAATCGCACATATATTGTTTACCGGGTAGCACAGTACACATTCCTCCGAAAAGACAGTAGTTTGGCGGACAGGCCAACGGCTCTGTGCATATCACCCCGCGAAATCCTGTCCCCGTACAGTCGCACACATAATTGCCCTTTTGAACAGAACATCGGCCACCATTCTGACAAAATCCTGCTGGACAGGTTTGTGCGATTTCGCACCGGACACCAGTGTAATCGGTACCGATACAATCACACTGAGGTACACCGCGATTCATTGTGCAGCGGCCCCCGTGGAAACAGTAGTCTGAAGGGCATACTTTGGGTAGTTGACACCGTTCACCTTCGTAATTCACTGGACAGGTGCAGACAGGATTTTTGTCCGGTCCCGGTGCACAAAAGCCTCCGTTTATGCAGTAATTCTCTGGGCAGACTTCAAGTTCACACCTTGGGCCACGATAGCCTGGATGACAATCGCATGTTGGCTGTCGTTGCCTGACAACACACAATCCTCTCTCGCCACAGTAAGACTTAGGACATACCGGCACATCGCACCGTTCCCCTTGGTAGTTAGTCAACATACAGTCACAAACTGGTTGTCGAGCCTCATTCACGCGACACAGTCCACCGTGTAGACAGAAACCGGGTACACAAATTGGTGTCTCACAACGACTACCCCGATAATCTGTATGGTCACAGCTGCAAGTAGGCATGTTGTTTGGACCAATAGAGCACCGACCACCATTCAAACAATAGCCAGAAGAACAAATTGGATTTTCGCAGCGGTTACCAGAAAATCCGGTACCTTCACATGAGCATGCGGGTTGTCCCGCAGAATCCAAATAACACCGACCACCATTTTGACAAAATCCAGGTCTGCAAACAGGATCAGTGCATTGACTACCACCATAGCCAGTGCCGGAGCAATCACAAACTGGTTGTCCACCGAGACCTACCGTGCATCGTCCACCGTTTGCACAATAACCTTCTGTGCATATCGATCGTTCGCAACGTTCTCCCGTATAGCCTGTGCCTCGACAATCACACTGAGGTTGATTATTGGGTCCTACCACACACCGGCCTCGGTTGCGACAATAGTCGGAAGTGCAAATAGGAATCTGGCACCTCGGCCCCGTGAAACCGGTTCCAGTACAATCACACTCAGGGACGCCGTACATGTTCACAGTGCAACGACCTCTGTTATCACACGCGTCTGCTGTACAAACCGGCTTATCGCACCGTGGACCGCCGAATCCAGTTCCCTGACAGTCGCAGGTTGGTTTTTCATCAGGACCAACAACACAGCGTCCTCTATTGAAACAGTGGTTTGGTGGGCAGATTGGGTCACGACATTTTTCTCCGTGGAACCCGGTTCCACGACACTCGCAATAGGGTAGCGAACCACGCATAGTGCATACGCCTCCGTTGTAACAATATCCTCCGACGGAGCATGGATTCAGTTCACAACGTTCACCGTGGTATCCTGTACCTCGACAATCACATCTAGGCTGACCATTGATCATTGTACATTGTCCGCGTTGGTTGCAGTAGTTTGGGGGGCATTCCAGCACTTGGCTGTCACATCGGATTCCTTCGAATCCTGGGTTGCATACACACCGTACTTCCCGATCAGAGATTTCCTCACACCGGCCATTACGGCAATAGCTTGGTGTACAACGCCTTTGATCTGTTTTTGGAGAAAAGAGATATAATTTTTAAATAAATATTAGGGAACCGCAAGAACGGCTGTCCAAATACGATCATAAATTGTAGCGTGACCAGAATGGACACACAAACGGCCCACCAGCAGAATGGGAAACATACCACAGAAATGATTTTTTTCCTTCGATGAAACGCCCTCCAGTTGCCTATTCTATTCCCATAAGCCCACAATTTAGTACACCTTGCCACGCGAAACTCATGTGAAACAATGATGCTATACCCTTTCACACTGACTTTTAATTTGAACTAATCTGACATTGTGCCAGTTCGAAAGTAAGTCTAAAACATATGTAGCCCAATAATAATTAGTACTGGTATTGATATGTTCGCCGAGCCTGGCGTTTAGGTTGCAAACGTTTCATCACCAGGCGAGGTGACATCATCAGTGCGTAAGTGTTGCAGCGTATATTTTCAATGTGAAGATTGATCGATGCCTGCTCTTATATAGGAGAGTGAGTTGACCTACTAGCCTGGATTCTGGTTGGTCGATTTCCGTCGTGTTTGACATCTGGTCCGACCTACCATTGGTTGATTTTTTGTCTTATCAGTTCAAGTTGCTCTGTTTGGGTTTACCGGTATCTGGGCTCGATGGCGTTTACGTCTCCTCAAATCCTTGATTCGCATTGGTTCGTATATTTTGTTTAGCTCGATGTGTTTGTTTATTGAACCGGTTGATGA
>QNGE01000297.1:163575-198629 GCA_008508345.1 Paragonimus westermani | reverse complement strand
TCATCAACCGGTTCAATAAACAAACACATCGAGCTAAACAAAATATACGAACCAATGCGAATCAAGGATTTGAGGAGACGTAAACGCCATCGAGCCCAGATACCGGTAAACCCAAACAGAGCAACTTGAACTGATAAGACAAAAAATCAACCAATGGTGGGTCGGACCAGATGTCAAACACGACGGAAATCGACCAACCAGAATCCAGGCTAGTAGGTCAACTCACTCTCCTATATAAGAGCAGGCATCGATCAATCTTCACATTGAAAATATACGCTGCAACACTTACGCACTGATGATGTCACCTCGCCTGGTGATGAAACGTTTGCAACCTAAACGCCAGGCTCGGCGAACATATCAATACCAAAGCCATCAACCCGAGCTACAAACAACACCATCACTGTTCCCAACCATCAGAAATAATTAGTACATTATGATATCAAATAAATCATTTAGGACCCAGGACAGGAAAACTGGACAGTTCAGTAACACAAATAGAAAGCAACTGTTGTCGGTTGTGTGCATTTCATTTGCTCCCGAATTATTATGTCAGTGATGATGCAACAGTGGTGAATCCAATACCGAGGAATCCGACCTCACTGGCTGCTCGGCATTTGCTTATAACAAGTGCTCTGGTTGACCACATTTTTCAAGTACTTTTACGCAACCGACACCATCCAAGTTACTGACATTTAGTGAGGTGGTACTAGTCAAAATTTACGGGCCAGCGTCGTGTGCGCAAGCCCCGTTTGAATGAATTAACTTTCTGTGACAATAATTACGTCACCTGTATCTGAGCCGTGCCAAACCTATCTCCTTAAGGCTAGGCACAGATTCGAATGACCTCGCCCAAAACTGACAGACCGTTATTATCAACTGAGTCATCAAGGTAGCCTTAATGCGATACCCCCAACTAACTTTCCTGCATATGTTCCTTAAATAACTTGCTGAAATTGCCGCATACGCATTCAGATCAATTACCTCTCTATCATACTGCGCATTCAATTTGCAAGCTTTTGTCAAACATTTCAAGAAATAATATGAACTGCAAAATCAGTTGTGTTTACTCGATCAAGGCTCGGTACAGGGCCTGACAGTAAACGCTCAACCCACTATCTGGAAATCAACGCCTCACATGGTCAGTAGTTCCAACTTTACCAGCAATGCTAGTATGAGTACCACCGATACATTACGTTGCACACTGATGAACATTGTCCTGACCACGAACATCGCCACAACTACTCAGGTCTTGTCACACATTTTCACGCAACGCACTCAGAGGAGTGACTATTCTGTGCCACACATTATGCTGGACAACACATTCCGGTTTGACGCACCCACACGAACTAAATGGTGCAAGGTCCTACGGTGGAGTTTTGAATCCGAGGCCTGTACAGTTTCATCCAGCAGACTAATTACAGGTCAAGAATTATCCCCATACCAGTCCATGCGTCAGTCACACCACACAAGCTTCTACTGTTCTGATTAGTGATTCTCAACAGACAAAATTATTTCCACTACATTATCCGGATTTTCATAAATTCTGAAATGTTACACCGTTTTGTAACACGAGTGTTTTTATTTCTGTGAATCACCTTCTGATTATAAGTAAATTTCGCGCTATCAACTACACCGATCTAGTCTGTAAGAGTACACAGGCAGCCCAGAACACCTTGGACAGAGTAAAGGCTTTAGTTCGTGAGTGTGGGGTGGCCTTTGTACCAACTAAGTGTAAGGTATTGTTGCAAGATTGATAGGACTCTGCTCCTGCAGCAGCCCTGGTAAGATGTCTGACGAGATCAAAAATAATATAGCAGAGGCTCGCATGATACTTGCCAACTTACACCATCTGTGGATTCGACATGACCTCAGTCTTCCTGTGAAAGACCGAGTGTAGAATGCCACTGCAAGGTTGTTCTTATCATACGACTGCGAAACCTGAGCCATCAGTGCGGAGGATGTTCGCCAAAACATTAGCGACGTATGGCGAGAACACCGCGTCAGGAGTGACGAAGTTCGGTGACGCCTTGGGAACGGATAGACTCCGTCGACTCTTGGACATACCGATTTCGTCTCACAGGTTTCGTAGGCTTGGCCACATTTTACGAATGTCAACTGAACACCTACCACGACTGGCTTTGTTTGCTAGTGGTGGGTTAAGCTGAAAGTTGAAGCCTGGTGGTCAGCGCATGACTTAGGCTCGGGGTATGAAGGCACTCACACCGAAGCTTGCATAAGTAAGGCGTCCTCCGATTCCTGGCTTGGGTCAGAAGGACAGTGCACCCTTTTGGTTCCTGATGCTGTCTGGTATGTCGAGACATAGGAGTCAATGACGTTCGTGTTGCAAAACTCTATGTGAATCGGTAGAACATGTTTTTATCCCCTACATCCTTCTTCTTTGGTTCACATAACCTCTATTCTTTCTGTCCGTACAGTGTGGTATGTTTGTCGTTTTACTAAGTCATTTCGTGCTAAATATATATGAGCTTCTTTTGTTAATAAATTGGAGTCGTATACAGTTTTGTACGTTCTACGTGTGCGGCCGGTGAGAGTAAATGTATGGTGTATGTTGGGTAACAAATTTCTTTCATACGTATTGGTCGGTTGAATCGAAGGGACCGAATATTTCACGTGACCCAGCCCTGGATACAGTGAAAAAACACTGCACGGTTTAGAGTGGGTAGCGTTTTCGGAGTTATTTAATTGCATTAGTATTGAGATACAATGAAAAGAGATCTTGTTCCGAAGGCTTTATCGTGCACATACAGACAATATCATTAATCAGAAGGACGTGCTTATGATCTATTCTGATTACAATAACCGGATGAAACTTACTGCTTGCCAGTTGTAACAAATGGGCAATGCGTAACCACATAATAGAGGGGAGTTTTAACATTTATGTAGTGTGAGTGGTTTCTTTGCGGATTTCAGCTGCAGCTATGCATTTTCGCACACACTCCAATGTATGGTCATATATTATCATGTCATAAAAATAACAGTTCCGAGTGAAGGTACCTTTCCGATAAGTTCTTCTACAAAACACTATACTTATACAGTGGAAAACCATCGACTGGATAGCATACGCATTTGACGTGTTATTCCGAATGATAGTTGACACCAAATTGAACGGAGGGGTTAACTCATACGGAACCAATCGAGTGATTAGTCGATGTAGAGCAAATGGATAAAAGTCACGCATTAAAGCCGGAAGGCGATGATGACGTGGATCAATGTGGAGAGAAATGAATGGAAGAGAATTTATGCATGTAGTTTTTGCAGTATGCGACCAGCGACAGCTTCAACTGTGTAAAGCAGATAAATGTAGGCACATCGTCCCTGAGGAACGTGGTGGAACATTCTGCCTTATTAATCGGTCACAATGGTGGAACAGTCTGCATTATTAATCGGTCACAATTTGGTGGCTAGTGTCGACTAGATGTGCCGGAATAGAGTTGATATCCTTGACGAGGCCCTTATTAAGCGAAGCACGGTAATGCTCATTAATTCTCATGCTGTATGAGCGATATACCTAACTCCACAGGAGCAACTGAAAAGATATGAGCACATGGAGGTGAAACAAAGCAATGGATTCGTGAGGTATGAGCCCATCAAGTGTTGACTTTGAAAGTTGTGTTGAGTTGCACAGCGATAAATGTTTCTCCTAATGCTGTGAATGTTCGACAGGCTTCTTTAATCCAGCATCCGTTAAATGGTGTTTTAGATATCTTCAAGAAGGTGCCTCGCCTTAGTGTTTCCACCGTATAGGAGACAAGATGTGAGTTAATTTTCTTTGATCATGCGACTAGTAGGCATCTGATGATGTAAATCGAGCCACCGCAAGCTCATGACGCCATTCTTGACATACTAACAGTAAACGAGAAACGGATACAACTATTGAACCGGTTCGTGTTCTGATAACAGAAGCGTACTTTCCAAGCACCTCCGTCCTTGTTGTACAGTCTCGAATCGTCAATCTACCAACTTAATTTGTTGGAGCTTGCCCTTCGGTAGTGGTCATGTATTAGGCAGTGTGCATTCTAACGACGTTCCAGAGTACTGCCAAAACGGATTCGCTATGCAGGATGCAACACAACACCGCTGAAACAAAGAGGTGACGTCATTCCCAGAAGACACTTTTAAAATGGAGTGGAGTTTTCGTCATCCTCTAGCAACCGTCCTTGCGACGAACACATTAGTCATGCGTAAACATTGTTGAGCTCGCCATGATGAACTGTACGCGGTGGTCCCTAATTTTGTGAATTTATTGCCCTCCAACAGATAGCTAACTGATGTGCGGCTCTTGTTCACACCTATAAGTTTCTTCGCTAGACGTGTTAAATCCACCTACAACGTACAGTTTTGCAACGTCTATAGACTTATTAGTACCAAAACGGCTCAAGAGAAGACAGGGAGAATCTTGGGCGTCTTTCCTGACGTCATTCTAGGCCACAGAAGTGATACGACACGGCGCAATTAGCAAGGTGACGGCAGAAAAACTCGACTTGTATCAATGGCGCACGATCATGTGTACAGAAATATTCCCATTATTTTCCTTCCAGTACTGCTTGTATCCAATGTCACCTCGAGCATCTACTGATAATGTTTGCCTTCGTCTGGTGTAGTCGCTGCAAAAAACGCTCAGTCTGCGAAGTGTTTCACTGTCATTCATCCATTATCAGCTAGGTGGGAATATACAAAAACGAATGCAAACAGAATTCTACACGGCTGGTTTTGGCGTTGACACGTCCCGCACACTGCATTTACACGTTTCCGAATGTCGCTTACACTTTCTGGTTTTCTTAAAGTCAAACTCTGTATCTAGTTTTATACCACGAGTCGTGCTTGTCGATTCGTATCTTTCTACTTGACAACGGTGCTGCACATTATACTACATTGTAAGCATATAAACTTCAGCCAGATTGTTTTTCTTGTCGCGACCTTATAATGTGCCCCGTCAACTAGTCATACCAGACCCTTCATTGTGAATATGTTTATGAACTGAATATAGGCACGTAATGCGTGTACTTGCCCAACATCCATATATTAGACGAGTAAGCGATAATATGTTGTATACCTTGTGTAAACATTTATTATTGAAACAGAAGTTCAAAAAGTTAGGGTGTCCGTGAGACATTATTCGTCAAGACGTAAAGCAGCTCAGTGAGAAATCTGTTGAATTAGTTCGTCCAGTCTAGGACATTAATTTGTACGGTTTCTGGGTGAACACTTCAAGCAAAGATCACACATTGCACGCTTCACTACGCATGACGTGCATATGTATAGTCTAAAAGGTGCTTCAGGTGAGAAGACGAGAGAAAACCAGTTATCCCTCTTTGCTTTCGTTAGCTTCAATGGATATAACAAGTCAAGTGGTCTTAAACCAAACAATGCCTCGTTTGCTTGATAGTGAAGGTGTTAGGTCTAGATGGAACTCGTGGTTATGACGATCACTGCAACCTTCAATAAGCTGGTTCACCTTTGATTGACCGCGCTTGAGGGGGTTCCTGCTTGGATATATTTCCTGATTAGTTTCAGGTAGTAAAATTCCTTTTTTCACGTGTTATTTGATTCGTCATTAACATCTATCTTCTAATGTATCAAGCACAAGAAGCGATCCAAATTTGGTGAAATTTGAATGGGCAATTTTGTCTCTATAAAGCGGGGGAAAAGTGGCTCCCCTTTGAACGACAGATGTGGTCAGAACAGGTATTCCTCGTACTTTATCCGCAGCAATAGTCTCACAGCTAGAAAAATACTACCACTATCTATCGAATGACGTAATATGTATAATTGATAAGTGGTCTTGAACACAAATGCATGACAAATGAAGAACCATATGAAGCTCATTTACTTAGCCGAATAAGGGTGGAAACCTAAACCATCATGTTGTGAGAGAGATGATCAACGCATTGATTATAATCGCATAAAATAACTTCGTGTTCCTAATGTGACTGAGCTTATGAAAACCATTGGAATCAAAATTCCGTTAGAGTGGGTTCGGTAATTTGATCAGCATACTGCTTTTGGGTCAGAAATGCATGCTTTCTCTATCTTCCCTTCAGTCCCACCGTTTGTGATCTGAAATCATCCGCAAAATCAACCACTCGTAGATGTACATACCTCGACAATATCCGCGAATGATTTGATTGGCCGATTCCGAGATTAACTGAGACTCATACTGACTGAGCAAGTCCGTAACGAAATTGTCTGTGCGCAGACTGAATCCTCCGAGGCAGCCAGTCAGAGCCGGTTGTTTACCGCTTTCTGCCTCGCTAGATTGCAACGAACCCGGAGAGTATTGTCGAAGCAAAGTAAGCACGGATTGCCATTCAGTGTCCGGAAGACCACCGAAGTAGAAGATTAGTTGTTTTATTCTATTCACTGGTAAACCGTTTCCAATGGTCTGTGACAGGGTGTGGAATTGGACAGCAATAGACACAGATGTTTAGAAACAATGATAAACGATTCTACAATTTGTTCATATTTTGTTTCTGAATTGTGCTTGTTGTGTTTAGGTGTCAGATACCCAGTTCTCGTTTCCAACATGGCCGTATACATCATCTATGAACCAGATAATCATGAACTCAGATACCACATACCACCCACTCCTCATTAGGTTAATACGTCAAGCCATCCAGTTTCATAACTCATATGAACACATCACAAAATTCTCTCGTCGGAAAAATGTCATTATTTTCATAGCCAGTTTCATGGATTCCCAGATTGACTGACCATAATCGAAGGTGGTTCAGCAGTCAGCCCTGATTATATGAATACGTGGTCTTCAAATTACACATGCAACCGGGATTCGAAACCACAGTTTGACTCAAAAATAGCCTTCCATTTTGGAAAACAAGCGAAATGAGAACAGAGTGAACACATGTCACAAGCGTAGTGAGTTTCATACACCGATGTGGATTTCAAACATATTGGATTGAAGCTTCCTTCGGCATCGCAGCTAATTCAGCATTTGTACAAGAGCTGGTCACAGCATCCCAAAATCACACCTACAGCTTTGTCTAGATATCAGAAGAATTTGTCCGATAGCTAGATCATGTTGAGAAATGGGCATACGTTTAGGTTGTAGAAACACACGCTCAGGTAACGTTTCAAACCAAGGTCTGCGTCAAAAGTACACTTATTTTTGCCCCACGCCATAGTCAGACAGAAAAATGTAGACACCTTGCAAACAAATATTAGAGCAAAACTCAAGTGATCACTTTTATGTGTGTGTGTGTGTGTATTACTTGCCTCTAGTGGGTACGAGTCCAAGAAGGCAATCAGCTGCTTTTTGCGCCTATCCAAACCAATCACCACTCGATGCCAATTGCCATCATCAAGCGCATTTGCCGAAGGTCCACTGGTCAACTGATGTACTCCGCTTCGACCATAGATGGAATAGACAACGTGCAAGCGTCCACGGAGCAATACTAACGAGATTTGAACGTTAGTCATACCACCTGGTTCATGAGCCTTTGGACAGAGACGGACACCAAAAAATATGGTTAAAAAAATGTGAAAGCGATTAACAGATCTGCCATAAAATATGTTTGTCACATCTACGCGCCTCATCCGAGCTACAGAGGTCTGATACAGCCGAACATATAAATGGTTGACATGGTTGCGAAAACAAACCAAATGAAGCCAGTAACCTACGCCTCGAGAGGTGGACTGTCAGAAGACGTTAACTGTCAATAACGTTGGCAAAAGTTAAGTAACAGTCCTTACTGTTACTGTGCCACCACAAATGAAAGTATCACGCATAAGTCCTGAATTACTGGTGGCTGTTTCATTTGTCTCTGACAAAAAGTCGCCGGTTCGTTTGGCGTCTTACACCTCGGAAATGAAGGTTTAATAAAGAGCATACAGCATCAAACAGTATGTTAATACTGTGACAGAAACTGCCCAAATTGTTCACTGAGTAAGTGTATGTGTTACAATTTCATGAAAGATTAGATTCGCAGCAGTGAGTTCCAACTGAGTGAGAAGCGAAGTTCGCGTTAAGAGGACAGACGAAATCGATTGATAACTGTCCGGTTAGCGGTTTCTAAATACCATAAAACAGCATATTTAAATCTGAACGACATCAGTCGTATACAACTCTGTGGATCAAAGAGCGATCCGATTACTTAAGCTTAATAATCCATGCTAGATGTGTAAAGAGATATGCGAGGTTATTACTAAGTTGGGCGTACGCTGTGAATAGCTAGTTGAGACGGTTTGGTGACCTTAAAGTTCCCCAAACGTCACAAAAACAGTCCAACGAGGTGGTATTAACGGAACCAAGTAGGACGAAAATGACTAATCTCTACTGCGTACAAACCGGATACTTAAAGTTACCCACCAAGCGGCAAAAGTTATACAGGCTCAAGTCGACCTTGAAAATGGTGAGTCATTATCATAGACGGTGATACGTCAGTGGTTCACACTGAGGCTTAACAGCCACCCAGCCATGGAGAAAAAAATCAAACCCTGTACAGAAAGAGAAAGGATAAAAGGAGGAAGGGGACTTGACTGCTAAAAAGATCGCTACGTCTTTGTCCACACATTCAACATCAAGGTGCCTACAACTTGCAAACAAATGACCGAGTTATAAGTGAAAGTAAGGCTTCGTCAGCAAGACAACTTCATTACGGTTTTCACTGCCCTGCGTCATTAAGTACACTTACTTCACAGACAACTCGGGCAAACAACAACATTCATGCCAGTGAGTTCGACTGGCCACCGTCTAACCTAACCTATCTTAGCCACCGACTTGAGGAGCCGCGAGGACTCCAGCCCGGAAGGCGATTGTGGAGGTAGACAAAAAATGAATGCTCAGTAAAATTATGACACACAGTAAGCATGTTTTTTTACTCATATTGTGTATAGTGTATTTTATTCGTCAATGCCAACAGTTGAAGCGAACCGATTGCGGAAGGCAAACGAAAAGCAGGGATAGAACGTGTCAGGTTACAATAGATCGAAAACATGTACTTGTGAAGGTAACATACACGTATGTCCCGCCAATATGTACCGAGTCATACCTGCGTCAGTCAATTCACATATCAAATCAAATAAGCGTGTATATGATTGGAGAGAAACGGAGCATGCGGGAGGTGGCCAACACCCACCCACCGCACAGACCGAACAACCACACACGCAGACTTGTGAACTTAAAGAAATGGTCTGCGTCAGTTGATAGCGGTTAGCTGACTTGTCCCTGACAGGAAGGTGACACGGCTCTCGCTCGCGACTTGCTCCACTGTGACGTGCATGCTCATGTCACCGATCACTTAGGTTACCTTTGTCGGATGTCCTGTGTTCCTCGAATGATCGGTTTTCACACGAACCCTCCTTATCGGTTGTTCCAGAGTGGACACCTTATCCAAACTACTGTGCGTGCACAGCTGCACAAAAATTGACCAACGTAGTCAACATAGGTTCGCACAGAAACTGACGTCTTTTGCGGCACAGGACGTCTTTACCAGAGCATCGTTCTGGACGGGCAATGCTGATAGTTAATTTTCTTGCTCTAAGTCCATGTCCATCTAATCAAAGATGGTGTGGACCGAAAAGAACAACTCACTTTGCAGTTGACCAGGTAAGACCTCATCGTTACATCGAATTGTGAGCACGTGCACCCAGGAGTGAATCACACCGTTACACGCGTGCTCCTCCATCAAAACTTTTCCAGTCACTTATCGATGCACGCTTCAAGTTGTAGGCAATCGCCACATTTTGACTTATTCCTCTATGATAACACATTCAATGTGGGAATAAAGATCTAACCAGCAGGCATATACAGAAGCGTAGCGAGCTGCGTATGGGAGTCTTACCCATTGTATGCCAGGACTTAGCCGAATAAGCCATGTCAACTGCTTTTGTTCGTCTTTTTTCAGGGACGTAATTATCATTTTCAAGCCTCTTCTTCTCGTAAAGGCCAGCCTACAACGAAGACTGCGTTTAAAAACCTAAAGACCTTACACACATACAGCTATATTTAAGCCAACCATTCAATACTCTTTCATGCTCGGACCATTCAACTATTTGCTGACAGACGTGGTCGTAGCTCCCAACCGCTTTTTCTGCAAATTCGAACAAACGTGGGCTAGACAACACTTCATCACCAACATAATTCATTGCGTTCGGTACCGACAATCCGGGTAGGGATGAGAAACCCTGATGATGGAATTACTGACTGAAAGTTATCGCATGGTCAGTGAGTCTCTTTTAGAGACAATAGGGCAATTGCTCTTCACTATCATCTCAACAAACCGATATCCCGAATGGTTATTTGTATTGAACACATATAGAGCCGAAAAATCTCTACGCAATTCGAACCGCAAACAAGATCACGGAACAGAATGCAAATGACTATTCATTGAAATTTTACCCCCACAGTTTCACTAAGTTGGCATGATTAATCCAACATAAACACAAAATTACTCGTTCTACAAGATATCAGACTATCTGATGGAGTTCGTATTGTGTATCTGCATAGCACTACCGACTCATAACCGCTTACCCTGAACACACATTGTCTTTCATCACAATGAAGCAAATTGATTCCCGCTTCTTTGATCTCACGACTAGAATCGACATAACACTGCGCCAGGTACAGCGTCTCAACACACATTGGCTTTTTGATTTCCTGTCCCTCGTACAAATGCCTGGATAGAACCGTGATATTTTTTAGGAGACACCACAATGGGCCCAATGAGGTCGAAATTTTACAATGTTCCACACCAGATTATGACTAACACCGAAAGGAATTCTAAATTGTGCTGAACTGAAAATAAATTAGCTCTTTCAGCTAGTGTTTGCTTTAAGTCGATCACGTCCGCATAAACATCTGAAATTACCATGTTTTTTCAAACAGCTGATGCAATAGAGTGTATTCCTCTTGTCAACTCTGATTGCCTTTGATCTTACAATGATTCCTCTGCACGACTTCTGCTAACACCTTGTCACAGTGATTCAGTTTTGGCATCACTGTCAGCGGACATCGAAGAGTGGACATTCTGACAACACAAACGCCTGCTGCGTGAGCTATTTGAAACCTACGTGCATTACAGGGAAGCTTGATCATACCAATAAGACGACGATCGGCCTTAACTGCCTGAGTGTACCGTTCGGAGGGCATGTTTTGGTCCTGTGTATTACTAAAATGATCGGTGTTCACAATTCATGGCTTGATGAAGTGGTAACAAATGGTAACATGGCCATGCGAAAATGGAAGTGATCAGGATTATTGATCTTTCAATCATCAACGACAGTCAGATCTGTCGACATATGAATAGTGCAATGCCAAACAAAAATTGGTCAAACGATAATTTCCGAAACCAGCTAGAGTACACATCTTTGATATGATCTTCGTAACAAAACTTACACTGAAGAGCACTCCCTCATATTCAGTCTTGAATTCCACCAGCCACATGTCCCCACCTTCCTGTATATCAATCACTTTGTCCAACCGACCGTAGTACAATTTCGGTGTACATGTTATTGAGTAGGTCGGTTGACGAGGCCACTGTGGGAAGACAGGCAGTATAGCTCTCGGGGAGAGCATGTCAGTGGTGTATTTGCTAGGCAATTCCCCGGTACCGATGAAGTCATATTCGTTCCAGTAGAAATTACGAAATTCACCAATGAATCGTGGTGGAGGGGGCAAGAATTTAGTCTCCGAAGTTGGTGGCGGTGGCCGCGCGTAGTCTGGTGGGCCCGCGCTACCCAAATATATTTGCTGCGCAACTAGTTTAAATGTTTTCAAATGACTTTGCAACGGAATTTTACCTAGAAAATGAAGCAAGGGATGTAAACATTCATAAGTGCATGATTCTGACTGATTACAATGTGATTCGTTACTTTCTTCAGGTATGCACGAGTTCTTTAAGTCTCTAACTCATTAGGTTAACAAAACAGCGACATAGAATAATGAATTCTGTGTACAGGCAAACAATAAGCAACCAGCCGAAGCCTAGATTTTTCGCAATTAGGTCTCGTCTAAATCATCAAATCTGCCGCATTGCTTACAAGTAACCTAATTTAAACTCTCAACGGTGATGTTGGTGGATTCCAGCGTGAACTGTTTAGGCAGTCAAGTCACCGGATCATTTGGTGGATTCCATACGACACGGTGAAATGGACGGGTAATTGTGTCCAAATGTGAGACCTTCCGAGCTCCCGGCGTGGCTTCGTAGCTCAGCTGGTAGGGCGCTTGCCGCCTTTGGATATGCTGTTTCTGTTACTGGTCCGTAGCCAGCCGAAGCTCAGGTTCTTCGCAATTAGGTCTCACCTGAAAAATGTATTCTGACTGTAACTTATAACTATGATCAGTGCTCGCTAACTCGAAACCTGGCCAATTTAACTGGTGCAATTTGTCACTCTCTTAGGGTGATGAAAAGTAATAGAGCGAACCATTGTGTAGAGAGAATTTTACTTCATTTCCAAACACATAAGTTGCCGCTTTTCAAAGTACCGAGTATCATCATGTTACGCAAAGTACGACCGTGAATTCGTCATCTGACATGGTCAGTAGCACACTGGGGTGAACAACTTTTGTTCAGGCAGCTGAGCTGACCTGATGTGATGTATTTTTGCTTATGTTGGTTTGCCTCATTCCGTGGCGCGATTGCTAACGTAGCAACCGGCTTTGTAAGTTCGTTTGTGTGCGTGTGATTAAGCAAATCCTAATGAAGTGAGTCTTGTGCAGTCTGCTAAAGAATTTCAACATTCGCGTTGGTTTTGATGCCTACGGTTGCGTTGAGTCGAGCCGAATTGGTTGTGATGGTGTACATTGTACAAGCTTGAAACTGTATGACCGGAACACTCGTGACGGTACATAAATATTCAAACGCGAAAATTCATTGTAAAGATTCATTGTGACAAGCAACAGTTATTCTTTTAATCCAAATGATATGAAAACCCCAGTAGTACAGAAAATGTGACCTGGTGATAACAAGATACAAGTGTGCGAAGAATTCAACATAATCGGTAAGCTAGGTTAAGGAAGGGAGGAAAATACTATCGGCCCTAGAAATTGGAGCATTCATGTCGGAAAGGAAGCGTGTGAAACATCGTTTTCACCAAAAACTGAACCAGTATCTTCTTTTGGTTGAAGGGATTAGAATAGCAAAAAATTAGTTCAGAAGACTATCGGTGGAAATCAATGAACTTGCCTAATAATATAACACGAACCACTAGTTGGCTTATAAACACGGGCATGGCGCATGTCACTTGCATATCATTGTTGTCAGTTGATGTTCGCCAAGTACGTTTTCACGATCCGTTCGCGAAAACGTTTTAGGGCTAGTTTACTGTTGGATCTACGACCTGTCAAACAGGCCTGGACTTGTGCTCATAGTTTGAATTATTTTGGACCCCAAGGAATTACACTACTAGCAGCTGCTAAAGTTAATGAACCTCAAGATTCAATGACAGACTTGAGTAACTGTTTCGAACATGTGGGAAACTTGATTTACGTCCACGGCTCCATTTCTGCTAACGTCCAAAGCACTAATATTGAGAGTTTGCAGACCTCAGAAGTGATGATAGATAACCTGCTGCATACGTGAAAGTTACCTTAGAGAAAATGACCTGAACGCAAGTAAACCTATCAAAGAAGTGTGTGGTGAATATAAACTTTTGGTTACTCATTTGACTGCATACCAATAATCAGAACTTATCCAGCAGTACATAGGTCAACAACAAACTGTCGAGATCACTCAGACGTAATTACTGGCTACGATCTGCAAAAGCAACATCACACTGGTGAAACAACAAATTCTCCACCATTCTATGATATTTTTTAGCCTGGGAACTTATTTTTTACCAGACCGAATGGATTTTAGAAAAACTTTTGTAAAATGGGGACCGATTACCATACTGTATTAAAGGATTGTATTGGGGTTTTGATAAAGAGGATTTTTGTTTGTTAATAAACTCAAGTTGGCGCTATTAACAGCAGAGGTGCACCCATAAGCGAAATGCAATTACCCTAATGAATAATTACACACTTGTGCCAACTGTGTTTCCTTTTAAAGTTTCTAACGTCACTGAGTTTCATTTATCAATAACTCAAGAGAACGAATGGATGCCTGCCGACTCGCCAAATTGGTCTCCGTGAGTAAACATAAGGTTGGTCAGGAAAAATCAAACCAACATTCACATATCCCCTTCCGTATTCTCAAATCAGCGTTTGTTGTTGTAATGAATGCACATAAACTTCGGAACAAGGCACAATCACTTCGATCTGGTCTACCTGCAAGTCCTATCGCGTAGTCTGACTGTGGAACTTGGTAGAATAAAACTGATCCATTGGTAACCAGAGGTTGAAATCAGTCTGCCCACAACGCACAAACATTTTTATACACCGGAACTTAAGTAAAACCAGATCACCACAGCCGCAAGCACTCTTGACCGAAATCGAATAGCTTTTATGAAACACTGATCAGCAGGAAACGCTCATGCTAAGTATGACACGATTCTGGAATGAGAAATCTCAAGGAATATTTTAGGGGAGATTGGATAAATGTAGACTTAACATATGAGTGGCCTAGAAACGGTGGTAGCTATTGATGTAAGGCTACTACATGTTGCTTAAACGGATATTTTGATTCGCCATCTAAACTTACAACAAACTACTCAATCCGCAACATACATTCTTCTAACAGTCAGGCTACTCCGCTCCATCTCCTATTGAACGGAGTGTGGAGCGAAAGTTAAAGGCCCATCGCCATCAAGATCACTACTCTGCTAGGATACTTCTACCAATTTCATCGGTTACCATGGGCAAGTTCTGTTAACAACATGCCAACCAGCTCTATTTCCATATCACCCAAACGATTCGTTCAATAAGAAGTCCAAAAGAACAACAAAATTTCCCTCTAAGATTTAGAAATGATTGTAAGTGCTGATGGATTTCGTACGAGGTGGATGCACACAAGAAGCTTGTTTAGAACTGAAATTTAGCACCAACACCGTTCAAACGAGGTGTTGTTCGAATCCCACGCAAAAAAACTCGCAAACTCAGCTCATTAGAGACAGTTGATGGAAACTCAGCATTCATCCATTGAACACTTGTGCGCAACGTTTACTTTGTAAGTTTCATTTCGGAGTACGCCAGTGAAAATCCAAAACAGTCACAGTCAGAAGCAGTGGTTCACGATTGTGTATTTAAGTGCACTCCTCCAACGCCGAGTAAAATATATCACGAGAGCTGAATATAATGCGGCACAGTAAAGACTCATCGATTAAATGCCAGGGCTGCTTTGCACACCGAGGAGAGACCCAAACAACTCATTCGCAAAGTCTAACAGTATTCGTGAGTATACTTGTACTAATAAAGTCAAGTACATCGACCGAACAGTGGGAGCGCTTCGGACACGTGCTTCAGAGCACATCCTAGAATGGTGAATTAGTAGCAAAACCGATACTCACAATCTTCTGTGATCCAAAAGAAACGGAGTATTTTAACCAACTGAAGAGGGCGTTTCGTGTTGTATCGTTTAACAAACAGGTATATTATGCCTATCGCCAAAACCGTTGCAATACAACATTATACATCCACTTTTTGCTTATAAAAGCAGATGGTAGTTATCCCAACACTGTAACACGAAACAAAGGTCGATGTCATGAGTTTATAATAGTCTTCTAAGTTATCAGTATCACTCCAAAGTCTACTTCATCTCTTCACCCTTTTGAAAGTGTGCAAACCTTGTCCCGAAGTCTTCTGGGTTATCTACCAGTATTTCCCCCGTGTGTCTTTGTTAGATCTACAGTCCGCATTGGTAGCGCCTTACTCTACCTGTTCTAAATGTGAATTGTTTTAGTCGTAAAGATCCATTCGAAAATTGCCTAGTTTACTTGTGGGCATGTGGCCATTGCATTCAATAACCAATTCTTATTTTGCACCTTGCTGAAGTAATGCATGTCTGTTAAGTTTAGTATTTAGTTCCGTAACCGATGCGATTGATCAAAATGTCTCTCCTGAGCACATTTCACGTGGCCTTATAAAATCCACCCGGAGACAAAAATGTTTACAAAAATCATTACTGCTTATATAATGTGGAAAAAACTCGCCAGGTTGTACGCTACTCACCAGTGTCATCGTGGCTCCCGTCCACAGACATGGCCAAGTGCTCTGCCCTGCGCTTGATTTGTAATGTGTGCCACCGATTGTCATTCAAATGTGAACTGGCCAGGAAAAATTCCTACAAATTGAACACAGAAACATGCGCCAAGATATTATTCATTCATTAATTTAAACCATGATTCGGTATGATAGAGAAACGCAGATTTGAATGATGTCTATATTGAAGTGAAACGAGGGTAGTTTAGCTGATGTATTTACTGTTGTGGTAGACAAACTACTCATGAGTAGCATAAAATAAGAAAGGAAACAAAGTCCGCTATTACGTAAAAACGAAGAGGTTCAGTAATCATGCTTGCTGAGTGCCTGAAAACCTTATACATGGTTTCCATTTCCGAATCACATGGTTTCAACTACTACGTATTACGTGGTCTGACGCCTTTAATTGATATTAGTGGGGAGCGGATGACTGCTGACAAATTAGAGGTGGTATTGACGTCAATAGCGGAAATGAAGAGCTTCACGTGGTAACAAAGGGGAGGCCGAATCTACCTGCATTCATATGCAGTTTTGAACAGTTGAGATTTCCGGAGAGATCAAAAACTCAAACGGTTCTTTGAGCAGATTTTGGCAAAAGTGCATATCCCAGGCTGCACCCAAATTTAAATTCCTGCTACTGATCTTCCACAATGACCACGTTCACTGTTGAGTTATCAATTGCACGCTATGTTTCACTGATTAGACTACACATGTGCAGTACTCAAGTAGTCCAGATATCTCAAAAATATTATTGCCCAGTCAAAACAAATTGGCAATCCAACATTAATTTTGTTAACATCAAGCTATTTTATATTTCCGTGGCAATAATTAGCACTGGTGAAATAATCACGCGGCTCTTATCACACTCCCAAACAGACCAAGTACACTTGAGCTGAGATTCCGGTTTCGAGGTCGGATGCAACACAAGCAAGTTTAATGCCATTTTCTCGAGAAAATTGGCTGATGTACTTCGATCGTCCTCTAGTTGTTCTTACTTAGGAATATACGGAAGTATGAAATAATGTTCGGCATAACTAGATTCGTCACCTAACTATTCCTATGTACATAACGGTGATAAAACCTCTAATTGGGTGCAAAATAATCGTGCGGCCATAGAACTGTTCTGAACTCCATTTCACAAAGTTCAGTGCAAGCTATGTGTGATACTCGGAATTAGGAACTTGGAATAATGACCCGAAGAAATTGAACTGCTTTCGGATATAATAAGAAAACCTCAGAGTGGTTGAAGTAAGCAGTTGTTATTCATGGCACAAAACACGGATTTGTAGACACAAATCAGTAGTATAGAAATCAGACTCTGCTACTGATTGACAGTAATGGCATAGGTAATGTCACATGCCGTAACCTGATTGGTTCAATACTGAACATAGAAACTGACAAATAACGATTGATATAGGAATGCTACTTTCGTTTGCTCGTGTCGAGCATTATACATTGATTGTACTACAAGGCGATTGTCTGACAGAGTGCTTAAACATCATCCTGTGTGGTTGAACAGTGATGTGACTAAAACCATTCCAAGCGCCACTGTTGTTCATGTGACCGACCCTAATGCTTCTGTCAGTACGAACGATGCTTTTCAGATTGTTTACCGACTGCCGAAAATCGATCAAAAACTATGAGATTCCAAATGCTGACCGTTGTCGAGGCCATTAGCATCCAACTGCGCAAACCTGACCTCTGTGATCAAAAGACTTCCGTGCGGACACTTCATCTCCCTCGGTCAACAATCGATCAAGCCCACAGTGATTGCGTAACTTACAACAAACACACCGTCCATAACCTCTACTGACCGTTTTTCTGACTCACCCTAGTTAATACGTTCATATTTATTGAAAGAAAATTCGCCTGATGATCAAACACAGAAAACAAGTCTTGTCCTTTAATTCGTTATTCTTAGAAGTACAACTGTTTGTTTGTGTTTCGCTGAAACAGTGTTTTTTGTGTCGGGGTTTGGGTAAGTGATGAATCGAAAAAGTTTTTGGCACAGTATGATTTTCCCCACATCACAACCATGCACATATATATTGCTTGATTCCCAAGACACAGAACCAGACGATACATAAGTGCAGATTATTGCTACCAACCCAAGACTCCGTTATTGTGTCAATATTTAATCATTGTGTCTCAAAAGATATCTATGAGACTCAGGTCAGAATAACGTGCAGTTCAGTCTGAACTCATCATGTTGTGACACAAAAAACGTTATTGTGAGGGATGGAATTTGTGTAATAAAACATCATTTTTTGAAAAACAGTAACAGTCACGCACCAGAACAGCGGAATAGGATGTTTCAAATGCGTTAGTGTAAGAAGCTAGAATTGGCCATACAAATTTTGCTTGTCTTTCAGAGGTAGTCCCACACAAAACCATCAAGGAGATACCATTAAAGTAAACATATTTTCTGCTAGTCAGGCCAGAGAAAACTCCATCCAAGAAAAGCATTCCGTATTAGTTGACAGTGTTCCACTGACTGCTCAAGGTTCAGCTTCGACTGGGTTCCGACCAGATACAAATTACCATGTCGAAACGCGGCAAGCATTCTACCAGCTGAGCAAGGAAGCCATTCCTGGAACTCAATAGTTTTCACATCGAAATCCAATTATCCGCCCAACTCTCAGTAACGCATGGAACCCATCAAGTGACACAGGAGATTAACCTCATCGGTAGGATTTCGCAAACAGTTCATGTTTCGAATCTACAAACGTAACCGTTGAACAGTGAAACAATATTGTGGTGGATTGCCAGGTCGGGGGTGCGAGTTTTCGAACGCTCGGCCGAATACCTCAACGTGGGGGGGGGAGGTACGTTCGAAAACCTGCCGCGATCGGATCAAGGACAACGTGCGCGACCGGATGAGTCATCGCTCGACTAGATCGGACCAACGGGCGAGGCAGGGCAGGCGAAATACGACAAACGGCCAGATCGGAGGCGTGGTTTTTCCAACATTCAGAGGAACATCTCGACACGATGTTGGAATACGGTCAAGGCCAACACTGGGTGGATGGCGGACAGCACGAGCAGCCGGACGAGCCATCGCGCAACGGAATCGGACAAACGGACGAGGAATGGCAAGCGAAAAACCCTCCGATAGAAGGCACCGGTCACGCACGTAAACCGGTTAGAAGTGCGCACGACGTGTGAACGGAAACCGGGGGGTGCTGCGGGTTGGACTTGCGACTTATAAACGAGAGAGCGCGCGTTGCATGTGACTAGCGGTTTGGACAATAAAGATTGTGCTTTATTGGACGCCTTCTCGCTACAATATGACTGAAAACTAGCTTGAAAGATCTGATAACCTAAAGTAGACCCAACTGAGTAAGGTGTGGGCTTCGGCTGGATTCGAACCGGCTACAGAAACAGCATGTCCAGAAGCAAGAACTGTTCAACAGATCTTGCCAAATTAGGCAATTCCTTGAGTCATTCGTTGAATTTTATACGACACAGAGGGGCGCGTTGATAACCGACATGGCTAAGTAACTCAGCCGGTAGAGAGCTTGTTGCTTTTAGGCATGCTGTTTCTGTCACTAGTTCGAATTCAGTCAAAGCCAAGATTATTCGTAACCGTAAACTTAGCAAACTCATACGACGACAGAGTGGACAGACTTAATTTCCAACACTATTTGAAAATACTTGGTTGTTTGCTAAAACCTGTAGACAGATTACAGAGGCCACTCACAATGTTTGTACGGATCAAGAAGCTGGCAAATGTGGTTACGAAAATCCAGTTCTAATTTTATATGCAAATTTAAAAAGCGGGTCACGGTGACCTATTTGCAATCAATGACGGCAAAGTCTTGAAAGTGACAACAACATGCACAAACATTCCGCCCACCTCAGCTCGTAATCGATCGTCCGGATGATTAATGTTCGTCTGTATCCGAATTCTACCACCGACAAGGTCAACACGGAAATAGGACTTGTCTGCCGGAGAGACGGCATAGAACAACGGCGTGCTGCTCTGTGTCGTCTTGAACTGTAAGCTGATATCATCGGTATGTGTAGTCAGCGTGTTCAGTTGGCGTTCAAAATCGATTAGCAAAACCATTTCGCCGTCCATTTCCAGAATCGGTGCATCTGTAAATGAACAGTGTTGATGAGTTTTTCAATAAATCCAATAGATAAAACTGAGAGAAAGAGAAATTATAACGATTTTCAATTTCAGAAGAACACAGATGAGCATCGAGGCTACATATTCTTGATATGATTAAACATCGAATCTCTGTCAACCGCTGAAATCGGATTTACATTTAAAATCTGAACCATTATCGCAACTGTCTCATTCATTATTAAGCCATTCAAAAAAGACAAAATTACTCAGAGTAGATAGATTTTATCTAAGATCTGATGAGTATCCGTATTACTCGGCAATCCTGGCAAGACAGTAACACTGACAATGCAATATAAGACAAAGAATGAGGAAACTTAATAAAACTGCAGCAAGAAGGTAACATTCTAAACAATTAATCCCCAAAGACTTATGGGCTGGAAGCCTCATTTGCTTTAGAGTGGAACTGGGTGGCACCTGTTATTCAGAAGTGGTAACTGCTACCGGGTCCACGATTCGCTTATGAGGTAAATGATCACTCGTAAACAGTCTGTTCACCACTCCAACAGTGCCCTTAAACAACGTCACAGAGCTGTTGTCACTCAACTCGACATCAATTGCAATTCAGTCTTCATCTTTTGTCCGACAAGTCAATTACAATCTTTCACACCATTTTTCTAATTGCTCGACTGTGAGCACAAGTTCAAGCTATTCAAATTTCAGCAAATATCCCGGACCTGTGCAATGTTCTGAATTTGTCTTGTTAGTGAATAAAACAACCTCATGACACTCTATCATCTATCGCTGATACAATTTCGTCTACTTCAGAGTAACATTTTTCAATCTCCGTATAAACCTTTCAAGTGAAGTTAATCTTATCCAGATAAAAATGAGTGTAACAAAAGTCTGTCGACAGAACAAAGATTGCTCACCGTTGACAACAGACGCTGTATCGATAAAATGTTTGGCGGATGTGCTAAAATGGAAGGCACGGTGATTGAGTTTCGCTAACGTTCGTAGTACATATCTTCTTCTGGAATGAGAATCGAACTCCGAACCTCAGTACATAAGGCCAGTTTGCTAGCCACCGCTCAACTTCCCTCGCTTTAGGAATGGTCGGAGTATCACACCCAGCAAACAAACCACACTCATTTTCAAGTGCCTTTCGGGGAGGGGAAAAAATTATTCTATTAACTTTAGCCGGAAACACTACGATCTGAATCGTGTTGGACTCTAATTCCCCAATGAACAGGCCGAGCAATATTCTGGCCTCTGAATGTGAAGTGGACACTCTTCACAGTTAGTGACGGATGGAACTTTCAGTCGACTCCATTTGGAAATTGACACTAAGTTGGAGTGTTGCCCGATAGCAAGACTCGTCAGCATTGTGCATCCTAGTCATGACTGAGATTTTAAGTCAGGTGTGCACACCATAAAGCGGCCTTGTGAACCACTACGTTATTGACCTCATATTAAACTAAGTATCCAGTAGCTGGATCAGGATGGAAACTTTTGTCATGGGACTTTTTCAGTAACAGTGATATTCAAGTTGTGTTTCGTTTTGAATTGAGCTATCCAATCACTGCATCCTAATATGAACGCTGGCGCTCAATTTGTTACAAGCAGAATATTCAGCCACTCATCGATAGAATTTCGCATGGAAGCACTTCTACAAATAAGTAGTTTGTTTCTACTCATTTCCAAGAGACTTAGGCAACGGACTGTTTAACATAAGTATCCTGTATGGGGCATTCTGGGTTTTAGTTTGACGAAAAACACAATTAATCAATGTCTCGGGATTTGGTTGATTTGAAGTTTAACATCATTAACGTTTTAAAAAGAAGTACTAGACACATTTTGAGAGAGGCCGACTGAAAAGTCTACCTGAATGAGAAACCTGTGGTCAAATGTGAGTGGTTTTCGATGGGAAATTAACCAAATCACAGACTACTCATTAATAATCGAAAACACCGCCTAGCAGGTTAAATGGGATCTGGCATCTCGACCTATCTCGTGAGTCCTAATCTCAAGGTTATCGATTGGAGTTAACGAGACGGCTCAGATAACCTGAGTATTACTCACAAGCGAAAGTGATTGACTGTTCAGATATGATAACGCAGTCGCGTCTAATATGAAGTGAATAGTGCAATGGTCAACACGGTTGCTTCTTGAAAGCGCGGTCGCCGTTCTAGTCCTTAAAAACGTGGTCGGAGTTCTAGTCCCGGTCGTGGGAAAGATATGCACTACTGACGAGTTCTAGCAGGAACGACATTCGAGTCTAGTGCTTCTTTTTCCAAGAGGTTTGTTTGAAAGTCTACGGGAGTGCGAAGACTGTGATCGATTATGAGTGTTGTTCAACTCGGAAGGCACAATCGTTATTACCGTACGGCATATCCACCGCCTTCTGGAACTAAACACAGGTTTGGTGGTTTCCACATTGACACTAAGAAGGCGAGCATAGAATGAATTACTGCACTGTATAAACGCCCAACTCACCACGAAAGCACCCTTCTGATCGTCGTATGTCCGTCACGCCTTGACGAAATGTCTTATCCGATCCGCCACATTCGCAGGCAAAGTTCAGTGGTTCAAAGAATGGATAGGAACGCTCGGCACAACGGCCACCACCGCAAATTTCTCGTGTGCACCGCCTGTCTGGTACGCGACATACCCCAAATTGAATGCCACGGCTGACATCTGTGTGTTGACTCATACGCCTGCATAAACGTGCAAAAAATGGTAGGATGTACACCGTCTACGTCAGTATTTTGGAATACAGTACAGTTTAATTGTGGTCCAATGAGGAACAGGAAGCTGTTCCTATTAACATTATGTAAGTCTGAACTAAAGTGTCGTCTAACATAAGCTTCACATCTTGTACGTTATCATCCGTAGTCTTGTCATCTGAACCTGGAAGTTGGGTCGCACATGGATCAGAGCGGCAACGCCAGTTCAGAACTCTAAGGGTTCAAACTTTATACCATCCTATTGAACGAATGCTTACAAGTGTATACAAAGCACTCTCTCGATAGGTGGCCAGCATAGACTCTAGTGAGTTAAAACAAGTTTAAAATCGAGCTAGTGAGGTTCAAGAAGAACGAAATCACGCAGAAGGACCATGTAAAATTAGGACCCACGTCACAGCTAAATAAATATAATTCGGTTAGTTAAAACAGACGGATGGGAAGTTTGATATTACGAACTAACACCGGTTAACTGCACAAATGTGGATCACCTGAAGTAGCATTAGAAATGATGGAACGAATGTATCTAGTCCCGGGATCGAAGGTTTTTGGACCAACTCTTCGACCCAGTTTAGTTCCAAAAGCTTTCGGTTCCTCTTGTTTTGCGCGCCTATTCGGAAAATTTACGTCATGTACCAAGACAGCACGAGACTGTGAATTCAACTGCATGGTACTATGTTTGTCTTCGTTTATCGTACATGGCATTTTGTGTTTGATTACAGAATACCTTCATTAATTCGTCAAGAAACTGTCTGTGTTTCGCCACTGACCCCAGGAGTGTTTGCAGTGAGTGACAGGTGTAGTCGGGGTATTCGTAGTGTTGCATCGAACTTGAAACAGGTCAGACTGGCCAGTACAATTGTCCCCAATATGCAATGAGAAATCGCAAAGCCCATCAATGAAACAGATGGTTCATAGGGCAATTTTTTGGCCCAGGTATCTCAATGACTTGTGAAATCTACTCAGTCTCAAAACATTCTTGTTCTCGTTTCCAAAAAAACAGCATGCTTTATTCACGAGAACACTTACGAAGATGGGTCCAGGAATTTGTCATCGTTGATACGGATCGAAGGGATGCACCCAGCGAAGTTCTCACGTGACCATACGTGCCAAGGCAATCGGCTAGACTGATCCACACTGCCAATGTAGGTGTACGTTGCGAATTCGGTCTGATGAGCCACCGTGCCCTGATCAACGTCTACGATGCGATCGTTGAATTTCACCTATTTTTGAAGTGCACATCGCAAAATTGGCCAATAAACCTCATAAACTCATAGGGTCACGCCATCGATAAAGTGATGGTTGTTGAGGTTGTTTCATTTGTGATTACTGAGCAATAAACGTCAACTGGGGTAAGCAGTGAACTGAACCAAATATATTACAAGTGACGGACTGAACAGCAAAGTTGGAAGTCGTGAAATACCTTGAATGAAGCCTATATTGCATCCATCTTGACTCATCAAAATGGAACTGCAAACGCATTCGCAACCTTATCCGGTCTAGCTTTGTGATAACCAAAGCACGTAGTTAATACAGTCATCCTTAAAATATTCTAAAACCACCTGAAATCGGTACGAATGTGTACAAATCGCACAACGGTGTGCTTCCCGATTAGCCGGAAAAATCTGTTCATGAAACAATGCCTCTTGTGGACGAATTAGATAAACATGGGCCGATATGTTAGAGAAGAACAGAGTTTACATACCGGACAAGTTTTAGACGTACCGGCAGTTGTAGAACTCTGAGTTAGTGTGAATTACGTGTGTAATTTAATGTTGGCATTTGTCCAGCCGTCCGTACAGACTACCGGTAAACAGTGGTATAAAGAAGATATCCAACCGTCTGCACATCCAACTAGACTATGCGACCAACGAATGACAAATTGTTCCGACGTGATCTTCACGTTTATCGCCTCCGCTTTCCATCAACTGTCAGGCCTCTCTCTATTCAATTACTGATGAACGATAAAAGTGACATTTTCGTCTCTTCACTGGCTTGTGAAGGGCTCGCAAAAGGTCATATGGGCTCAAGTTGCGTTGTTTTATTAATTTCCATGGGTGAACACATTTGTTGATAGTATATGGTTGTGTATTCCGTACGCATCCAAATCTCACATGCTTTCCACCCAGACCGTGCGGTTAGGGCAGATAGAACCAATTCTACTTTCCTAGCGGGCTACGGCTCGTGTGTAGAGTGTACCAGCCAATTGATCGCACATTGAAGTGACCTATCGAGGCAAAAATGGGCTCGATCAAGCAAAGTCACGACTGCGATCAACCTATGATGCTATCTGAACCGAAGGTAGACAACTGTGTCATAAGTGACTGACAGCCCTACTCCCATGGGGAGTTTCCTAGAAAAGGGCGTATTGCTATGCTTTTTCATCATGCCATCGGGAATGGAGGGCCAATTTTGACCATCTAAGTTTCCTGTTCATTAGATAGATCCATGGAAGAAATGACTTGACCTAGGTCAACCTAGATCCTCGTATACTTCCCATTCTCTACACTAACTAGAGTCCAAAAGCCGAACTCATGAACAAAGGTCTGTTGCATCTGGGATCGCTTTAAAGAGAAACAATGAAATCCTTTGCAAGCATCGATAACTGTACTGACACCTGGACGGTCAACTGTCAGATGAGAATGAGTAAACTATTAATATCTCGTATTGTAATTGACCTTACAGTATTGTTTACTTTAAACGGCCTGCATGAAATCAAAAAATTGCGCTTAGAATGAATTATGGTTCTGATGAATTTCGGGCTTGGAAAATGGGACCTGAGAGCCCGTTCGGTGATGTTCGTCCATTTGATTATACAACATTGATTAGTAAATCACTCACCAGAAAGCGATGCTGTTCGTTGCGTGAGACGTACACCCGATTGGACATTCCCGTATTGACCTTGACATTGAGTGGATTAAGCTGGATGTGGCGATAGTGATCACCAACCGCATACACAAAGTAAACATTTCCATCGAACAGTTCAACGCATACGAAATCCGTGTGATCTCGATCCGGACCGCTACAAATATGAGCAGTGGGAGATCAAATCCGTCAGACTCTTGTTGGAACTCAGGACAGAGAGAATGCGAACGGTTAGGTAGCGGCTGAGGCGAAAAACTGAATCACAAATTGGCTGTCATGTCAGCTGGAGTACCCAAACCAGTATATATGTACTCAAGGCACTTTTGAAACATACGTTATCAAACATACCTTATGTTAGTCCCGGTAATCATCACACAAAGCAAACTAAAGGGAACTGAGGATTGCTTTTCCAAGTTGCTTCGGTCAACTTACCAGTTTTCCGGTCCCCAATATCCCCCACTAGAAAAATGTCACTTTGTTAATACGCTATTAGGATAGAAAAAGACTCAATCGGTTTTAACCTGACGTTGTCGTTGTGATTGTCATCAATAATGGTACTTGAGCCATCGCCTGTGTATGTTGAGGTGAAGTTCAGCTCAGCTCAGAAATAAACGAAACACCTACGGAGAATCTGTTTGTCAATTTCCGGAATAGTTTGGATAATTACAAGAGCCTCGAAGGAGGGAAGTCTGTCAGAGCAAAACCCGTAAACAGTTGCCATGTGAACTCCATTTGTTCGTCGTCACACTTAGGGTGAAACCAGACTGTGGGGCGCGAATAGCTCTCTACTGTGAATGAACCGGTAACTGCGTGTACAGAAGGAACCGACGCATTGTGAGTTTGGTTGCACAGTCACAAGATTGTCCACGCGGGTCTTATGTTCCTCAAATTTCAATATGGCTGTTGATGCCGACAGACGAACAATACTAGCAGAATCTCAAAGTGGCACAATGGCAACCATAACACTCATAAGGGCTACCAACAAAAAATGACAGCTGTGGCGATCACCTTAACCTGCTATCTGACCGAGTCGTTTGCTCCATTGCACACTTACCTCACTGCATGCTGGTCACGTCCAGCCGCACACGGGAAAGTGCACCTTCACGTACTTAGCCAATCTGGATCCCAGGTGCAAACATAGATACAGCAGGAGACAAGTAAAGGTTTCATTACACGGACGCATTAGTCGTAAAACTGACAGACCTGGCAAACCGTCGCTGAACTGCGCATTTACATCTCCTTCATAAAAACCAGGTGCACAGCTCAACTCTTTCATTCAAGCCCATTGTTGTTTGGTACTGGGCGCCAATCTTATGAAGCACTGGACCTTAACAGCAACACAATTCAATTGCTGAGCCTCCCAACGCGATTGAGAACGGGGAGTACAAAAACACATGATCTGGTACACTCCTAATGAACATTGTAACGTGACCATCCAGACGGTGTAATGGCAATATTGAAACAAGGGTCAACCAGCTGAAGAATTATGTACCCGAGTCATGTGACCTTGACAGGTCGATGTACAAGGCATCATCTAAATTCTGGTGTAACTAGGTCCACAAGCATCTCAATGTAGTGTCGCGGTTATACTAGACGACCAAGGCGATAGCAAAGAGATTGTATCAAACAATTAGCGTTTTCAATCCAACACTACGAATATCAATTTTTGTGCGACACGTTAAACTGTTTCGATTGTTCGGCTTCCGAATGCTAAGAAGTTTAGTGCATTTTGCTGTGTGAATGAATTGAGTACTACACGACCCAATGTGATGTTATGCTAATGATCATGTGTACAGCTCACTAAATGTCTACGGGATTCGTCAGTGGAAATGGGCAAAATGGAAACAAAGTGATCAAACGTAGACTGGATAGAGTGCAGCATCGCAAAGAATTACAGGAGAAGCACTACTGGATTAACACAAATCTGGAAATTAACCAAAAAACTGTGTAACATGTCTGCAAGAATTTTGGGGAACCAGGTAGTGTATTCGACAGAAGAATGTTCGATAAACTTCCCGTAACATGTGTTGACAATGTTCGACTGATGGTGTACCTCATCTAATGCAGTATACGACTTGCAACTCAAGAGCTTACAGACAGTCTTCTCCTGTGTGCAGACAAGACCGTCTGGATGTAAATGACAGAGAGGCTCATTCGCAGCATGGACTTGCGTGAACTTCGCTCACAACGTCGTCCCACCAGCTCTGAAGTGAATAAACCAAAACCCTTCAAGTTTGTGCGTGAATACAGGGCTAGAAGTAAGGTCTTCTGATCAGCCGTCATTCTGACTGAGAAGAGTGGATTCCAAGTGTAAGAATCTACGATTCCTCCAGTAGTCCAGTGTGAGGTTCCAACAACTGATATGCAAGTGAGGAATGAGTCTGTAAGGGTCAAGGAAAGGTAGTTGTACATATTCCATGAGGTCTTCCTCAGGATAATACCAAAACTCACACGACATTTATTGGTGGTTAGGTTTTCATTCCATCTGACGACGATTCCAAACACAAGGCAATGATGGTTTATCCTCCTCAAGTTGGAACCGCACCAAGCCTGTTCTGACTCAAGGACTGAACACAGCTCACAGTTTGATGCAAAATAATATTTCCATTGCATCAAATAGTTTTCTCGCACAGTATCACGCAATCACGATCTCAATGCAGTAAGTTTAGCACAACCTTGGAAATTCTCAGTGGATTGCGCCTGTCTGGTTGCACCAAACTTTCGCTGATATCTGTACACGGCGGTTGAAAAGACACCAGCTTAGGACAACTGATTCTAGTATGGATAGTATGAAATTGTCAATAACTACCTGAGTCCACCGGTTTGAGAAATCTGTTTACGATAATCCATTTACAAAAGCTTGTTGAAAGCATACGCTCTGTAAGATGAACACATTTGTCGGACTGTTTTCGGTCGAGAAAAAAAGTGGAATACAAAATAAGTAAAAACTAAAAAGACGTCAGCACAAACAGTCGTTTACTGAGCAACAGAGATATCACGTTTCTTTGATCTAATCTGTCAATGTGGATGAAAAATATGTTCGATATGTATATATTTCAGTTGGTTTCGTCAACTGCGCACAATGCACAAAAACTAACGATCTAACAGGCGAATTACCCTGTGGCCGAATTGGGTGAACCACTCTCTACCTGTCCTGTTACCGTGTCTCTCATCTGTATTCTGTCTTAGATGTACGAGTGATGAGGACGAACATTTGTTTAGATAAATTGAAATGATGGTGGTTTCAAGATCACAATGTGTAGGATTGGGCCTAAACATCAGAAAATTTTCAACAGGCTGTGACATTTTAATAACTGTTTTAATTTGTTAGATCGTTCAGCATAACGAAATATCTGCTTTGTTCAGCAAGCTAACCAGTATTATATTCGGTTTCTGCGCTGAGGTTGTCAATAGTTTCCATCCATATCCACATAATATGTACCTATAGATCTCTCGAATATCAAGGAAGCCTGTGAAAGGAATCCGAGAACATCACCGATGTCAAGATGTGGTGAAACATGATAACCCGGTAGCGTTATCATTGTTCATCTCGTTGGAAATAAACATGACGTTGTTACTGATAAGGTCCTTCGATAGGTCGGTCATGCTCGGACAATACACTAATGGATGTCTGTCCTTCCACACTTATTGATATCGGTCTATTTGGCCGTGATACATAACAAATGTAAAATCCGAATTCACGTTCAACTTTATCCTACTCACATGTTTACAGTAATATGCCTTCATCTCCGAATTTAACGTCATTCATGTGTTTGCAACGTTCGCTCTGCCCCTTGACTGACACGCCAAAATTTATTTCATTTCCATAAACACTATATCGGACGTAAACAATTGAACTGTATTCGATTTTCTTACGTACATTTCAATTCCTGCCATAGTCTACCACACTTGTTTATATGAGTAACTGTAACCCACTGCATGTTTTACCGCTGCACTGCTGTATGCGCTAGTAATCCTGGTCGTAAGTTGCTGTATATTTAAATTGTTTATCAATGAATTTGTAGAACCACGGTGGATATCGGTATGTATACTTAAGTATGATTTCTTGCCCTCTGCCCAATTTAAGATATATATACAGACTACTAGGACGCATATTCCGACTCTTCTGTTGATTTAACAGCCATAAAAGAATCGTTCACGTACCGAGTTTACCCTAAGGTCAGAGCAATCGACGTGCGAGAATCGACAAGACAAGACGATATAATTGCAATACTAAAATATGTGCACCCGGTTGTCTCACTGTTCAGGACACAAAGTGTAACTGACCAAGCCAGTAAGTTTCAACTTTTAACCCATGTTACTTACCAAGGCATATGTGAGCTTGATGGTGCCATCCTACACATTGAAAGTCAAGGCTGAACAGGGTTAAAACAGCTGACCACTTGATTAACCGGTAGCTACGGTTCTGGTAAGACAAAGCGATGCTGAAAGAGCTGAATTCAGAACAACAAAAGTAAATTATACCCAATCTCAGTTTTCTCAGCTTCGCCGTGTTCAGCAAATGTTTCCAAAGCTACCGCAAAGCGGTTTCGCATAGTTAAAAGTGCGGTGAACCAAGAGAGGAAGCTATGTGGATGACATCTCTGGTCCGCGCCGATTTAACGATATCAAATGTTCCTGTTTATTTTTGCTCAAATTTATAGACAACCGTGAATACATTCGAACAGTTTAAGCTGATCTCAATGAAGTCTGAACATTTGTGTAGGCCTCCTGATGTGCTATCAGAACACAGATGCAGTCAACATAATACGTGTACTTTGTGGTTTGGTTTGGAAAAACGTTTATTTTTCACAAGTTACTGAAAAATGATATACTCAATCACGCACTTTTCCATCAGACAGAAAATATCAAATGGCATTAACTCATAACGTGCACTGAAGTAACAAAACGGCGTTCTACGGGGACAATCATCTAACCAGGAGAACCCGTGTAAATGGATTATAAGGGGGCTTTGCTAACAAGCAGGTAAAAACCCTAAACGGTCAGGCAGGGTTCCCCTTAGACGCACAGGGCTTGCAAATGTCGGAATCATCGTGGCAACGACTCGTAATTAAACGAGACAAGACAACTCCTCAAGTTAGAATCACATAACATTATGGAGTAAAATTGCCAACTCTCGCAAAACTACTTTGCCGACAAACAACTTGGTTAAACAGCACCCATAAGCTACAGTGGATCAAGTTAAACTGCAGCAACCAAATAGCGCTTCTCTGTTTTTAATGCTAACGGAAACTTACAAACGTCCGTATAGGTATGGGCGCCTACTGAACATATAATGCAAAATTTGAATAAAGGTGTTTGTGAATTAGTGTACATAAACAAAATAGTCACGCGCGCTGTTCAAGCTACTTGCATCAGTGTGAACGCTAAGCTGAAAAAGTGAATTGGAGCAAGGCAGAAGAGTTCATAAGTGCACTTTTCGTGACCGCAAAAGACGTTTGGCCTGTAAACTTGTATAATGCAAAAAATTCTGTACAGGTTATGTTAAAACGTGGGACCACGAACACGGCTGACGTGCATTCACATACACTGGGTATCAGTACTTTGTCATTCGCCCTGGTGGAACGTCCCCCACAGTAAGCACACACTATTCCGATAGTCGCTTCAGGTCCACCGCCTTTCTGGCGTTGAGAGTTGCCCTTTAGTTCCCGAATGAACGCACTATACTATTCACAAACGAGGCTGCCTGTTATACGACACACTGAATCATCAGTGAGACGGAATGGGCCAAGACTGTGGTTACGATTCCCTTTGAAAACACTATACTGAGGAGATTCCTGTACGATTTTCTAACACCCCGTTGGCTAAGAATGAGCATAATCCACATCTGGTTGTTTGATTTCTCTGGGTTAAGCAGCAATTTCTCCGAGTATTAGTGACATAAGGTCCACGAGCTGGTTTTGTGAAACATTTCATGTTTACCAAAATATAATCACTATGTGAAGAATAACTGTTTCCGGGAATTCTATCCGAAATCAACGCTGCTGTTGATCTAATCGTGAGTATCACTGCCGGAACACGACGTTACGAGTGAACAGAGTTCTCGTTGGAAGAACGTGTTAGGATCGCGTGAGCATGTGTAATGAGTTCTGTCGCCTGCACTAAGAAGCTTTATTTATCAAAAGTTAACGCGACAGTTATTCTGTCACCTCTTCAAGATACCGAGCAATGTGAGTCAGAAACTGATGTACACGAGCCTTCGGATATGGTAGTCTATGGCATTGCCGGTGGCAACAGTAGGTGCTACTAGCAAGAGCGAAATTGGAGCCAAACTCATTTTTTCGAAAAGACCTGGTCAGAAAGTCTGTCTGAAAGCGAGAACTACGGATAAATAAGAGTGGTACCCAATCTACAGGATGATGATCGGTTTGGTGATAACTAGAGGGGCTGTTGGAATCTACTAGGTTGGTTAACCACACTTCTATAGACAATTCAGACGATCCTTGCTTATGAGTTGATGAGATGCGTAGCTGCTATGTGAACCGATGCTACTAAACCATTATAGTCGGCGTTGGCTAACGCCCTTGGAATCATTTCGACCAGCTTTTAATAACGTATTCAACACTTTTTGTCGCACAATAACAGCAACAACATGTAGACACATCCCGCTCTTCACAAGCGTGTGCTGATGGTCTATCTTTCGTGATCACTCCGTCTTCGTTATCAACAATGTGATAAATCACTTCGCCTCAATGATTCCCAAGTGAAATGCGTGGTATAAACGTGATGATGAATCACTGAAAACGAGCATGTTCGCTACACATCATTTCGTACGGTTGCTACTACCAACATACGTCCATGGTATTTATTGATGTACGGCGGTGCTATTCCGCCAAATAAGATCCCTTAAATAGGGGCGAAATGGTCACTTGTTACGCTTCGACCCTATGAGTGATCATATAAGTAGACTGAGAAATCTCTGGTCCAGATAATCATCTTCCGTCGATTAGTTTATAATAGCCCTTGATTCACTGAGTCATTCTGTCTGGAAGGCGAAAATACTTTATAGTTGGCACACTGGCTTACAATGACACTTCCAATGTCTTCTGATCAGTGGACTGCCTTGTTTAAAATCTCTCCTGAAGTGAAGTACATGTTGAAGTCAACAGCATTACATATATGGGGATAGCTACCAGATGATTCCCCACATTTGAACCTCAAACTATGTTGGCAACTCACTGATAGTGCATATCTGCGCTAACTAATGGACTGTAGTTCGGATTCAAGTTTTTTCAAGAAAGCCGTTATTAGTAATGTGTATGTGGATGATTTCATTGTTACCATGACAGATTGTCAATACGATTCCCCGTTGAACATGTACTGAACGCCTGAATGTACCGTAAAAAGGGATCTGTAGGGTCAATCGTTGCAGACCGTTTTTTTATGATCCTGTCACCCTACAAAAATCGACCATCTTCACCAACCAACCACCTGCGAACAAGCGAAGATATGTTGAGTTGGTTTACAATACCCACGTTCAACAAAGATGCTCCGCACAAAAACAAGCGTGAGAATGTCACGGAAGCTGTCTGAAAATAACCGCAGTGATATATTTTAAAGGATTTCCTCTAAACACTTGATGGCTCAATGACATAACGGGTTGCACACAGCGAGTAATAGCTTCAGTGGGCAGCTATTTGTGAAAAGCTCTGAAGCATCCTACAAGCATGGGATGATGAATCTAATTGATTTTATCCAATCAAACCAATATTGTATAATATGGCTTTGCAATATCATGTAGTTAAGGGACTTGATGATTCGATAGCTGCATAGTTTCGTCTTATTTTGTTTACAACATGGCTTTTTTTTACCTTGATCTTATCTTGCATAACTGACAATAAGACTTATCCATAATCACAATCCTAGAACTTTTGCCCAATCATTGGAGTAGTAAAACCTCGTCACAGGTGTGTAACATTCTCTAGTGTCACAATGTTTACGAGTTAACGGAACCAGATCGCCAAATACTTATGGTAGCTAGTGACAACATTCAATACAAATTATTCTGAATAGGACTTGAGAAACTGTGCTTGGATGCACAAATGATAGCGTCAGTGGTGAGCCTTGGGTCCCAAAAATAGTGCGGTCACGTTGAAAGAATGGTCACGGCGATCTTCAACATTCAGTCAGTACAGAAAATACTAACGGTTAGGGTAGGTAAGCGTTGGCCACCTGGATCCGAATTGACATGAAAGATAGCGTGATTCATATTCCCAACTGACTGTACCCCAACACAGGCATCGCTTGCCTAAATGATATTTAGTAACTATAATCGGTTTACACGGGAATCCATCATGTCCTTCATCGGCCCGACCAGATGGACATCACTCCCAGGGTACAGTGCACAGTTCGACAGTTTGGCAGTATCTAGGCCCACACACAACCATGAATACTCACAACACAAAAAATTCCATACTGCATCGGCCGTCTCGCAGTACAAACCGGGTCGCCCTATCTGCAGCAGCATACAGTAAAGTGGATAGGCGAAAACATGCTACTGCTGACCCCTCCCCCACTGTCCTATCAAATTTAGTTCTCAGGCCCCTCCCGACCCCCAATTCTGACAACTTCTCTGTAGGTCCCACAGCAGATATAATTAATCATAGCAACACTGTGCCGATAAGTCCCTGCTCTCGCCACTCAGTCTCAGACCTCCCTCGTCCTGTGCTTCGACCTAGAACGCAAAATAATATAGGTGCCTTCAACTTTCGCACTCTAAAAGAGATAGGTGAACAGGCTGCTCTCGCACGAACGTTAGACTCGCTACATATTGATGTTTGTTGTATCTAAGTCTAGAATCCACGACAGTAGTCAACGTTTGAAATTAATAGCACCTGCACTTTCTACCCGATACTGGTTATACACTTCAGGTGACTCTTCGGTCGCCGTTACCGGTCAGGCTGGAGTAGGTATAGTCCACAGCACAACGGCCGCAGCCGCATTGATAGATTGGATTCCTGTTACTAGTAGACTTTGTGCCGTCCGCTTGGCAGGTTCTGTCAGGGTCAGTTCCAGACGCCAAAGCGTCAGAAATCTTTTCGTTGTGTCTGCTTATGCTCCAACTGACTGTAGTGACATCGGCGTCAATGACGTTTTTTATCCGGATCTGGCTGCTCTACTCCGGTCGACACGTGGTTCTGATATAGTCGTTCTGGCAGGAGATATGAACGCCCAGGTCGGCCGCCTTGGTGAGGCCGAATCTCGTTTAGGTGGCAGGTTTGGGATAGCATCACATCGCTCGGAC
>QNGE01000297.1:51248-162444 GCA_008508345.1 Paragonimus westermani | reverse complement strand
TCTGCTAAATACTTCGGAATGCGCTTTGCAGCCTCAAAATGCAAAGCGCTTCTGCAGGATTCCTGTGATCACGTAGATTTGATGTTAGATAATGTAGTCATGGAGGTTGTTGACCGGTTTGTATACCTGGGAAGCTGCATCAGCAGCGGCGGCGGAGAGGTTGGGAATGAAATAGAAGCGCGTATCTATGAGGCTAGGACGGTATTCGCTAATCTGGGGCATCTCTGGCGACAGAGAGGTATTTCTCTGAAGCTAAAAGGTCGCGTATATAAGACAACGGTGAGGGCCGTATTACTTCACGGAGGCGAAACCTGGCCGCTCAGGGCATAAGACGTGAACCATCTTCAAGTATTTGATCACCGATGTCTACGTTCAGTCGCTCGTATGGGGTGGCACCAGCGTGTAAGTAACGAGGAGGTTAGGAAGCGGGTGTTTGGTAGTGATTGCCAAATGAGCTCTTTTGTCCAGTCTCTACGTTTGCCCAAGCCTAGATGGTTAGGTCATGTATTAAGGATGCCAGCTAGTCGTCTTCCACACCGAGCACCGTTCGCTGACACTGCGACCGACTGGTGTAAGGTGTGAGGTGGACAGATAATGGCCTGGCGTAGGGAAATGAAGTCGTTCACGAAGGGATTGGTCACTGTGGGTCGTGTTCGTCTCCCGGGCTGGGGTCCTCGCGACTCACATAGTCGGTGGCTGGAGACATTAGGTGGGATGAAGGCTAATCGAGCTCAGTGGCGTGAATGTTGTCATTGTTTTGCCGAGTTGTCTGTGAAATGAGTGTATTTAATGACGCGGGGCAGTGAAAACCATAAGGAAGCTGTCTTGCAGATGACGCCTTACTCACACTTGCGGTTCGGTTGTTTGTCTGCAAGGTGTAAGCACCTTAATGTTGAATGTTTTAACATAGACGTAGTTATTTCCAGTAGTTAGGTCCCTTCCCGTCCCCTTCTTTTTTCCTTCTCTCTTCCTATATAGGGTTTGCTTTTCCATCATGGTTGTGTGGCAGTTAAGCATTAGTATGAACCACTAATGTATTGCTTTCTATGGTGATAATGTCATTACGAATTCGTCTTGTGAAGAGTAATGAGTTCAGTGTAAGACGATTCAAACTCTTATACACGACGATAACAGCCAATCAGAGCATTGTCGTCATTGAAATATACAGTAGTTATAAACACACAATGTTAGGTGTGTGCACTGGTGGTAAATTCTTACAAATCAAACTACCGAACGTGTGATCCAGAAAGGCCAACTCGTCTGTATCACTTGACCAGATGGCAGCCCATGTATGGACTGGATCATTATCCGTTGGTTTAGTTGGAATGCTCCTGCGCCCGTTAAGTAGCCCACCCTTTGGTCTCTACACTAGTATCGTACATTCCTGTAGAGAAACCGTGATTCACTGATCCGCCA
The DNA here is from genome assembly GCA_008508345.1 of Paragonimus westermani. NCBI lineage: Eukaryota > Metazoa > Platyhelminthes > Trematoda > Plagiorchiida > Troglotrematidae > Paragonimus > Paragonimus westermani. The sequence goes on along the minus strand of QNGE01000297.1, from coordinate 161,028 downwards.
TCCGCGTTAACTTTCGGCCCTTGACAGTCAGCAAGCGGGGCTCGATGAAATTATACAGAGTCGGGTGAAATAGTGATTGACTTCATGGGCAATATTCGATAAATGTCAGGATGCCGTTCGGTACTGAGTAATGAGCAGTAGATCAATAATAACTTCCTTCATTCATGCCAGGTAAGTGGCTACTAAGCAAGCATACATGCTAAATTGTGGCGAGTTTGAACCAGCTAGTCCTTGACTATTTTTGTCCAATAGCGCAACCACGCAGATTACCGTCAAGCGTCACACTGGACAAATTACAGGTCTGTCTTTCAGAAGTTCACAATAATTGCCATTCTGACTTTATGTCACTGTGCTCGACGATAAGGCTTTGTTGGCAATTTCCCGCTCCCACTTAAAGACTATATCACAAAACGAGGACATTGTACTTCTGCTAACTCTCTTTTTTATTGTCGTCGATTGAGACTTTCGCTAGAAATTTCCATTAAAACATGAATAACAATGTTACGAGCAGCTGTCTTTTCCCGTTCCTTAGTAATCCAAGCTGATTAGAGGGGGGAGCTAAGCGCGTAAAACGTGAGAAAATATGGAAATTTTTGCAATAGTTGTTACAATGAAACCTTACAGGTGACCACCAGACTTCCCACCATTCGGTAAGGCCTGAATGGACAGTGACTAGAGTTTATTCCATCTGAGCATAGATCGTTACGAACAATCAGGACTGACTTTTGTTATAAATTGAAGACCACTCACACATCATCGCAAGCTTCATACTCAGTTAAACCGTTCCAGCTGGCCACTATCAAATAACACTACTCCCTAGTTTCGGTAGCCAGGTGGAACTCACCAACACTGCCAATCTCTGTCTCGATTGAGAATACGGTTCAAACTTGTTTGCTTTTGAGGCTACTTACGTTGGCTCCACACCGAGCAAGAAATTAGTACTGTACATGAAAACTCAGACACAACCGTTTGTGAGCCGTGGAATGCTCGACGAAGTGTGAGTGATGTTCAAGTTAGGTAATGAGAAACCATAAAATAATGTTGATATCAAAATGATTGTTTTGCGCTGTTTTGCCTTGCCTTTTCAATATGACCCTAACATGACTGAGAAATCTGGGTTACAAGACTATACATCAGACATGACAACATTCACTTTTAGAGATATACTTGGTGTGTGAAGTAATATTATTGAGGCTGGTTTGTTCAGACTCCAAAGACAAACCCCAACCCACCCGCGTGCCTTAATGGTCTAATGATGCTGTCGCCAACCAAGTGACTGCTCGCTTAGCCGTTTAAAAGTCATTTCGATCCGGTTCCAAGATTCCGCTAAATAGTTGTACAAACCGAAAAACACTTTCTTCACGTCCGGCACCATTATACGAAAGAGTAACGTTGTGGATTTTACATTACAATAGACTTGCTGTCGCACAATAAGCAGGGTCATAAGTTCAAATAATATCAGATTATCATTATCAACAAATCTGGGTTCGAATCCTCGACCTCACCGAGTACATCGATATCACTGGGATACGTTGCATTCAGTAATGCAGAATAACTATTAACGTCTCATGAGTGAAAGAATGAGCTGAACAACCAAACATATACACCGTGAAAATAACAAACTTTCGCATAAACCACTTTGCTGTTGAGGGATTTGGGAACACAAAACTCGCAAACAAACATCATGTTAAAATGCAGCAACTACATAGCGTTTCAGTGAAAACCACTGACATAAACTTACAAACGTCCGTACTGATATGGGCGCCGACTAAATATACAATACACATTTTGAATAAAATTGCTTTTGAAACAGTAAGCACAGACAAAACGATTGCGCGGGGTGTTCAAGCTACTTGCGCAAATGTAAACGCTAAGAAGCATCTGGGAATTCACGCAGGATAGCGGTTTTAAAAGTGCAAGGAGTCATTTGTTGATTAGTGATCTGCACACAAAAAAGCCAGCAACTGTGGTCGTAATTCATTTGGATAGACACTACGATGTTAACAAAAGCTAAGTGAGGATACAGCGAATCATAGAAGTTGTCGTGGTTGAACTTAGTTCGCCTTCCATACAATCTGTTGCTGAATCTCTTGTGTTCTGTCCTGTTTGTTCGTTATAATGCAGCGGAGTTGCTGGCTTGCATGTCTTGCTATCGATCGATGTCGAATGAAAACTTTGATAAAAGTTTGTTAGAACTGACAACCGCGCCTTATTTATAAGTCATGCTGATTCTATGAATCGTATTTTGCATGACAGATAGTTTTCGTGCTTCCGCGCGTTTCCGACATAGCAACTTCCACTACACAAGTTAAAAGTGGACTATATGACGCACTATGGTGTCATTTAAAATGCTTGGTTCAGATGTCATGTCAACACTAGCCTTAAAAAGGCTGTCTGATCAACTATTCGAGATACAGATGTTGAAATAGTGTGACGCAACGGAAGAATTAAACCATCCCCAATTTACAGATTTTCCTGTGGTAATATAACATTTTTTGAAAGACTTTCATTATGCGTTCACAGCTTTTAGCTAAACGATCATTTTTAACTCATTTCTGTTCAACGTAAGTTGTAAACCACTCATAATTGACCGCAGGTTTCCCACTTCCATAGACACTCCAGCCATCTCTTGTTGAATAGGAGCAGTACATTTGAGTTTTGCTCGTGTCAAAACTCGTCAGTGGTGCGTATCTTTTTCAACACCGACACTAGAATTCCTATCACGCTTTCACGAACTACAACTGCGGTCGCGTTTTCAAGAGACAACTGTGTTGCCCATTGCATCATACATTTCATATAAGACGCGATTGCGTTGTAATATCTGAACGTTCAAACACTTTCGCTTATGATTAATACTCAAGTTATCCGAGCGTCTCCATAGTAGACACAGTAACTGACTTGTTAACTCCAACCGAGGACGTCACGACCATACTTTCTCTATAAACCGGAATCAAAGTAAGCATCACACCTGTAGAGCGGTACTTTGCTTACTAATAAGTAACTGCGCCTGATGTCTAACTGGCAGTCGAGGGCTGAAAAGTGGAGACCACGGGTTAAAGCAAACCTGAAAGACTACATTACCCACAAGAAAATCTGTAACTGCATAGTCTGTCTTCAGTGTAAGTTGTCCGACCAACATGTTCATCTAACTCCATCGATCCTTCGAATAACGCTAACCGCTTGCAGGATTTTTGTTCTATAGATTCGGTTTGATCACTACCAGTGATTGATGATTATTCAGCCAGCTAAAAAAATTTGGCAAAATCAACTTTTGAAATCATAAAACACGTTCAAATGGAAATGAAAACCTTTAGCAAAATCTATCATACATCGACAAACTACAACACTCTTTGAATGTACCGAACATCTACCGTGTTCTTATACTTCTACTACTAATAAAACTCACAGAAGTCCATGAAAACGTGGGCGCCTAATAACCACACAACACAAACTGATGAAGATTTTGGCAACGGAACAAAATGGGTGTGAACAGCATAAACCTATTCCACTAACGTCTACATCAGAAATTCCATCTGAACTCTCCCATACATTCGGGGTGTGGAAACGGTTGCATGAAATTACGAGAACGGAAAAGAAAGGAATCGAGGTGATCGCTGCAATGGAAGCAAGTTTTCGTGTAGGGTGTTGTCAACTTGTCCAAACCTAAGTAAAAATGAATGCGGTAAACAAAGCCCGAACAGGCGACCGAGCGATAAGCAGTCAGCGTCCTTATCACTAGCCTACCACGAGCTCACGTATTTGCACTCCAGGATGCCATCATATTTTACGAGCTCATTGGTGTGATGAGGTACCCCGTCCACCTGGTACTGTGGACGGGGCAGGTCTGTAATACCAATATGTTTCTCAGTTTTCTATGCAACCGAAAACAGAATTGACAAGACGATCCAAATCCCGAACAGTTGACGATTAGCTGTGTTTCCCCGCTACTAAGAATTACAGTGAGTTCCTAAGAAGCACAAGCATTGGTCTACCTCATCCACTTAGTTGTGAGCACTCGAGATCTCAATTGAGATCTCATGCGTCATTAATGTAGCACGGTGAGACAATCTCATCCGACTATATGCAGCATTGGTTAATCAGCAAAGCTCTTAAGAACGTCAGTTAATGAACCGCGATAAAGTGTGAACACGCTGTTCTCAAGATCTTCTGAAGCAGCCTACAGTGTACACCTGTAGAATCTTCTACTCATGAGTACAAGTGAAAAACGAGCTCAATTATTCTACTCACGGATTCGCATGCTAAGCGCCGCTCCCAGTTCAGCCAGTTTCACAAATCTCTTAAAAATCACACACACACGCTAGCAGACAGACAAGCACACAATACTTACACAAAGAACAGTATGCCATTGGGCTCGTATGTCATGAACTCAATCTCGAAGGATCGATAAACTGTAAAGTCCCACGTATCGAAACGGACCACGGAACTTTGTGTGCCCATGAAAGTGATAGGGATTGGATCGCGAGTCAACGCCAGGGCCTGTGGGGCGCTTCCTTTATTCCAGGCTTGTCGGAATGGCCTCGGAGCAGTTGGCGAGATCACCAGATTGACTTTGGGTTCCTTGTACTCGTACTTGACCTGACCAGACGTATGCACAGAGTCTTGCCAGTGTGGATCTGTAGCCACTTGTAACAGATCGACCTTTTTGTCACCCTCTCTGACCGCCTCAGCCTGTTCAAAAAAGCAGTAAAAACGAAATAAATGCCAACCAAAAGTCTACATGAAGATAACTTTGAAAACTGAGCGATGCAACGAAATTATTGACTTTAATAATACTTTAACTATAAAAGATTGTTAAGTGAACAATCAGAATCTCAGTCTAACTAACTACTCTGGCTTGTGAAGATTTGTAGTAGTGGTTGAGAATAGAGATAGCTCAGGATGTGGATGATGTTGGAGTTGGGTTGTTCCCTGAGCCAGCTGATAAGCTCGTGAACGTTTCGTCAGCACACTGGGCAACCTCATCGGTATAAGTTCGTTGACGATGCTACTCCGTCTAGTGACGCAATATCTGTGGGCCAAGGCTGACGTCATTTCTAGGAAGCTCGAGTAGGGGAACAAGTTATCACTTGTCTAACTAACCAAAAATAGGCAAGCATAATTCATCATTGTAAAGCATCTTCTCACTACCTGATTTCAACTCATAATTTTGCTTTCTTCCAATGAGTAAGTCTTTGCTAGAATCTAATGTTAGTTAAGATTCAAATTACCATTTGGTGGTGGCTACCCAGTTGTAATTAGCAGCTGCTAACGGTAGTTTTGAACTAATCACAAACCATGACTAGTGATCTGGTGGACATATGTGACTGAACATCCAGATTTACAGTTTGAACCCTAGTTGAAACATTTTTATTTAATAAATTTGGCCAAGGACAAAACTGATCAGGCAGTATACATGATGAATTATCAAAATCACCACGATGTTCATTTCCGTTACGTGGTCTTGTTAACTGTTACCATATTAGTTAACGTGTTTTATCACTAATAATGTAAGTTTAACAAAACATGTGCTGTTATTTTCACATATGGGTTGTGCTAACCAACAGGGTAAAAACATTTTACTGCTAAACGGTGCAACATATTGATCTATTGTTGTCCTGACCTGATTCGGTCACTGGTGTTTGTTTTGAAAAGTGTAAACAGCCTGTCTGTTCCGTCTCCTTTTGGTTCGAACTAATTACGCATTCGAATCAATAAAAAGTCATTGGGCATGGTTTAGTTACTTAATTAAGCCAAGGTAGATACTGGTCATTCACCTCTATAAGAGGCTTACAGCGTTCGCCTTGAAGGCACTTGTTTCTCACGCAAAAACTGAGGATTGTTCGAAAATCCCTGGGCCAAACTATGAATTACGTGATTGAAATATCAGCATTTTCACACTGCTGTTACCCCAATTTAGTGAACTATGGTCACAAACCTTGAGGTTTATCAATACTGGTGAGTAGTTTTGTGACCGCAAAAGACGCTCGACTTGCGAAGTTGTCTATTGCGCAAACTCCTGTGCAGGTTATGCTAAAACACAGAACCACGAACGCGTGCACTCGTTTGTACGGTTGACGTGCATTCACACACATTGGGTAGCAATACATTATCGTTCATCCTGGGGTTGACATTTGACCTTTAGTTCCCAAATTGTGAGCGGTATACTATCCATAAACGAAGCCGCCTATCATGTGGCAGTAGCACGGGCTTCGGCTAAATTTGAACCAGCGACAGGAACTGCATGTCAATACGCGGCATGTGTTCTACAGTCTGAGCTAGGAAGCCGGATACGCTTTCTAGTTCTTATCAAACACTCGCTTCACCATAAATACAAAAGCAATAAACTAAGGTGTCGCGCTGCCAATGGATTTGTAACGTTTGAGATTACGTCATCAGCGCATATTGAACGTACACATGCAGTACTGTTCTCCATATTCTATAGGTGAGCGTTGGGTTCGCAAAGTTCCAACTTTGGGGCAATTCGTGAAAGTGACCTCCGGCGAAACCAGCAATCGTGTGCAATGAATAAAAAAACCAGATCGATAGCTGAGCGTATATGAGATACCAAACATTCCTACCATTTGTCTGATCGTGTGCGACGTGTGTGCAAGTTGGTTGTCGGGACTGTTAACACCACAGTCGAAATAAAATCGATCTCAAAGTTCGGAGAAAACTATTTGAGTTGATGCAGGTAAGCTCAGGTTATTTCAAGAGAGGATTGGTCAATGGAAATGAGAAATGGATTAACCGTTTCGTCCTTGGGGCAAACGGCTAATCACTACAGTCTGATTTGCTCAATATGGAACCCGGGGACGGCAAGATCAACTGTACCGTATTCTTTTTTATGCTGTAAATGTGTTACTAATTGGCTATATGCCACATTAGGTAACAGTCACAGGTGTCCGCTACGTTGTTTTGTTCTAACAGCTGAACGATGTCACTGTTTCGAGTCATCACGACAACTGATGTGACTTGAGCGTCCAAGGATTTTCATCCTGACTGTGGATTCGAGCGATTGTTTCACCCGGATCACATCTCAGGCCTGACCCACTGTGAGTCTTATCTGTTTCCAACCAAAAATTTAGGTGAAGAGTGGAAGAGTGTTTTAACCAAATGTGGAGTGCAACCGAGTGCGTAATGTGGAAAGTACACCCATAGAATATATTGAAAAATAAGGTCCCGTTTTTTAGCTCATGTGTAGCTCAAAACTTTTGAACCATCCCTCGTGTGAAGAACCGAATTCCAATAAACTGCACAAGAATAAACGAGCCCATTTAAGACTTGTATGAAGTTCGGTTTCGTGCCTAGTGTGAATTAAACACAAGCCGGCCACACCATCCAGCACTTTTCAACTAAACATGGGTACCAAAATGCTTCATCCCCAAATAGATTCATTACGTCTTTTGAAAGAAATGATATACTGATAGCGTATAAACGCTCCAATGAACGTTGTGTTACTATGCACAAGCAGCACACTTTGTATCACTAATTCTTAAGGTTTCCCTCTCAAGTTGGAGAGTTCAATTGAAGAAGCGTATGATCCTCCAGATTCACGGGTTCCTTACTGTTGGACAATGCACAGCGCAGGTAGTGAATAGTATGACGGAATCAAAAAGACAATTCGCGCACCTAAACTAATAGCAGTCCTCAAAACATAGAAGACCTGACGCTGGAAGTGATGACTGGAAATGTGCATACATTGAGTGAGATGCGTCAGAAAAGAAACTGGCCACGGATGCAAAGATATGTCAGAAGTACATAATTGTGTACACGTCCCTTGTGTATTGTCACATATCCCTCAACGGGTGTTCAGTAATAAACGATTTCGCATATCCAGCATCTTTCATGGTCGTGACAGTTGGTGCGGCGACAAGCTGAATCATAAACACCTCTAAGCTGTAGCGGTCCGAAAGCAGAAATGTTAAGACACTCCTGGAGGAACTCATTGACGCTGTCAAAGTAGTCGGGGCTACTATCGACCAGGAAGGCTGAGTTCAGCGCGGATGCTAGTGGATGACAGAGAAAAGGTGATGCTAAACTCAGTGCAGAGAAACATTGCTAAGGTAGAATAGATCGCTGAAAAGGAAGTCCTGGTGGATGCGCTAGAGAGCTAAGTCAACCGTCAAGATGTGGCGTGCTGGTTTAAGACGTTACAACTTAGACCATCAACCGATCTCTTCGTTTTCTCCTCCTCTGTAAGAGTTATTGGACAAGGCACTGGTTAAACTGGAACAAGATTGCAAGCGACAGTTGTTGACAGGGCAGTTTCTTCAAAACAGTCCTTCTAGTTGTTTTCATATGATTACAGTTTCCTTTGGCAACAAAATGGAAGAACTTTTAAAAGGTAGGGACTCAACCAGGTGTAACGTAAACCTGGTATACAGAGGAAGATGAAGATGAGGAACCAGGGTTGGTAAGAATGACTATTTACAATTTACAACTTCGCTACTAAACAATATGACGTAATTCAGAGGAACTTTAGAATGAAAGTGATATCTGAAAGCCTGTGTACGTATTGTGTGGGGCATCTTAAAAACTGCTGGCGCTGCACCGCTGACAACGGACGCGGGGACAGGTTCAGCATGCAAGGTTGTATCTACGTCCGTTGTGTAATTATACATATACATACATATACATGTCTGACGCTTAAACATTTCACAGACAGAATACCGTCTGCGTTCAAAACATCACGGGGATTGTGAATAAAGATAGATTAAGAGGTACTACAACTTTCGAAATTGTTTCTCCAAACATTGCGAGACGCTTGCAAGCAGCAGTATGAAGTGTGCTAAACTAACAACTTAGCGAAACACCGCTACGCTTCGAGTGAGTAGTAACACCACGAGTTTGGTGGGGTAGTGCAAATGACGCTTTCCAAGTAATGAAGCTGAACTATTCAAATGAACTTCTGCAGTTCTTCATGTCGAAGTGTTAAATTGAATCACGCCCGTTTGATAGCAAAACTAATGTAAGTTCCCTTAAATTCCCAGTTATCTTCATCTAAGTAAACAGTCCACAAATATTCGACATTTCCGTTCACCACAAAAAATGCATCGTACAAACACAATACTGAGAGCGAACCTCAGATAAACAACACCGTACCGTAGAACGATAGCTAAGATCTGATGACGACTCAGGCTCTATATACGACGAAACAGTGTTACAAAATTAGGTACGGTGATTATAGTTCCGTTTACATTGTGTAATTCAGTGAAGAAATAAAACGACGCGTCTATAAGTCTAACAAGGGCAAACAATTCTTAAGACGAATCCTATTATTGCTGACTAAGCATTGTGAGAAAAAACGTTCGCTTCGGGCCAGTTTGGGAGATTGGTTATGCGTTGCGTCCACCTGCAATTAAAAGCGACAGACGTCTGCCAGCTGCAACATATGCCCGCTAAGCGAACTGGATTCATTAATAAATCAACAAACAAACGCTTCTTGATATGACATCAGTTCCACTCCCATTAAGTTGTCAACTGATCGTACCAGTCACATGAGAGATAAAGCAGTGAACTCCGTTTTATAAATTGACCACCACTACAATTTGTCTAATTCGGTTTAGGTGAAATATGACAGAATTAGTTGGAAACGTACCATTTTCGTCTATCTCACTGAATACAAACACTTTCATCTTACCGTTCAGTGAATCCTAAACAATAAGCAAAAGTTTGTTCTAAAGAAAGCCCTCAACGTAATGTGGTCTCCTCTACACTGTACGAAGAAGGCAACTAAAACAGCATCCAATATACACGTACAAACCTTTGTGATGCGCCCGCGAAATGATTCGGAGACTTTGCCACCCGTGTCGAACGAAGGATGTGCTGACCCACCCAAATAGACATGTCCATCGCTCGGAACCAGCGGTACTCGACCGTCAATTGCTTTGCTAGCGTGACTTCGTTCATTCAAGGTCAAGGTCAACTGAAAACGAAAAGTAAGGAGGATTATTACGGAAACCAAATCGTCATCAAAACTGATAGCACCCGACAATGTTTTGCCAAGCTTACATTGTCTCTGTTGCGTATGAGAGAAAGGACATGTGGTGTGTTAGGTGCCAACGGTGTATTGAGAAATATTTCCTCCGTCAACGTCAACTGGGCCTTGCCTGTTTTGTCGATGACCACATAGGTGTAATGGAGGCGTGAATCCTGTGAAATTGGAACAAATAGAACCATTCAGAATATATGGTATCTCCATCTTACTGGTACTGTTTTGAAAAGCCAGAATAACATTAATTATAAATATTGTTAAATAATTAGACAGTTGTTCGGTATGAACTACATACTACTCAGTTGATTTCGGCTTTCGCATTAAGATAGACCATCTAGTGTTTTGGGACGGGAATAGCAGAAAACATTAACCATTGGGTGCGATGGTTTACCTATCTCAAAGATATTTTGAGCCTAATTGTAATATGATGCAATTGTATAGTCAGAAGTGTCAACAGAACGTCAAGTTGAAAATCCATAATATTCCACTGCACTTCCGCTATTCGACTGCAGACTGTCTTTCACGTGTGGGTCAGATTTTGCGCGTGCTTCTCCCTACAGCAAGCCGATTAGCGGACTGTCAACAGCACGATATCGAAATACTACTGATGTTTTGAAAGTAAGCGAATAACTTTAACGAAATAAAACAGCAGGGAACAAACAGTATGCCATGAAATCCGCATTACTGTGTTGGAGGGAAAGCAGAGTGAGGTAGTTTTATTTTGACCGGCACGTGCTACAGTCATTTTGTAGCTACTGATGGCAAGTTTTGAGAAAATAAGTGAGTGAGTGTAAAAGCCTGACATTTTAGCTTCCATACAACATCCATCTCAAACAGCTTCATCATGAAAGCGTTCGGAAAAAAATTATTTCACTCAGCCAGTTTCAAAAGTAACTTAGCTTCATCTGCCTTGTCGCTCTGGCTGTCGTAGGGTTACACACCGGTTACCAACTTCTCGTACGTCACCACTTTGTTTTACTGTACTCACGAAAATAGTCACGTTGGAGTGAGGTGTGTCGCGCGTCAAACAGCTAATCTTCATTTAAGATCAAGTGGCTGGTATTTGTGAACTTTTGCAAGAACTGCCCGATGTTAGGATGGAACGAGTTGTAAGTGCAATATTCGCAAGAAGGGTCCTAGTTCGATTAACACCTCTGCCAATCAGAACAACTTCATTCGTAAAACAGTTATACTCAGTATGTCAGAACGGCAGGAAAGCTAGTCGTAGGCTCTACATAGGGCGCACCGAATGCGCACATGTCCACAAGCTAGATCACGCAATATCGGCTTGAGGTGATTGCTCTCGGTACCAATGCATTTACTGACCGAATCATCGTTGAGGTCACAGAGACAGCCAAGCGTCACAAACGAGATGAGGTCATTTACAGAGCACGAGAAGTTTCTAAATTGAAACACGTATATTGCGTTAACTACGCATTTTTGAGAGTTGTGCCTGAAGATGGCACATCACTTCGTTCGGGAGAGAACCGCCATCGATTAGGTTGCATGGTCTGAAATGCAGGCGTGTTAGAATTCGGTTCGCTTAAGTGGTTGTGGATCTACCACGGTGGCAGCACCCTCGGGACATAAATACTTTTTGTTGAGGACATAGTCCAGGAAATCTGAGGGACAATTTTGTGGTTAGCAGACGTGTAGTCCGAACTTTACAGTTCAAAAATTGATATGCAAACAACGTATTGAGAAGGTACGTAGAGAAATTATTCCACCGTATGCCACCGTAGACCTTCTTTACTAGGACGCATCAGTTTTGAGAAGTCATGCTAACAATAAATGAAAACTGGGTTGTGAGACTCAACAGTATTTGCATTCTCTAAAACATGGCCGAATGATTGCACATCTGTGAATGGCATTTTAATCAGCTGATAAGAGATATCGTTTGACCAGACAGGATGCTTGAAAACTTCATCCCGTGTTCATACAAACGATCAGGTGTTAAGTCAACCGAACCCATACGATGGCGTTCAGTGGATAGGAAAAGCATGCAGCTTCCGTGGAGCGCGCTCGCTCATGCGTGTTTACAAACTGCATTGCTACCAAGACAGCAATTAAGGTCAGGTGAGGTTACTGAGGTCTACCTTTCACGAAATCCACGAAGAACACATTCTGCAAATGATGAGTTGACTATTTGTACGATGATTCCGCTCACTTAAACAAGTGACGTTATTGTGACTGAAATTTTTCATTACAATGGATTCACACATGACAACGAGGCATGGAGACTTGAACCTAAGCATGAGGTCCGTTATAAGGCCAACATGGAAGAATGCCACATTCATACTGAGTAGTCAAACTAGTTCATTGACAAAGACCTCGCGTAGTTAGCCAACGGTACCCTGTTGGTGTTATTGACAGCATTGGCATTTGCCCATAATTATTGCTATTAATACGTGCGCAGATATAGCCAATCATTCCATGTCAATATCTAGTGTCAATCATTCAGTCATAAGATTCCCAAGTAGCTTCAAACTGCCACGTTGCACTTCAAAACTCCCATGAACTACATAGCATATTTAAAGGTCTAGACCACCGGTAAATTACCCCACACACACACACATGACTGACATTCAACATTCCCGAAACATTTACCATTGAACACGAAAACAATCCGTCAAAACAACAACACGTGTGTACCTTCAGATAGACATAGCTTTTCATGGCTTCATTCTCGCTAAACCAAATCAGTCCGTTCTCCGCGCCCGTGGGTAGTTCAAAATCAATCGTCAACGTCTCCATGGCTGCATTCTTCTTCAGCCGATTCCGGAAATCGTACCGAACGTAAGCATCTTTAGTGAAGTCCATTGCCTCAACCTTCTTAAGCATATTCATCGGAATGTCTCGCAAAAGTTGCTCTACACTTCGTCCGTTTCGACGAACACCGGTAGATGGTTGGGAAACGGCTGTTCCGATTGCATCCACCTGGCCAGTCTCGTTTCTCTCCAATTCAACGGATTTCCGTTGAATGTCTACAAGCAGTTCATCTGTTGAAATTTTTACGGTAGCTTGCACGGAGTTCCACTCGCCAAATGTCAAACGGACAACAGTTGAGACAATAGATGGGTGCTCCAGGTCCGTTTGATTGAGCGAATACCACCGAACTAACAACCGACTCTCGGAGGTGAGGACAAACTGTAACACAAACTGGCGCGGATGATCAACATTAGTTCTGGTGAGTATACTGAACACATGAATCTCGGGTGTATTGTCTGAGGTTTCGGTCGGTTTAATTTCAAACCCAACCATAAATTGACCTGATCAAAACAGAACGGGGGTTGAAAAAAGTTGTGTGCATAGATGTTACTCGGGTAGAAACATCAGCAGCTGCATCTTAGTCACGTGAACTATAAGTAATTGATGAATAGGTTGTATCAGTTGAATGATTAGCCAATCATGAGCCAAGTTTAGTCATTCAGCAGGCCGGATGCAGTCGTACGGTTACTTACTGTTTAAGCCCTTCTTTCCTAGCTTTTGAAATGCTTATAGAACAAACCGGAAGACTACAACGCTTGCAGCAAGAGGCTGACAACATGAAGGCTGAACTAGAGACATGTACATCAAGAATCTGTTTCGTGATTAAAACATTATCATCAGCAACATTGATTAAATTTGTATACGAAGGTCAATAACAGCATAGTCCGTTATTTACTACCCGGCAAACTCCGCTGCATGTCATTAGGTACAAATTGCAGACAGTAAATCCTGCAGTCTGCTTGTCGTGGTTTATGTTTACAAGTTTATTTTGGGAAACAATCGTTTGTAACTGCATAACAGAAGTTCAGTAAATAAGCCGTTCGTAATGGACGCTGAAGAGTCATAAAACCTAATTGCAGCCCAAGAATGCAAATTTGCTTACGTTTAAAACAACGTCATATGGTAGAGTGTTAAAACCCCAGTAAAAGACAATAACTCCATGTAGGCCGACTTGCACTCATATACACCACTTCCAATGAATGCCCTCGACAAATTAGCATAAGAGCAAGTAGCTGAAGGATATTGGCTTCTATCTACGAAAGGGTACACACGGTCATTTGGAGAAATCGGTTTGTCGATTATCAATTCAGGCATTACATTTAAAAATCCACCTAGTAGACTTTGGTTAATGATAAATGTTCGTACTTTAATAGTGATCACGGCAAATGTTTGTAACCATCAGACATAAGCATATCCATCAACGAGATAGCTTCAGGGTAGTGTGAGTTGGCGCCGGGTATCCAACTGCCTGATGGGAAACTAACTGCAAGAAATCAGAAAGAGTAAAACAATATACGAATCGGGTTTACGACTGACACAGGAAGATTGTGATCATCCCGACTGAAAAATGGAACAGATGATGACTGCTACGACCGTTACCTCCTTGAATGCGGCCCTATATTTGACTGGAGCAAAACCCTCCCTCTGATTTACATGCAAGTTCGGCCAATATTTTCCGTCTTCTGTGTGCTTTCTGTTGTCTGTGAAATAACTAAGATAAGTCGAGCCAGAAACACTAAGTTTCTTCTCAATGCAATGCGGCGGAAAACGGCCAACCATTAACAGTACCATTTCGAACAATTCGGCAAGTAGTTGCTTGCCGCTCACCGCGGTAACGCTCGTCCACTGGTCAACTGAATCGGTCAAGATCTCCAATCAGTTAAAGCATCCCTAAGTAATTAGGAAGAAAATCTCTCATGAAATCAGACATCACTGGAATCGTCGGGATTTCACAGGTCATATAAAGTTCAGAATGCTTACAGAGACCTGACTCTGTGTTGCGCGTTAGTAAAAGAGTACAGAACAAGAGAAGCTGAAGATTTAGTTCTACCTGGGAAATGGTGAGTATTACTGAAGAATGAATTAGCGTAAAACGAAGTAGACAGCTCCTGGAATAATGAGTGTGACTTAGATACGACGAACAAATTCAAAGCGGGTGCAATTCACTGGGTGATCGCCTGCTTGCACTGGCCATAAATGTGGTGCACAACTTCAAAATTACTCTGATGGTAGCGTTGACCACAGAATCAACGTGAGTGTACATGCTGTCTTCTCCGAATTCATTGACTGACGATACTGTCACGACACATACAGCTAAGATATTCCAGATTGAACAGTCTACCGCCGAACAGCTGTTCTCTCCATTGCATGGGACTAATTTGATGTTGCAGCCTCAGCGAGTGAAGTTGGGCACGGTGATTCATACCGAGTATAGCACTAAATCCCGGAGAGCGTTAACGGTTGGTGCGTCGTTTTGTGGCCTAAAATCATATTTCCTTTGACATATCGATGACAGGTGGTGAGTCGATCTGGAGTGAGTAGTCCTTCTGAGTAGGAAGATAAACGATGGGACCAGACACACGTTGTTGTCCAGCGTCTCAGTCATAGTACAGTATAATAGAATAGTTATATATGTTCGTTCGACATGGGGACAATTAATGTGTGCAAGAAGAGGTTCTAATAACGTTTTCGGAGATGTAGATGGTAGGTTGCTGAAATCCGAACAGTATTGTGTTTCAGTTATTAAGATTGAATTAGTTCTAGAGCATATATATACATATTGCAGTGTCATTTTTGTTGATGCCTTGAGGTTTTCAATGCAACATATTGGGCATAACCACCTGGATTTCTTAACTTTATGTTGCAAGTGACAAAGTTCTTTATTCTTACCAGACGTCAAATGCGGTTTGAAAATGCACACAATCCTCAAACGCACTGTGTGGAATTTCTTTATTCTAAACTGGCATATCTGAGACGTAGCGAACAGTGAGATTGCTACGTCAGGCAATCACTCAATCAATCAATTCATTTGCAAGTAGGCCTATAGGGTTATTATATCACATCTTATCCGCAATAACTACTAGATCTGACATGAGTTCCATACGTTGGAATCCTCAGGTGGTACAAACGTGGAAAAGTGCTTGGCTGATCTATAACCAAAAAGCATATGAGTTAGCCGGTACTCCAGTATACAGTTTTGAACAGACGACGATAAGCACATATTTGCTAGACAGCACGGAATGTGACTGCGCCAGTGTGTGTTTGTGTATTTGTACACGAATGTGTGTGAACGTAAGCACTGCTGGCCCCGTTGAACACCACAATTGATAGGCAGCACTGCTGACAACGATAACAACAGCAACAAAAGATGGCTTCCTGGCTTATATCACAATACAGTGTGACATTGTAAACAGTGTATCAGAACTGTACTGCTGAATCGACGAAGTTATTTAAATCTAGCCAATCGAGATTGTAGACATTCGGATTAAGATGTTAAAGACCATGGTAGAAGTGGTCATTTCATGTAACTTCTGCTTGTTAATGTTGACGGGTGCAAAACCTATTAAAAGAAAAAACAAAGAGTTTGCTTCACAGATCTGACGCAGTGTGAGAGTAGATTTCTCTGCAGGGCAAAAACCGACCATCATCTTAATCATAGACAGCAATATATCAGTGGTTCGCAACGACGCCTAACGGCCAAACAACCACGAAGGAGAAAGCAAACCCGGAACAAAAACAGAAAGGAAAAAGATGGGGACGGGAACAGACTTAACTACTAAATGTAACCCCGTCCATATTCAAACATTCAGCATCAGGATGCTCACACCTTACAAACAAACAGCCTAGTTATACGTAAGAGTAAGGTGCCATCAACAATTCCCGCGTTATAAAGTACACTCATTTCACAGACAACTAGGCCAAACAACCACAACATTCACACACCACTGAACCCGATTAACCACCATCCCAACTAATGTCTCCAGCCACTGGCTCTGCAAGTCGCGAAGTCCTCCAGCCCGCGAGACGAACCTGACCCACAGTAGCCAGATCGTTCGTGAACGACTTCATTTCTGTAGGCAAGATCATCATCTGTCCACCTCGCACCTTATGCCAGTACATATCCGAACCATCTAAGTCTGTCCAAATGTAAAGACTGAAGAAAAGAATTCATTTGGCAATCACTACTAAACACCCTCTTCCTAATCTCCTCACTGCTTACTAGTTGATGCCACCTGACGCGAACGATCGAACGCAGATATTGGAAGTCAAATACCTGGGGACGGTTCACGTCTTTTACGCTGAGCGGCCATGCTTCATTGCCGGAAGTTAATACAGCCCTCACTGTCCCCTTATATATGCGACCTTTAAGCCTCAAATAAATACCTCCCTGAGGTGCCCCCAAATTGGAGAATACCACCCTAGCCTTAAAGATACGTGCTTTTAGTTCATTATCAACACCTCTGTCACCGCTGATACAGCTTCCCAAAAGCCCGACCAGGAGATTGTGAGTTATGCGTGACTGGAAACAAGGGCTAAGGAATGAGTCAGTGTGCCATCCCTAGAAGCCACCAGATTAATTGAGTGCTGCTCAGACGAGATGAGAATTGAGTGCCTAAAACTGTCCCCATCCTTTGGAAATGCATGCGGAACTCACCGGATGAGTTAATCAACAGCAGCTTGTGAACGTAGGATAGGTCCCTGTAACCGATAATAATCCGTCCTCAGATAGCCGGCACTTAAGCCGTACCATCTACCCTTAGCGCGCACATTTCCGCATTCCATATGACTACACCGATGAAGGTCATTGCACGGAACAAATCAATGTGAAAATTTTTGCAGAACTAAAAGACTACTCCTTATCCGCTGCCAACAGACCCACTGAACTTGATCGGATTTTGCGCAAATACACATTGACATTTACAAAGTGCATCGACGAGCACACACGCACATATGTGTAGGAAGCTTCGCGCGCGTACCTGTTAAATTGTAAAGTGCATCCTTCTGCTGTCCCCATACCAAAGTATGGAGACATATTTCTACCAAATGCCACGCGTGGGTGACAGCGAACACCACAGTGAGATTTGCTTAATTACGTTCGTTGGCAGTCAAAATGGAAATCAGTGATCTAGGGTTTACTTAATTTTTCAAAGACAGAAGAAAGTTCTCGTTTATCGCGGTCACACGCGATTGCGAAATCAAAATGATACGACCTTAGTGTTTGCTAGTTTAAAGCAATGAGTTTATGGACTTGAGATTTTCAAGGTCTGAATGATGAGCTCGAATCAAGAAGTTTGGGTGAGGAGCCACGTGTATGTCCAGCCGTTTCTCTGTTTTAGGACGCGGATAAAAAGGACGGACTTCCATCGTTCGCCTACGCAACAACACATTGTTTTATTTATTAGAAAGATTATGAAGTAACCAGTTTCAGACATAATGATAAGAAAAGTCGGATACAGTAACAGAATGAGTTAACCTCCGCACTAATCGTGATAGGTTTGTCGGCGTTACGTTGGCGTGAATGGACACAATCTATCGCGAATTGCCAGTTTGCTGTGGGTAAGATCATGAACACTCAGAGTGATACTGAGGTTGTATGTAGTGTACCTCACACTATCTAATAGTCTCAACCGCCCGTCGCAAGCTTAAAACCACTACCGACGCACGGAATATAACAATGCTCTTTCTAAGCGATCTCCGTCTATTCCCATAACAGACATTAATTTAGAGGAAACCCAAGTGGGGAAAACCCGAACCTCGGTTGTACATGAACTGGGGCTGAAAAAAGAGTGGACGGACGCGGCAAGTGATCTCCAGCAGAGCCATGAAGCGTAGATATTTTGCAACTGATTCACTTCTAAATTAAAACGTTTGCCACACTACTTGTTCGTAACACAACAGTGTTCGGTACTTGAGGCTCTCCAGATTAGTGTTCAGCCAGATGGTGAGCGCTTATCTTGCGGAAAACTGGTTCTCGAAGAATACTGCCAGATATTGTAGTGAGAGTAGAGCAATTAACAACGAAACGGTCAACAAGCTTTCACTCAACATCACATTTTTATAAGTTACTTCAACTGGAACAATTTTTTGGGTTATCGATATGATAGAAGCGACTTGATTTCCATGCATACGATCCTCCATTAACCAAAACAACCACTACGAAATCGGCATGTGTCAAACGAAAGCTTTTACCTTCGCTTCTTTAAAACCATTGCACATCTTCCCCACAGGGTAATATGTACGTAAGTCATTTCAACCTCCTCTAATCTGTAAACTTTCGCTGAAGCAATCGTCATGATGCTGACGGTGAAGTGGATAACAGCCTGGCTCAGAAGAGCACAGTGTGAACCTCGTTCTGTTATTCTTCACAGAACAATTATGAATAAGTCTAAAATGGTTAGGAGTGGAACACTGAAACGCTTACCTCGTGTCCATTCATTTCTCTCAAGGTGATTGTCAGTGCAAACTAGCAACCTCAAGTGAACTGTGTTTATGGAATCGCTGGCAGATACAAACAACTGGCATCACTGACCCTTTCTACACATCTCACATCAGCCAATCAATCATCCGCGTGCGTGTAGTTTTGTTTAAACTGATGAGGTTTTTCAACATGTAAAAAAGAAGCACACTGCCTCGGTCACGAGAACGATGATTTGACAGTGCAGTCTGAACTTCACAAGTGTTACGCAAATCCACACACATGTATACTGGGGAACTGACAAACGTGGTTTTAACTTGCAGTTGTGGGGCTTTCCTCAAAGGGAGTCTCGTCACAAGAGTAACTATTTTCAACAATACTAAAGTTACTTCACATGACGACACAATATCTATCCGAAAACGATACCCGGTCCAAGGCACATTCATACGGCAGTTCAAACGGCTGACTACGGGTAGGACGAACGCTCCTGTTTCTGTGCACAGTCAAGTCATTGTGGTCTAAGCTAATAGGGGCACCTCCGTTTGGGAACTCAATACGGAAATAACCAACTACCGACTGTTTCAGTGTTCATGTTATTCCGAGGCAACCAGAGGGACCTTAAGGCAATTAGTAAACACAGTCATTAACCAATGTACCCGAGCAGCTCCAATTCACGTGTAGCCTGGTCATAGTGGTAACCTGTGAGGGACTTTGTCAGTGCCGACTATCGGAGTGTTACCATTATAGCACCCGTCCCATCACACGAAAACCAGTGTGTGTGTGTGTGTGTGTGTGCCTGGTGGTCAGGCTTGCGTGTTGTTTTGATCCGGAGGGCTGTGCTGACTGAGACTTCCGTCCTTGTAGGTTCAACCTTGTCAGATTGGCCAAAGGGGAGCAGTCAAACAAAATGCAGATGCGTGCGTTTGTTTTGTGTGGTGGCTGTGTGTTGTGGCTCCGTTGTGGCTTCGTTGGGCAAGGTGCATGTTTCTGCCTGGACTGACTATATGTCTGTCTGTTTGGATCGTGTGTACAGTGTTACTGTTCCTGTGAGTTGGTGCTGGATTTGTTTTGATATGGCTGTCGATCCTCTCCTTGGTGGTTGATGTTGCCGCGTCTGCATGTGTGTGTGGGTCACCTGCTGTCTTGCGGTTGAGGTTTTTCAGCCAAAGGCTTTGGTTGAGAGCCCTAATCGCTCTCCTGTACAGGTCTGGGCGTCCTGGCAATATCCAAAGCCCATACATATAATGATGATACAAACTAAATCAAATAGTATACTGCATCGGCCGTCGCGCAGGATAAACCGGGTCGCCTCATCTACTGCACATGGCAGGGTGGATAGGCGAAAACATGCTACTGCCAAACACTCACTCTCATACTTCCCCCCAACCACGAGCCCCCGAGCAGATAATGCTCCATTAGATTTCAGTGCCCAGAAGACCAACTTGAAACAGGCCCGTGGACGCAAGACGCTTACGATTGAGACGTGGAACGTGTGCACGCTGCTGGATCGATGCAGCGACACAGAAAGACCGGAACGACGCACCGCCCTGATCGCGATGGAACTGCGGCGGTATGGAATCGACGTAGCAGCCTTGAGTGAGACAAGGCTTGCAGACCAAGGTAAGTTGCGGGAAGCAGGTGCCGGGTACACTTTCTACTGGATAGGCTACCCGACAGACGGTGTTCGGGAGCATGGTGTCTGTTTTGCAGTCGCTGATCGCATCAATGGTTTGATGATAGGCGAACCGCACGGCATCAGCCCCCGAATGCTGTCGATGCGCCTGCGACTCGGTCGAGGTAAGTGTGCTACATTTGTTAGTGTTTATGGTCCAACTATGTGTCACACTGATGATACAAAGGACCAGTTCTATGATCAGCTGTCCGCCACAATCCGGTCTGCGCCAGTGAATGACCGACTGTTTGTTTTGGGTGACTTGAACGCTAGAGTTGGGCGCGACTCTGTAGCTTGGCCGGGAGTCCTCGGACCCTACGGCATTGGTTCAGTCAACGCGAACGGTGATCGTCTGCTGCACCTGTGTGCTACTCACGAGCTGGCTATCACGAACACCCGATTCCAGCTGGATGCGAGCGACATCACGACGTGGACTCATCCACGAAGCGGTCACCACCACCTACTTGACTACGTGATTGTGCGGCAGCGCGACATTCGTGAAGTGCGCATCACGCGAGTGATGCGCGGGGCTGAATGTAGCACAGATCATAGGCTGGTCAGGACCAAATTGTTTATCCATGTACGCAAGTCCGTTTATTGTAGATCTTTTGGACAACGGCAGAAGCTGGATATCAGAAGGTTGGAGAACTTCGAGACGAAGGCTGCCTTTCAACGTGCAGTCGTCGCTCGCCTGCACAATGCTCCTGTATCCACTACCCCCGAGGGTATGTGGCAACAACTGAAGAAACAGATTATGGTAGCAGCCACTGAGACGATCGGTGTGGAGCGCAAGAAACGCCCGGATTGGTTCGATGACAACAACGTGGCTATCTCCAACTTGGTACGAGAGAAGAATGCCGCGTTCGCCACATGCACAATGGACCCTGGCAATGGAGCGAAGAAGACTGGGTTCCGGAATATCCGCCGTCAACTGGCTGAGCGTGTTCGCGGAATTAAGGACAACTGGTGGAGGAAACAGGGCGAGCGCATGCAGGGCTTCGCAGATCGTCGGCAACACAAGGAGTTTTACGATTCGCTTAAGGCGATCTTCGGTCCGTCTATCCAGTCTACTAAAGCACTGGTAGACGTGGACACCGGTTGTTCTTGCAGCCAGCCGGAAGACATCATGGGAATATGGCGCAAACACTTCGGCAGCCTGTTAAACCGCCCTACTACAATTGATTGGGCGACTGTTAACAGTCTGCCGCAACAGGACGTCAAATCTTCGCTTGCTCTCGCCCCCGACTTGCTGGAGTTGCAGAGGGCGATTGGTCAACTGCGCAACGGGAAGGCTGCAGGCGAGGATGGGCTGCCAGGTGAGATCCTGAAGAATGGCGGTCCGGCGTTGGAACGCGCTCTGCTCCAGCTGGTTCACTCCATCTGGGAGCACGAGGTGATGCCGCAAGACTTCAAGGATGCCCTCATCGTACCCTTGTTCAAAGGGAAGGGTAGCAAGCAATGCACCGACAGCTACCGAGGTATCAGCCTCTTGAGCTGTGCAGGCAAGGTGCTTGCCAGAATCCTCCTGAACCGACTGAATGCGTCCGTTCTGGAGATGAATGTTCCCGAGGAGCAGTGTGGATTTCGGTCGAGTCGGAGTACAATCGACCTGGTGTTTGCTGCTCGACAGCTTCAGGAGAAGTGCCGAGAACGGAATCAGCCCTTGTATGCCCTGTTCGTGGACTTCACCAAAGCGTTCGATTCCGTGAACCGCGAGGCGCTGTGGACGGTGCTTGGTAAGTTTGGATGTCCAGGTAAGTTCGTCAATATGGTTAGATTGTTGCATGCGGGCATGAAGGCGAAGGTGCAATCGTGTGGATCGACCTCTGATGATTTCGACATCGTCACTGGCGTGAAGCAGGGTTGTGTTCTAGCCCCAGCCCTATTTAGTTTATATTTGACTGCGATGGTAACAGTTGCTTTTCAGAACTCTGGAGAGGATGGTGTCGAGGTGGAGTACCGGACGGACGGGCGTCTGTTGAATATCCGACGATTTGGCGCCTCAACCCGGCTGCAGACCTCAAGGATGCGGATGCTTCTGTTCGCCGATGACAGCGCTTTGCTAGCGCACAGCGAAGAAGAGCTGCAACGTCTAGCTACAGCATTCGCTTCGGCAGCATCGAAGTTCGGGTTGGACATCAACACAGGTAAGACGTATTCGTTTTTTCAGCCTTCTCCTGGTGGAGGTGCTGCTTGTGTACCTCCACCCGAAATTCGCATCGCTGGAGACACTGTGAATGGCTGCGGGGATTTTTGCTACTTGGGTAGCAACTTGTCGACAGATCTGTCCGTGGACCGCGAGTTGAGAGCGCGTGTGGCAAAGGCTAGCGCTGCTTTCGGACGTCTTGAAAGGCGTGTCTGGAAGAATCACAGCCTGAAGATGGCCACGAAGTTGTGTGTCTACCGCTCAATGGTGCTGTCTATCCTGCTGTACGGCAGTGAGACGTGGACACTGTATCAGCGGAACGTGAGCTATTTGAGCCGTTTCCATGTTCAGTGTCTGAGGCGCATCTTGGGTATTCGGTGGTCGGACATGATTCCGAACACTGAGGTGCTGCGGCGAGCGGTATGGACGGGATAGAAGCCATGCTGATGCTGAATCAGCTCCGTTGGCTCGGTCACGTCCGTCGGATGGACGATGACCGTACCCCAAACCAGTTACTGTACGGACAAGTAAAGTCAGGTAAGCGAAATCCCGGTGGTCAGAAGCGGAGGTACCAGGATGTTGTGCAGGTAAGTCTTTCACGTTGGAACATTGATCTTAGATGTTGGGAAGATTTGGCGTTGAACCAGACGGCCTTGCGGAATACAGTTCAACGAGCAGTTATTGCGCGGCCGCAAGCGGAATTGTGCGGTACGCAAAGGAACCATCGGTTCCATAGGTCGCGGTGAGGTGACTATATGGCGTTGCGATGTGTGCGGCCGCGAATGCGCTAGCCGTTTGGGGTTAGTAGGTCACCAACATACTCATAGTACACCGTCGGCGAAGAGGCGACGAGTACGCTAGGCTCAGGTAGGTCATATCAGCGTATCCATTCTACTTCTGTTAATGACTGCATCGGCCAACAGCCTGGTCGTTGACAATTAATCCGCTCTACTTTTCAGAAACTTGAGTGTCTGTGGTTTTGTGTCCATCATTTTCTTCGGCTTTGTTGGTGTATTGTATCATGAATGGTCTATCTGGCTTTTCATAGTTCAATGAGAATTTTGCTTTTCATCCCTATCTTCTCTGGGACGCACTAACCTGCACTCCTATACTGCAACGCTTCTTGTATTACACTTCAGAAGTCTTTTTCCCTAGTTTAAACCTCACCACTGCAGCCTCTCTCTGTTTAGTTTCCGAGAGATAAGAGTTTCCTTTCCTTATTAGCCAATCAAGTGGCTAACCAGCATTGGCCGGCTGGACACAAAGGCCCCACTGGCACACATCCCGGTCTTATTCCTACGGGTTTACACTGGATATGTGGTGTGTTGGTGGAACTGCAATTGGCTCAGCGCAAGCCAATTGCATTGATGGCTAAGCGCAGGCGTCCTTTGGCTTCGGTCACTGTGACACGCTAATCCGAATCGGATGCCGCCAACCGTGTGTAACGGAGAAAGCGTTAACTGGCCCGACATTTGCTACTGTATAGCGAAAAAGTTGTCAGTCAATCATAAGCTTAAACAACCTTGACAAAAGAAGTTGTGGACAATCGGTCAATGAGTTTATTTCCATTACTAACGCAGGGGCGATCCGTGAGACAAATGACTAGTCCGTTCGAATACAGTGGCAATGACGTTGGCGAAGACTTCGGGTTGGATTTAAAGTAACAGTGTGGCGATCAATATATGACCCGGTTGCAAGTGACGAAATCCTAGCAACCCTAGCTTGCCTTTAACTTCCCATGCTTCTTTCTTTCTTAACTGCTGTGTCACTACTGTCATCTTTCTACAACTGATCGCGTGTTAAGTATATGCACACATTACTCCCCTGACCTAGAGCGTCACCTAGAACACGTCCAAATTCACCTAGCGAACAGCTACTCCTGCCTTAAGTGAGTCTCTTTTTAATGGAGTGTCTAACGCACGGACATCCTGTTATGTCAACATCGTTTTTCTGCACCAATCGAGTCCAAAATAACACGTTCAAATCGCTTTGAACTTGTATTCGGACAGTAGGGACAGAATTTGGTCAGTGACGCAGAATGTAACCACACGGGTAGTCACTTCAGTGCATATGTGGCTTTATGGATCGGTTAGGTGTGCACCCATGTGGCGCCCAAATTTTCCAACCGAACACGTTACATTAGCCAGCCAGAGTGAGACATGCGTGAACCGAGTTGACCTATTTGGAAGTAACAGACACTGCAATCGTCTCCTCAATGTGTCTCAGATTTTGATTCTTGCGCTTCTACTGAAACGTAAACCCGTTACTTTGTGGTATCACAAGTAATGTATATTCAGTGGTCAAAAATCTCTAGAAATGCATGACGACTTCAGCAGTTGCTACCACTCACCATATAAGCATACCCGATGGACTCCGATCACACGTTTTACTAAATGAACTCTGGCTGCCGAAATCAGAAGCAAGCTATTCTGAGTTATTAGTGACAGCTTTACGGAGTTGGGTCCCATTGTGTCTGATATGCTTACCGGATGAGCTGCAACAAACAGGAAACAGATCATGTGCTTCCGGTGGCCAACGGACACCTACTGATTACGTTGACGGCATTTCTCTATATCTTCTAGGGTCTTGAACCTGTAGTGGTTCGAATGACCTCATTCAAAAGTGATAAGTCGCTTTTCGATCAACTGGAACATCATAATAAATCCGTCACACTTTCAAGGCGTTCGTCCGCACACATTCTCCAAACACCCCACTGAACCTGTCATGTGTGTAATCAGATCGCCAACTTCGTATCCAATATGTGACATGTCTCGACACGGAGATCCCCTTGACCCTCCAAACGCTAAGGCAAACTATAAAACCAGCCGTTTTTTCAGTCAACCTCCAGTACAGTCCAGTACAGTTCAACACAGATTGGTACAGCGCTGCTTGGGACCACCTGGCACAGTGCCTGAAAGGGACCGCTCGAAGAAGCTTCTAGCAAGGAATGTCCGATATGATAAGCGGTTCCAAGTCTGACAGCAACATGCTGCCAACACTACCCTGTTTCATGAGTTGGCATGGCCCTTGGTCACGAACAATGCCACAGCTACTCAGATTTTGTCACACACGTCTACACGACACATCAAGAGGAATGACTTTTCTGCTGCACAGCCTGTCTTGACGCCGCCACATCAACTTAACAGTATACAGTCCTACAGCGAGCAGCTTCGATTCCACCACTTGTACAGCTTCACTCAGCAAACAAATCACAAGTTGAGGACCACTCTCAGATCAACCCATTCATCCAACATATAGCGCAAGCTTCCATTGTCACAAATGGTGGTTCATAACTATCAGACAATTCTGTTGCGCTACTAAGATTCTGATAAGTCCAAACATTTCGTTATGCAGTTTTTGTTATTCGCTTTTACTGGCGTTGTTCACCTTCTGATTACATGCAATTTTTTGCCAATAAACCTAACAGAAATTCCGCATATACCCAACAAGAACTCTTGACGTCAACACTGATTTGCGGACTTCATCCAATCTGGAAGATATATAGCAAAAATAACTAGTACGCTAAAATGATAGGTGCCACACAGTGTGTCCGACGACCCAGAAACCATGCTTCTAAACCACTGTCGCGCAATGTTTTAATAAATATAGAGACTGTTTCCCGACCGGCACATAGAGAAGAAAGTACATGCCGCTCCGACAGCAAGTATCCGATCAAACTGCTTCCAGAATGCAGTTCAGCAATTGGCATGCCTGATAACTGTTTAGATGGTTACGCAGCAGGCACGAAAGTTAATTAAACGTTGGTTGTCCAAAAATGAGGAAATGGAAATTGCAGAGGAAAATAAACATGTTTTGATTAGGGTCGTAATTCAGTGTTGTATAACTTCAGTGGAAGTTTCTGTTCGAGTCGTGTTCGGAGATGTATCTAAAATGTGTAGCTGTTCAACAGAAACGGCAAGTGGAAAACAGGTGCACGTGATCTTCAGACCCATTTTGTAAAGTACAGAACCCTCATAATGACACCATCATTTTTTAGCCATGCGAGTTATTCGAAGTGAGACACTTTTCCAGATAAAAAAACCGAACAAAGTGAATGTTGCTCGCAAGTGACTGTGCTTGACTGCCTTACCTTGAGTAAGGTCACACGGTACAGTTTTGATATGAACAATTAACCATTTTAGAGATGTGTTGATAAAAGCTATGCTCGTGTTCAGGGGTCCATTCTGAAACAGACAGACCGAAGGATTTATCCTTGGGGACGATCCAATCACGCATGTATAACAATTGCACTCACGGTTTCACATAAATGTTCAAAACCGTTGGAATTTTCAAACGTCGCAGAATCTTCAGCCTGCTTACAGGATTTCCTGCTATTTCATAATGTAACGAAGTAGCTGTAGTGCAAACGTGAAAGTCCTGATTAAATTCGCAAAACGACTGTAATCCGAGTCATTCCGATCTCGATATTTCATGTTCACGTTTCTCCTAGTTCTCTCATCTCCTCTCGCACTGCAGAGGGTAAATTAAAATTTTAGGTGGTACTAGTTACTTGATACCAAAAAGCCATTACTAGACTCCAGACCCTACTAATGTTCGTGGTCCAGATTTCTCGACTAGAACAGAGTAGTGGAAGAGAATCAAGAGCACAAACCGAAACGCACTAAATTGGATTTATTGCCTGTGGCAATGAACACTCTTTAACTTGGAACAAGGAAGGTGAATTTTTCAGTATTAACATCTGGACCACCTTCATTATACTCTGATGCGTCAGCTTAATGATTACCCACATAGGTTTATCCGTGCTCACCAAACACAACTAATCAATCTCCTATTGTTGCTCGACCGGATGACTCAGTTTCATCTCATATAATCGGTTTCTACATTCCACTCACCAATCGCAGCCGTGTCGACGCCTAACCAACGGCGCCAACACCCGACAGTTGGCACCAGTTCCATCGATCGATCAAAAGAATTACTCACGGTTCAGAACAAACACCAACACTCGAAAGAACCAGGTTTCGAGGCCGCCTGGATTAACCAGACACGTGTGCATGTGCTTGAGTGAGTGTGTTCAATGGTGCTGTCTACGGTGTTTTAAGGCAGCCAATTTGGGAAGTTATATCAACGGAATGTGCGGTAGCTGAGCTGCTTCCATCTGCAATAGATCAGACGCATTCTGGGTGTTCGGTGATCGGACATGGTTCAGAACACTGAGGTACGTCCGCAATTTGATACGAATGGAATTGAAGTCATGCAGATGTTCAGTCAGCTTCGTTGGTTGATGCACGTCCGCAGGATGGGCGACGAGCAGGTCCCAAAGCAGCTAATGCATGGACAAGGTAAGTAAGCGAAATCCTGGTGGCCAGTTGTTGCGATATCAAGGTAATAGTCAATTAAGTATTTTGATTTTAGATCTTGGAAGGACTTTGCCTTGAACCGGACCATCTAGAGGAATACGATCCGAACAGGCTTTCAAATGTCCAGAGTGACAGTTTCGTGAACATGAAATGAAGTGCGTGACACGCAAGGGAACCATCGTTATCACAGGTAGTGGTGAAATAACTATATAGTGTTGCGATGAATGCGTTGGCCGTCTCGGATTAGTAGGTCGTCAACGTACTCAGAGCATACCGTCAGCAAAGAGACGACGAGTACGTTAGACGAAATTAACTTGTCTGTAACATCGACCACCGTCGATTGTTGACTCACTCGCTCTACTTATCATGCAATTAGGGTATGGTAGCCTTCGTCGTTTCCTTTCTTCAGCTTTGTTGATGCACTGTGTGCGAGATGTCTCGTTTGTATTCCGGTTCAACTTTGTTTTTCTTCCTTATCCTATCTGGAGTGCAATCATATACATTCCTTTACTGAACTATTGCTTCTTTCATATTTTCAATATCCTTCTCCCCAGCGAAGAATTTAACACGGGAGTCTACCTTTTTGCTTCTGAACGATAAAGGTTTCAATTTTCTGCTGGCTCACTATCTAACCAACATTGGCTGGCTGAACTACCACAAAGGACTCTGCTCACACGCCTCTTCGTCTCATTTCGTTGGGTATACACTAGATACACTGTGCGTGAGTGGAACAACAAGTGGTGCAGCGCAATCCGCCTGTGATGAGTGTTATGCGCAATCATCGTTTGGCTTCGGTTATTGCGACAGGCTGATTCGAAATGCATGCCGTCAACAATGCACGCGATACATCTGCCCGATATGACTGAGCGATCACAGTCACGCAGGCGCACCGGAGTGGCCGCAGATGTCCTGCTGAGTGGACTTAAATTGACCAATGACTGTCTAGTTTGCTTTAGACGGTTAAAAATGCAGGACCGTCAGTTGTGAGTCAAGTGGCACTAAAAAATAGCATTTGATCATTGGATTTTCTGAGTCATCGGAGATGAACACCGGAGATGAACAAATGGACATTTATATTGTTCGGAAATTAGAAAGAGATACGAGGAAGAATATCCCAACTCCAACACATGTTAGTGATACTCACACACTATCCTTGAAAGGCATCATTTTAAAGTAGTACATATACTTAGCGAGTATTTTATTTGACTGGTTCGCGATTACTGTACTTTTGGTTGATTTTGCGGCAGTTCCATACGAAGACGAGTAACGAGAATGTCACAGATTGTAAAACACTAGGTAAGCGAACAATAGTGTAAGTCACCTGCTGGACACGCGGATAACATCCAAGGGCAACCACTGGGATCAACATCGACCAGTTGTTGTTCCGAGCTTTCGACGCTGGGAGATACGATCAAACCAGATGAAAGTATACGTGGATAAGTGACACCAAGCTGCGGTTCACCGAGCTGGTGAACCATGGTGGATGGAATCCGGCCTGTTGTGTCGCTTTCAAGTAGATCAGTTGGCAGACCGCCCGCACTCCGAAGGCGAAGGTAACTGATTTTCAAGTCTGTTTTATTCGAAGAAAAAAGTAGAAGGCGAAAGCGAGAATATACTTTTGAAGATCCTTGCGTACTTACCTAGGAGCAAACAAGTTTTTCATATAATAGCAGTATAAAGTTTTGGGAAAAAACGAGTGACGGATGGAACGTCAAGCATGATCGCTTATTTTCGTCACACCCACCGCGCAATAATACTACCACGGACTTTTCAGTGCAGTCTGAACTCCTGACATCATACGCGAGTTCCCACATCTGCTCAAGATTGTATTATTGCTATGATAATGAACAAATTCTACATCATTCACATGATGATAGCTGAGTTAAGCATGAAGAATGTCTAGCTATGATTCCCAGCACAATGTGATCGGCAAGTGTAATTCGATTGACGTAAGACAGTTTATCACATCTAATCACTGCCGAAAACATCCGATCCCGGTAGTCTTGAAGAAATCTCAACAACAGCTTGAAATGCTTTCTGTCACAGTTACATCCACGAGTTAGTCAAAAATACGGTAAGAGGGTTATTGAGGCTACTAGGAAATAGGCTATCATTTTTATTAATAAAGCAAATCTTAGACTTTTTGTTTGTGATATTTTTCCGCCTCATATGCAGTCAGAACCACATGACGATCAATTCACTCTAGTATGGTATATTTGTCAGCGTTGTCGGCAGGCTGTTCTCACTAGTGATGACGTAGCGTGCACCGCGATAACTTATCGTGTACTAACTAACTTTGGCCGCACTCTGATAGCAACCTTCCAAATGATAGCTTATTGAAGGTACGTGGTTTGCTTTCCTTTGCAAAAATGAGGCATATTCCCTTGGCATACTACTCTTTAGAAGCTTGAGAAGTTCAATTAATTCTGATCTGTTCAATCACTTGGTAATTCATCTTCCGTACATACTCATATTCTCATCGTGCCCTTCTTATCCCCCTTTGGAGAGCTTCATCCCACGCTACCTCGCTGAATTCACAAAAATGGACTACTAGTCACTGGATCTTAGCTAATTAATGTGCCCCACTAGTTGAATTTACAGTGGAAAAACCATATGCAGTATCGATCACCATCCATCTAGTATACTGACAAAATAACAAGCTCACGAGGTTTTTTCTTAAAAGCGTGGGACCGAAATTCTTAGGAAGCCCTATAACTATTTTGCATCAGTATGAACGACCTTACCATTAATTCGTGCTTTACTACAAATGTGGTCTCTATTGAGGTGCTAGCCAGGGTTGCTATACTTCATGAACAAAGTTAGTCAGTTTGATAAACTATGGCCTAAAAATGCTAAGTTGTCCCCTGTTCGTAAGGGAATATATCCAACATTCAAATGACAAATTTAATCACAGGCAGTTGGCGTTCCAACTTCCGAAAAGAAGTGGCCGTATTTGACTCAGCAACCAAAAATGGCATTCACTGGCATCTCACCGGATTCATCGTCATCCTTCAGAAATGTTCTGATGAGAACAGATGGGTTCACATCGACGTACTAAACTGCTGTGTGAGCGATCACTGCAAAACTTAAACAGAGTGTAAAAAATTAGACTACACGCAAAAAGTGACTTTCCTGATAAGAGAAATCATAATCGTACATGCAGTTCCAATTATGTCAAGATTCATCATTATTCGAGATGATCACTTACTGATTTTATGATTACGAGTTAGGGCAAACGATGTGCATAATCGTTCTGATCAAGCTTTTAGGTCAAATAACTGCGCTCTATAGAAAGAATAGTGAGGTCTGGCCTAAGATGGGCTAAAAGTAGGAATTGTATGCGCACAACCATGCGTTAAAATAGTTATATGCGCAGAAAAAACTAAGCACATGGTCATACACATCCTGCAACAAGTATGATAGGGAGAGATACTCCATAAATTTAGTTGTAACACGATAATTCCAGTACAACTTATCTCAAAACATGCATACTTAAGTAAACGTGAGCTTATTTCAGCTTGTTATTTTGCTGACGTACTCATAGTCTGAGTGCACATAGCACAGTCACTTCGCCCCGCGGATCTGCGTTCATTTCAGCATTAAATATGCAAACACGATGAAACGGCGCTCTGGCGAATGTGCATATCTTCCGATGTGAGACAGAAAGAGAGCTACCATACTGCAATGTGTCTTCTTCCACCTAGCTGCCCACAAAGTAGACCTTTCAAACTCCCATCCACTTCAGCCATATCCGCAGGATTGATGGTATGTTCCCAACTGAGCAGTTCTTTGTCACACAGCTTTGGAAACTGTGCTGACTGCTCATTCAATGGCAAAGCTTCACGGAATGACCTCTTAGGCGCTTGGCTCAGTTAAACCACGAGGGTTCGCTACAGTGAAGTATTTAATAGGCGATCCCTTCAAATCCGACACCAGTGTTCCTCGTCCATTGGACCATATAATTAAGTTGTAAGTGATAAATGTGCACGGGCTAGTTTGCTACATCGACTTTTATGGCTGGTTTTTGTTGGTCTTCTGAGGATACGTAGCTTCAATTCAAAAATTTCACCGTGTGCCGCGTCAAACAGACGCACTCAGTTACTGATCTGGTCCCCGTATGACGCGGATATTCCGTTGTATGCTTCCTAAAGTATGACTTGATCAAGCCAACCAGCTTCCCAGTTCGTTCGCGTGAAACGGAAACTCAGCAATACCAAACAAGTAATACCCAGGTCCGAAAGAATGCAAATTGCAGATACCACCGCCAGTAAGCGTTCCAACAAGGGGTGGAATTGGGTGGTATGGAATTCGCACATCAACCGTTGCCATCTAACAAATTGTACTTACAAGTCAATCATCATTAGGAGAGGATTGGTGGTATGCGCGAACACCGACGAATCCGCGCTCATTACACTTGTTGCCCTCATTACTCTTTATCACAAGCAAAAACAGCAATCAGTGATTCGTCTCCCAGCATTTGCCCGGTAATCGGGTGCACATGATAAGATCATGGCTCACGATCTAGGATAAGGAAGTATGATGAGTGCACAGCCTCCGCGTTCACTGTTCCAGTTGGCGCAGGTCGTCCGTCCTAAACGATTGTGTGCGTTTGTGTGTGCGTACGCATGTGCTGATGCGTGCACACAATGACAGCAAAAGGCGCTGCCTACCTTTCCCAGCCTATCGATCTTCGGGGCAACGATTTGGCACCGAAACACTTTGCAAAAAGAGGGAACAGACCCACAAACTGTCGGAACTACATGCTTGAAGAATGTAAACTAAACTGTATTGATTCGAACTTATATTACAATCTTTTGTAGTGCCTTAAAACGAAAGACAATCCTTGTGCATGAAAATCAAAAATTAACAGTCGGTCAAATTCACTACGTCAAATTCACTGTGTAGTTATGTGCGCGCCTATGTTGTTAAGCTGCACACAAGCCTTTAGCCATGGTTACCAGTCAGAAAGATGTTAAGATGAGTAGTCGGTGTTCGGTGGTAAACGAATTTATCAACTCGGAGATTTAAAAAAATGTCCAGTTCGGAGGTAAGTATCATAAAATAACAACGAATTTTTGTACAAAAGAATCCAGCGGTTCACACAATTAAAGTATGTAGGGCATGAGATTGGCTACTCCAAATAAAATTAGACGTTTTCGGCTAGAAACTTCAAGTAATGAATAAAAACTGGAAGGCAGACAAACAAGAACCCGTATAACAGCACAGAACATTTAGTTTCAAAGTGAACATGGAAAGGCATTAGGCAGTAGCATGCATAATATACACAACAGTCGGATAGCTTGCGACTACTAGTGCTTCCCATTGACTAGGTGTTATTGGTAGTCATAATTTTTGAAACGATATCTCAAATGAGTGAGTGTAGGAAAGTCAACTAACCGGAGCGAGGAGGGAAAGTGTGCTGATTGAACAGTATGACCTGTATCTAGTTATTTGTTCTGTGTCTCAAATCTGCTTTCAAGGTTCGGGAGCCTACAGGACGATCGGCTTCCCAAATTTTCGTCACAACCTCTTACAGACCAGAATAGTTTAGCAAAATGACTTCGAAACCGTCCGTCTCATCAATCAAATGCCGCACATTAATGTTCACACATGATTGCTCATAACACTATATATATATATATGAACGAACTAGGTTGGTGACGGCTAGTCCACTCGACTCAAGACCAGATGTGTAATACCTCCGGTTCATGAGTTGAGCGCTGTGGAACCCCGGCTGAGTTAATAAGGGGAGAAATCATGCATATAGTGCTGTTCCGATAATACCGCTGTTACAACAGCAATTGTGTGTGAAGTTGCCATATCCAATGCCACTAAATGTCACCCGTGAATTTAGATGAGAAGAGTTGGGAGTAAAGCCATGTATGATAGTCTAAATGAAGGGAAGCGACAACTATGAAATGTCATTTGCTAGAAGTGTTACTCGAAGTCAGATTATGAACATCTTGGGTCCACCGACGTCCGCACATACGGCAACATTGTACCATCTAGGGATACTCCGGGGTAGAAGTTCTATGGTATACTCTAGGGGTAAAATGTGCGTTTAACGGCACCAAATCCTAGGACGCAGTCCTTGAGGCGACGGTGTAACACTCAGTCTAATATCTCCTCAGCGAACTACTCCGTTGCATACTGTTTAGTATTCCCGATTATGAAGTAGGGAGCTGGATAGCCAAGCCATCTGCGGGTCCTTGTGTAAATTTCTGGAAAGTCAGTCCTCCTAACTGATTGTGATGGAAAATTTTGTGTATTTAATTGCGACCAACACAGTGGAAATGTCGTATCATGCCCACTCAATCCCAACATATCAGTATACGAAATCCTGTGACGGGCTACCGACTATCATATGGAGATCATTCGTTAAGACTAGATGGACTGGGTAATCGTGACTTGTTACTTCATGCTATACAGCTGAGGATTTAACGCACTACCTAGTGCAGATTATGGCTGACTACTGCACTCAATTACTGTCGGTGATTTTCACCTCCGTTCTGTTAACTGTTCTGTTCTCATATGTATTTCTGGAGGTTGGTTTAGATTTACCAATAAATGTTTATTTGGTGTTCCAGGGAATTTAGAGTATGACGTAAACATAATACAACACCACTCTGATGTGAGTGGGTTAGACATCATCGGAATGTTCGGTGGTAACCTTAAGAAGCGAACGGGACAGAAGTACGCATTCCATTACAAAACTCACATCCGACTTTGAACAGAATTACCGTCCATTTGGATTGCCTTGAATTAATTCTGGAGCAGGACGAAGAGGAATTGTCATGACGAGCGAGCATACGGCGAAACGTTTTAGAACCGTTAGATATTTGGTTTGAACAAGATCCCTTACTTTCAGTTCACAACAGGAACACTAGAAACGGCAAGTCAGCTCACCAGAATGGCCGAATCAGCCAAACCGTCGATTCAGCAAATAGACTTAACATTTAACCCCTCATTAAATGCCTGCTTAAGGATGTCTGAGCTAACGAAAATTTTTCTAGTTCAAAAGGAAAACAAATATTTTTGTCTCTCCAAACAAAAGAATTAACCTGGTGAGTTTACAGATGTGCCTGGCAACGAAATAACAGCCAGCATAATGAACACAGATGGGTAAGTCCATCGCTGATGTTTTGTTGATCGAACATTCTCCCTCAAATTAAACCATTAATCTTGATAAATACACCAGACTTTGGGCGGAAAACTATGCGAAAGTAAGTGAAACATTTTATTCACAAATCGAATAACAGTTCGATTTCCTGAAGTTATGCAAGCAATTCGCTGCTAGTTATCTGGAAACTCACAATTCAGCTTAGGATAATTTTCCGAAGGTAGGGTTATCATGCCTTCTGAGATTTCATTGCGTGCAGTGTGTAAATTATTTCTAAAGCACTGAACACTTTGCCCCTCACAAATTGCTGCCCATGTGAATGTGGCAAACAGTCGATGTCATCCTTATCCATTTCAGCTTTGAGTTGCCCGTGGTCATTGGTTTCCCTCTAAGTTCAAGCCGTGCATGTCAAAGTGTACATATATAAACGATAAAACTACCGATGGTTCATTAAATCAGTTTTGATCTCTTACTTCGTGCGTACTGTATGAATAAGTATAGCAAGTGCAGAAATAACGCCAGTCACTTTTTCCTGACCCGTGAGGGAACGGATGTATTCCATGGAGCAGAACAAATCAGTTGTGATTCTGGTTGTTCCTGATATGTTTTGATAACACTCTAAGAAGTCGTACTGAAGAGGACAACTTTGTCTCCGTCAGCTGTTTAAAATATCTTATCAACTTGCGTTGGTGGACGTTGGGAATAGGCAACAGGGAATCAGCACTCGACTCTGCGGATCAAGAATAAAAAGAGGCTATCAATTCCGAGGAGAAGGTATGTAAATTACCCGGTTTCTTGGTGGGGAAAAATCGAATGTAGGATTCGACACGGGTCCACTAATGTGTTAACATAACCCAAATCCTCTACAGGAAGGTAAGTCTGGTGGTGGTGACCTAGATAACTCCAGCTTCAAAAGCGTATACTAAATGTGTCGTGAGCTAAAAGCTTACGATTAGATCTGTTACAGAGATAGAGTGCAGGCCATCTGGCTTGTTGATTTGCTTGAAGATGATCCTAGACGAAGTGACGGTGAGGCAAGACAAACAGGATTAATTGAATTTTAGTGGTATGAATGAAAATTGTGAATCGCCACTCGAGTAACTACATCATGAGCATATATCAGAGTTGTTTTCACCCGTCTGGATCAAAATTCGGAAGATGGAAGACAATTAAATACCGTCATAATTCTAACTATGAATGAAATCAATCGTGACCTTTTGTTCGTTGACACGGTTGTCAATGTGTGTGTGCGGCCATTTTTGTCAAAATTGTCCACTCAGAACACGGATGATTTACACAACGGAGGTGGTGGCAACACAAGATGAATCCGCTCTCGGTTTGCCCCCAAATATTTACTGTCCGGCAAGCATCTTTTATCATGTTTTCAAGTCTTGTTACGTCCACTGGAGCGATTTCTCATGCACTCGAATCACAGTGTATCAAAATTAACAATACACCTCAAAACAATACACGTGGCTGGCTGAGCAATTAGTTTGACCGCTTGATTATAGAAACATATCACACTGAATGAAGGATGGTGTTGTCATATTTAGAGTAGGCTGTTCTCTGTTACAAACGTCTGTGCACTGCTACCATGGAAGCTGGATGGTGAAGATGATGCAGTCTTAAACCTTTCACGAACCATAATAGAACATATTGCGTCATGCTGCCTTGCCATTAAATACGGTAGTCCTCTTCAGTAGAGCTTTGACGAGACCAACTGAAAGTTGTTTTCTAGAGTATACTTAATTATTTTGGAAGACGATTACGATCGTTTGTGTACTTTCCATATCAGTTAGAATATCATTTGATTGATCAATTTGTAAACTGCATTCGAAAGGTCCATATCGCTGTCAGTGGTGAATATGGTTTATAGGAGGAGTCTTCTTCATTTCAAGCTCCCCGTCTAAATGTAAAACGTTAAACATATATGCTTCACCGCAACTGGGCAAATTATGAAGTATCCGGTAACATTTTTAGGATGATCCCTCATCCTACTGATGAGTGGACTCTTTTAATGTTTGGTGTGTTGTGCTCCTATCACAACTTAAAGCACGTTAACTAAGAAGCAGACTTACCGCGTTCGGCGTTTTTGCCCACAGTAACTGTGTTCTGTATGTCAGCCTCCGCACGTTTTACGCTTTCAACGCTAGATAAGGTAAGTGGGCAGAATATGTTTTTGTTCCAAGGTCGTAATGAAGTACCAAATGTTATTTAACAGATTCAGACAAGGTCCCGTCTGTTGTGTGAGTGGCTTCAGGCGTGAATAGCGGGCTGCACTTAGTCAGTAACGTGAGGCCAAAGCACTTTCAAGGATGACCACATTCTCTTTAGTCAAACCCATCCAGCTCCTTCCCATGATTATTCACTTTCTGTTGCCATTCTCCCAGCTCACATCAAAAACGCCAAATTATTCGGTTCGCTCAACCCCTCCCCAATTGTTGAGATTCACTTTGATGACCGCATATCCTTTACTGTCTGTCACTCTCAGCTTCATCCGTGTGAACATGGCTTTTCTACTGCCCGTTATGACACTGGCATCGAACAATCGATCTGTCCGAAGGCCACGCATACAATGACACGTCAGACCGATTTGGCTACATTCTGTCTTGTTTTTGTCCGTCGACTGTTCGCGTTCAATGTTGTGCATTTGAATCCTTGAGGTCCTCTTATGACAACTTGTACTTTGCCCTGCGAGCGCAAGCAAACTGAGGTTCACTTCACATAAGTAATCATTCTGTCTGCAGTCGCAGCATCACGTGCCCAACGACTTGATTTGGTTTGGGCATTCGTTATTGTAGGTCATACATGCGTTCCTCAAGATTCGTTGTAAACACCGCGTACCTAAAGGCCCCTCTAGGATCTAACATGGTTTCGTAGATTGAACTTGACACCGTAAAAGATGTCCCATTTATTCATGAGAACTTGAGATACCGGCGAGGTGCAGAAAAACACGTTGTCTACAAACTAATCAGGCCAACCGTCTCGATTGGACTGGATTTCAGATATCGAGGATCAACTCGTGTCTAGGTGGTAACCGAAATAAAGTTGGACCAGAACGGTGGTCCGTGGTTGGATCTGGGAATTGTTCACTCTGAGATGCTAAATTCTTATCAAAGTTTCGCTGGGCTGGGTGAAAGTGATCTAGGGAAAGGTTCTCACTGAGAGGTTCTCTTGGGGAGAGTATCGGACGACAGTGTGACAAGCGAAGTGAGAAGTGCTTAAAAATGACACTATTTTGTTAGAACAAACTAAGCTAGCAAACAGGCCACACTATGGACCAGGGTATTTTGATAGGGATTAAGCTCAACTAGGAACTTAGCTCCATTAAGATCAACAATTCCAGTGGAGGTCATTTTGTAGTTACTAATAAGGTTGGCCATTTGACAGAGGCTAATCTGCCGTACAAGTATCTTGGACAACGTTGAACAAAGCAGATAGAATATGACAACTGGTAGATGCAAACATTTCGTATTGACTCATCAGTTGCAATTAATCGGCTCAAACCAGCTCTCTGTGTTCAGAAACAACTGTTCGTGAACCTGACCCTTCCCTGGACTTATTGTCTTATCCTAACTCGCTTATTGATTTTCCACCCCTCAAATCGATTGTTGTTGTTTTTTTAAAAAAACCCACCCGTGTTATTGTAAGTTTG
Source organism: Paragonimus westermani (assembly GCA_008508345.1). Classification (NCBI taxonomy): domain Eukaryota; kingdom Metazoa; phylum Platyhelminthes; class Trematoda; order Plagiorchiida; family Troglotrematidae; genus Paragonimus; species Paragonimus westermani. The sequence goes on along the minus strand of QNGE01000297.1, from coordinate 121,939 downwards.
GTACTGATGAGTCAATAAGAAATGCTTGCATCTACCAGTTTTCATGTTCTATCTGCTTTGTTCAAACTGCTCGAGGGAACCAATTGTTTCACATTTCATATTGGACAACGTTGCCAGATTATTTCAGTAAGACCGTAGCCAAACTGGTTTAAGCGCTGGCGATTCACAGAAGACCATCATGTTTGTAGAAATACACACGGTTTAGCCAAACAGTCGGATATCTCGAACGTAATAACCCTCACAGCCACTTTGTTCGATGACAAATAATGTACAGGCGTACAGCGTAATTGGTTGGTTTATCTGAACGAAACAACCTAATATATTTCCAGTTCAGTGTTCTATTTGACAAGATGTGCTCCAGCGGTAGACTGTTGACAAATCGTTGCCCACATCACTGGTTACACAGTACCGATCCCGGGAATCCAGTTGTGATCTGCTCTGTCAGCGTTCAATCCAAAGCCGAATGGTCGCCAAACCGAGGCTCACAAGCATGCGGCCCAACGGTGAACATTTGAGGGTGACTCACTGTGTGCACCAGTTGGCCGCCGTTATGTTAGGGTGAGGTAAAGCTGTCTGTGATTAGGCGGGAAGACATTTTCCCGACGGACCGTGTGCCTTCAGTCAAGCAGAAGACTCAACCGTAGTTTTGAAATCAATAGATAATATCTGGACCAGTCTTCCAAAAAAGGATTTTTTAGATAGCCGAAGAGACATCTTTGTGTGCTACATTGATCAGTAGGTTAAACTATGAAGTGTTGCGATTTGAAGATCACTCACAGATCTTGGATTCAGACGATATCTCGATTAACTCGCTTTTGTTCCGTTGTAGTTTAGTGCGAGGGTGTGTATGCATTTAGCATTTCACAGCGCATTCGTATGCAATTTTTTAATCGATTTTTTCGGCGCCTACAGACACCGCTTTTGGGACCTTAAACAATATGTATGCCTGACCTGATCAGGTTAGACTGCGCGCCTCGAAATCGATCAATTAGTCACCGGTGCTCAGGCAAACGCGGTCACGGTAAACACGGTCCGAATGAATTGCCAAAAGTGGCCAAAAAGAGGGTGATTGAATCAAGAAACGCCTGTCGTCATGCCGATCAAGTGCTCATTAGCAGTGTTGGTGCGGTTAATCCCGGACACGTGGTAGAATATGAGTGTGCCCGGAGCCTAATTTGTGAAGACCGGGGAGGTTGGTAGGTGGTCAAAAGGAACACACACCGGATTAAAAGTGGCAACGCAGAGGGGGTGAACAACATCTTCACCATGTTGAGCCAGTTCGCACCAAACACCGTTGACAGGGCAGTAAGCGTAACCTATGACGGATATTCAGGATGTCCACAACCCGACCTGCACCTCACACAACGAGAGTTAGTCTCGTTTGAGCTCACGAATGAGTCAATTAGAAAGTAAATTCGCCTAAAAAGCGTTCAAACGGGGTTAGCTGGAAGTATAGGTTTCTTTTCAGTACTGTGTGCCCAATGAATATCGCAATTCAATCTCTCTTCGGAACAGAGATCAGGAAACTCAGAAGCGTGGAGACGCTCTAAGATTTGCTCAACTTCATTGGAGTGGACATCCAGGGCTCCCGTTTCATGTGTCATTTTCCGCCGGTCAAAAAAATTAGTTCTCCCACTCACAATTGGTGAAGTAGCTTCCACCGGCATTATTCAGTCAGCCCTTACAGAGAATTACCTCGTTTAGACTGCTGTAGTCACAATGGTGCATTCTGTGGCATCTGATCATGTTGCCATGCTCCTCAATCTGATAATTTGGCGTGCGGCTGAAATGTTCACCACTGCGTGCTCCAAGGTCAACGCTGTACAGTAACGGTTACGACAAATCAAATGAACCGCTGTGTAAACGACCGACTGTAGACGCACCCAACGTCGACTGGTAAACTGAGGTGGCAAACCATCCGGATGTGTTGTTGTCTTGACAGAAGATTATCGAAGTTACTCGGTTTTCAGCCGAAACAGTAAGATGTATACCACTTTATGGAGGTATTGTAAATGTAATAAACGGGGATATAAGGCCACATGTTCCCAACCAGTAATCATTTTACTAAGGTAACCATGAGGCAGTCCCTTGTCTACCGAAAACGATTTGTCCTAGCTAATGTCAAACCGTAATGACCTCATTCAATGATGACTTTTTCATGCGCTTTCCCTGCTAATTTCTACATAAATGTCCATATTATGCTAATCGACTGATGTTCATCTCCTTCATGTTGCTAGGGTAAGCTACGAAACTTCGGCGTTCATTGTATCACGTCTTATCATTTCGAAACAAACAGATAACCCACTACCTGTTTACCAATCAATGTGATATGTATCTCCAGAAAACCACCGAAACGATCATTCATTCAACCTATCGCGGCCACGATTGCATAGGATTGACCTTGGACATGGTAAGTGACCACATAATGTGCTTACTCTAAATCCACGTCGAATTATGGGGTTAAGCAACACAGAGATGTCTTCTAGTGTTACAAGACAAATCCAAGAGGATATAGGATTGTGAACAAGACACTGTTATTGAAACGGCTTCCTGCAAAGAGAGTGATGAGTCGCTTTGGCAGTGGCCGTTTGTTATGTATCAATAAGCAGGAAGGCAGTATTTATAGGGTATTGTGGTGAAACACATTCCAGTCATCGTTTATCTGGTTCATGACAAAATAGACGGTCTAGCCGCGGACCAGTCCAACATCACTTTAGGGTACAACATCAGAATTGGGCAAACAGTTGCAGTGTCATATCTTCCGTCATTCACTAGGTTCTTTGCTCTGTATTGAACCGATCAAATTGCATTATATGATGTTGCATATGATGTTGCCAATCAACACCGGACTCTTCTCCACAATGCTAATACAGTACACAAATCCGTCATCTTGCACAATGATTAAAACCTGCTTGTTGCTACCAGTTCGAGGTCTTCTCGTTGCAAAGCCGGAAGGTTTGAATTCAAGTACGATTCCTAGAACTACTCGACATCCATAATTATGAATATTACGGTTTTTCATGGGCGAAATGAGCTAGTTTATTGGGTAACCTTGCATTATGCCATCTTAACAAAAATCCTCCGATCAACCAGGCGTGAATTCAGTTGCCGTTTTCATTATATTTCTCTTTATCATATGTACCTCTATCAGTAATCAGTTCATGTGGTCTGATCGCATTTTCATGTTCGCGGTGAAAAGCGATCCGAATAAGAGCCAGTTCAAATCACGACGTTTGGCAACTATTCATGTACAGCTGATGGTCGGTTAAACAGTGTGCTGTTGTCATAATACTGTATACCATCGAGGCACTACGATATGCCCATCAGTGCCGGTGAGTCAAATCAGTGTACATGGCTTTGTGCAAATCAGTTTGACACAACGCAGTCAAGTAGGCCTGACATATTGCCGATAGAACCTTAAGACTTCCGGTTAGACAGGCGGTGGAGAGCACCGCCGTAATTAAAGCATCCGGAATTTGTCAAAGCCCAGATGGGAGGGGAAACAAAAGCTGATACACAAACGGCACAACCAATCGGATGGGCATAACCACATAACAATTTCGGAAATGACTCATCACCCATGAGTTCATAACCAACAGAGCTCGGAAAAAGACCGTATCGGTCCTGATAGGTTAGCTACTAAGGGGGACAACAAAGCTAATGCTGACCAAAAACTAGTCCGAAAATATAGCTATGAATCATCGTGTATCCGGACAATCCGAGAAAGGGTAGCAGTGGGCTCACTGACATCCGCGAAATGTCAGCACAATCACGATAGATTAAGTTGTTTAACAGACTATTTGTTACCATATACGCATAGAGCATCTGCGGGTTGGGACTCAGGCTCAATGTGGAATAAATTCACAAACTCCAATGGATTCAAGAAATGACAGATTCAATCAAACCGAAAAACAGCCGAATTATATAGCACTTGAAGCATGAGCTTAATTGAAATATTTGGTTCAAACGTAACTTTTGATGTGCTTTGTTAAGTCAAAGGTTGGCTGGATGCATTGATTTGTCCAGTCTCGTGCAGTTCAGTCCAACGATCTATTCATTCCTATGAACCACCAGCAATTAGGTCATCTGGATAGAACCCGTGTGGTATCCTCCAACTCATAAATTGTGTCCACATGGGTGATATAATAAGAAACCTCTACGAGGGTTAAATCACGAAGTCCGTCGACGGTTTGTCACCTGCCGATAAAATATCGACTAAGATAATACTGATTGGTATTCAGTTAGAAGTATTCTGTTGTTGAAAATAATGGCATAAAGAAGTGACACGAAACCTAATGGAGTCTAGCAAATCCCCGCTTAAAGTTGCTATTCAACTGATGTTCGTACATTGTGTAAAATCATACTGTCCATTCAGATTAAATATCAGGTCTACATATGGTGCACGCTCCGCCGTCTGTCAAAAGGTGTCCAGCAACGCATCTGTGAGACAGGTTCAAAGTAAGCACATCGGTTACACACATCACAAGGTTTCGAACGGTCCCATGAGTTCATCAGAAATAAAAAGTGGTTTGGCGAACAGTTTAATTTCGGTTAGTCATTTTCGCCACACTTCACGTCATCGCGGTTGTCAGGTGCGCATATTCAAGAACAATTTGTCACGCAATTACTTCGGACGGTTCTGAGGATACATAAACACCACCCCCACATGGCTGATCAAGGACGACGTAAGGTCGATTTCAAGTACGATTCTAGCGCAGTTCGTTGACTCAGGGCACCAAGTCTCACCGGAAACGGCTTTTCAGTCCATGTACCGCTTACCCAGTCGTCAATCCGAAGGAGTCAAACGTCGTATTCCGGCTACTCTGGAAGCTATCGGAAATCGGTTGCGCAACCCACAGTTGTGTGCTCGGAAAAAATGTGCCCAGGTCCTACGGTGGCCACGAACTCGCGTTATTCACTTGACACCTCCGGAAGTCAATCTGGCCACTTAATGACCCTTCAGTTCAGAACCGTTTGACGCAATTATGTAACATACGGCTCTCGGCTTCGCCAGCTTGACAACCATGGTGATGTGAAACCTTACATCACAAGATGTCGGTTGCTGTGCTACCTACTAAGTCACTTGTCAGCTGAACTGTCAGACATTCGAGAAGACAATCTGGTCCTATTGACGACGTCAATGGCCAAACAGCGTATCACGACCGTCCCGATTTGTGTTTTGTGAGTGCTGCGGTAGTGACTTCTTGGATCTTTATGAGGAACAGTGCTCCATCCCGCCCATACTTCACTCGATATTGCATTGTTGTCATGGTTGTTCAGACTTTTTCACCACCCTCTGGGCTGCCAACGGATATATACCATCAAAGACATTACTAATAGGTGATTTAACAGATTTGATAGTTTAGAAGAGACACAACTGTGAAAAGTCACGGTTTCGGCTGGATTCGGTCCAGCGGCAGAAACGCAGCAAACGCACTACCAGCTGAGCTGTGAATTTACACCGGGGACCCGAAAGTCTTAGATTTGGACGCTGTTGCCCACCCTTCCCACTGTCTCATATGGAATACACCAAATAATCCAGGGATTCGACTAAGCCGATAGGATTTCACAATCAGTTCACACTGGTAGACATCAATCTACAGTCACTGAGTGCACAAGGTAACATATCTGTAGCGTAATCTAAACGCTTATCGCGTCGCTGGTTGTTAAAAAGAAGTAGGTAAATATTCTTCAGATGAGACCCAACTGTGAAAAGTCAGGACTTCAGCTGGATTCGAACCAGCGACAGACACAGCATTCCTCAACACGGCAACCGCTCTACCAGATGAGCTACGAAGCCACACCAGGAGCTCGGAAACGGTACATTTGGACTATGTTGCCCACCCGTCCTACTGTCTCATGGAATCCACCAAATGACTCAAGGGATCGACTGTACCGGCACGATTTCTCAAACAGTTTACGCTGGAATCCACCAAAGCCACTGCCGCGAATAGAAAGATTTTTCAGTTACGAAAGGAGAAGTACCACCAGGAAGAGCGTACTTTAGAGTTCAGTTAATCCTTCTATCGTACACCATTCAATTGGATCAAGTCAATTTTCAATGGGTTTTGATAGCCGCCAGCGTACTTCTTGTTAAAGATATATAGATTTGAGACGTGGCATCAGAGCACGTTCACACACTCCCACTGCATACATTCTTCACACTATGACCTGGATTTCCGATTACCATGACCAATGAGCCCAAATATGCTAAAGCTGATCAATCGATAGTCCCGATTGTTTTCAAACGAAACGCGCTACAGTTCGATTCGATTTACATCGTTGCCAGAACAACGGTGTACTGAGAAGGTGTTTTCTGAAGCATAAAGAATGCTCATCGATGTGAAGCTGCAGCCACAGGAATTCGACACCAGCAACAATGAATTAAATTCGAAAGCGGATGGTCACAAAGTTCGCAAAACACGTTTGTTGATGACAAATACATATAGACAACAGAACGCAACGGATACGAATGAACCATCACATCTGACCTTGATATGACTTGGAAATAAAGTCAAAACCCACACGTTACGATATAACAGGTTTTCTCACTCTCCACCCGTCTTCCCCTGTTATTCATCTGCGTACCGAATCACGAGACCAAACTTCAGATATCATCATTTCGGTACATGTAAGGGATCACACACACCATCCAAACAGGTGGTTCGTGAAAGTCAGAAGTTGGACATTAGTTGTTCGACTGGAACACAGGCTCTACAGCGGTGCCCAAATCCCACTTGGTGAGCACACTCGTGGGCATTGCTGGCAACATTTGCAGTCAAATCAACCAGAACGTGGCTGATAAAAGTGGTGGGTTGAGCAGGCTCCTCCGGTATTGGTCGTGCACTAACGTATCATACAATAACGGAACAGAAGCAACTGATTCACATCCTGGAGGTTCGGTGCTTAAGTAGTAAATATGGCTGGGGCTGATAAACAATTGAAAGTAGTGTAGCAAACGTTTAGCCCAGACCTGCTTTAGTAGGGAATTCCGCCAACTCAGAGGGAGTTTGGAAAGTGCAACACACTGCAACACAGTTAACGCGCCGGTTAAACACTGAGTAGTTCTATGACCTGCAAAGTTATTTCTTACAGACCGACTGCTCCACTAAACAGCAAAAATCAGACAGTCAACAATCCGTTGGTACTATACTCCAAGTAGAGGTATGTTATGTGAAATGCATGGACTTCGAAAACCACGCCCGAGTCGTCCACGAGTGGTTGGCACTTCCAGACTGCGAGAAAAGTCGTCAAATGCGTGGAAAATACCTACATCAGCTTTGAGTAAAATCTACACCGTCCGGCATTCGGAAAACACGACCATCCAGGGTACCCAATAATGAGATGGTTTCAGTCAGACTATACAGAATAAGTGACCCACTGGATACCGGCTTACCGACAAATATCATATGACACTAGCTGACTGAGTGTTTAGGTGTAAATGAACAAACTCAGAGAACGACAGTTGCTGGAACACAGACAGAAACACGGTTAAGGGTAAGCAACACAAGCATCCGTCTGCAACTGTCACGATGACTCACTGAACTTGTTCAATCTCAGCAACAATATAATTGTGGTGGACATGAGCTGAACGCCGTTCCTGCCCGCCGGGGATACTGATTCTGTGGACGATAACCTTTCATTCAACCGCCTATCACTCACTCATCGACCCACCCTAGCAATCGCCCAACTCACGCTCCATCTGTTGGCGAGGATAACAGCGCACATGCCAACGGGGAATAACATTACGTGAGAGCAACCCACGTAACCATTACCTAGGGAAATATTGGAACGGACGAATAGAATGGGGTTTGGGCCCCCCATCACAAGCGAAAAAGTAAACATTTCCTTTAACAATAAGTAATCTAACAACTCACTACTGTACAGAGTCCCAGTATCCTATCGTTATCAATGATCCTCAATTGAATAATTGTATAAACCGGATAAACATCTAGGCCTAGTGTGGCCTAGTAATCAATGATGCATTTTGTCTAATAGGGACGATTGTTTGGCTGTGGAAAGTTCGTGAATTATCCCGCCAATTCCTCACCCCATCTGCTAGCACGAGACGATGGATCACGTGATGACAAGTCAGTAAGACCCATACCAGTGACACTGAAGGCTGGGCTGGCCTCCAAACGTACGTGCATAAATAAACAAACAAACCGTGTGCACAAATGTGTCCCATCTCGATCCCCACTTGTATCAGGATCATCCGGTCTGTGGACTTTCTGATCTGGACACAGGTGCACATCACACCACCCCCAACAGGCAAATGGAAGTAGAACGGCAACGACTGCACTTTCCGGAGAGTTGATATCAATAATCCCCTTATCCGTACGCCAACCCACGCACGAAACCGGACGCCAGCACGTAAGTTCTAACATTAGATTACATCTGGTCATCACACAGGTCGGAATATCTGTGATTCACGAGGAAACCGAAGGCGGTGCAATGTTTACGGCTTGTCTGATATTGATATGCATTTAGGAGGCAATGAACGATCTGTGTGCACTGACCTTTTGGTTGAATTCAAACAGACCAGTAAATCCTTGTGATGGCCACCAGAAGTAAGACAGAATACGACTGTAATTGACACAGCTCAAAAAGTCGCAATGTGTATTCAGCGGGATGGAATTACCTGGAAATATTCCTTTAAGTTATCGCCGAGGAGAGACAGCAAGTTGTTCGTAGTGTAGCGACCTTTTAGGATGGCGACTCCCTCGTAAATGCTTGGTAGTTTAACTTATCCTGACCATCAGTCAGTCCAATAAGGTGCGCTGTAGGATCACTATGCTACCAAACACCATGCTAATGCATGTCAGTTACACTGACGAAAACTCTGGCTCGGCATTGGACACCACACCGATAATCAACTCCCGAACTTACGTAAGTAATCTGTCTTTTGGTTGTAAACCTGCACACGATCCGGTTCATAAATTATGGTGACGTTGCTGTGTCGCGTTTAGCGATCGAAACCCACCGGAGGCGTAACCGTTTTTGTCGTTGTTACCGAACATTCTATGAGAGTACCTGATAAGCCAGGACCACATTGTACTATGGGAACGGCAGACACTGAATCTAAAAGATAGTGACAAATTCACAAGTCACTTTTACGGCCTGTCTCAGACTTACTGCAGTCCGTAGTCAAACAGAAACTCCGACTGTCTCAACACCCTGGATAGATTGTGATTTCACACACCATGCTGGCCTAACTAGTAATATACACATTAGTAAAAACGTGCCGAAGACATATCACCGGTTCCGTAGTAGTTATAAATGATCAGAATATCAACACTGATCGATGGAATCCGTCGAGTCTAAGACAAACACCAAAATTGACTCGCAAGTGAGTTGTCATCTTGTAGCACTCTGTTTCGTCTTGCATTCACGTTAGTTTTGACCGGAATGTGGTAGCCTATTCAGCGCAACTTCACGCGAGTTAAGGGATCCGGTTCTTGTATTCACTTTGAGTTAAACTGAAATTAATATTTGCAAGATTCTTCTAACATATTATTCCTCAGCCAGTCAATCATTTTTGGGGCTGCTGAAACTTATGAAGACTTCTTTTGAAATCTTCCTAACTTTGGCAACTGAATGTAAACTGTATAAGGTGTCGAACTGAGGATTTTCCGATTAGTCTGATCAACGTGTTCGGCACTTTTTCATCCGAAATTTGACGCGTTGCCTGTAGGTGAAAGCAGTTCTATACGAAAGACAGCAGATGTTCAGTTTCAGTAGCGTACTCGAGTTAAATCTGCCTTTACTATCGACAGAGCATAGTTCCGGAGTACTATGCGTCCCAAATGAAAGTTTGTGGCCATGATGTTCATGTTTGGTGTGTCGGCAATTTACACCACTAAAACAGAATCGACTCCATGATATACGACCGCAGTTACACGCGAACTCGAGGCTCACGGCAGCGAAGCAGCTTAACTGATTCATCGATTGGACAGAGTAAGTTATGCTTGATTGTTACTGGTGTTTAACTGTGCCGAACCAACCTTCACGTCTAGACTGAAGTTGCATACTCGCGAAGAGTGCGTATCACTATTTGGTGGGTGCACGGAACAAGTCAAAGTATTTTTGACTGGTGTAAACTGTGTGACCAAAGTATAATCCGAGGAGACTCAGATAGAGGAAGTGATCCGGAAATCCGCATGTGCCTTCAGTTCGCATGTGTAGACAAACCTACGTGGTCCAAAATAACCCGACCACAGTAGTCTGGAAGTCCTTAGATAGGCAAGTTGAACCTTGCATGATAATGCATTTGACAATAGCTTGCGTTTTTCAGTACGCTCCTGTGTCCAAACCAGTTGTGAACAAAGCGTCACAACCGCCGCTTGAAATTCTATTTGACAGTTCTTCAATTTGCGAGAACGAGTAAATCTAAGTAACAGTTGTGTGTGGTCAGCACTTACAGGTGGGTTAAATGCAAATCGTTCTTCCCCTGATCAAGGTTATGCACTTAGGTTTTAAAGTATTTGACGAGGCTGCCACTTTAGGCAGGTACACTGTGTGTACGTTGGTGCTTTACGGACTGAGGCAAGAACGATGGAGAAAACCAATGTTGTCACTTTACCACACCATCCACTTGTTGCATGCATGCAGTACACTTGAGGTTACCAACCTCTACTGATAAACAATACAACAGTAATGACCAGATATGAGATAAACGTTTTTCAGTGTTCACGCTGAAATCACCATTACACACTAACGGACTTTATCGCTGCAGGGAATTACAAGGCGAAGGTTGTCCGAAGCATGTTCGAATAGGTAGCCTTCAGTGTTACGAGTTTAATCCCGGTTATACGAATATCCCTCGTGAAGAGAAGGATTGTACTGCTGGTAGCAAAGTACGCCACAACTAGTGATAGCTGATGAATCGAAACAAGCAATACATCAAGTGTGGATTGCTAAATTGAGGCTTAGCACCGAAGGACGAATATGTTTCGCAAAAGGTATATACAAGACAAATATCTGTATAAATCGATCGTCGCTGTGTTGTTAGGTTCTTTTTTAGGTCTTAATCATTACTATCACTTCCGGCTGTGCATTATCCCTAATCATACACTAATATAGATGCATGAAAAGATGGTAACATTTGAGAAGTGATGTAAATCTTGGTTAAGACGGCATCGAAAACAAGTACCAGCCGATCAGTGGTTGGCGGAAAAACGGTGCAGGTGGGGCTACGCATTATGAGAAGTCTGTTTGAAGGCCTGTTAAATTTTCTCACCGTGTTATGAGAACAGTTCCATGCGCTTATGACTGACATGTTAATCAGATGTAAATGAATAAACAAACATCTTCAAACCACGCTCGAATGAGTGAGAGAAAAAACGCTGAAAGCTGGAATGTTACCGATCCTGTTTGCCATACCGGACCGGCACCAGGTTTGCTGACATTCACATGCCTCAGCTTGGTACCTGAATTCGCACGTTTCAACAACAGAACAGGGGTCACATGATCACTTAGCTATATGCACAGACAAACGATGGCTGACCGGGTTCGACGGGAAGACAGCTTCTGTTTATAAATGTTTTGCGACGCTGCGTTTGAATCCTGTAGATATGACATGCATGTACAGAAAAATGAAGTGAATGTGTGATAGGTCTGTTTCGTACCAATGTCACCTCCTAATTCGTGACGTTCGACTAACACCAGCGACCATAAAGAGAATTGCCAGTGAAATTCGTAGACAAGTGAAGGAGTGAACGGTGTCTTCATAGTCGTGTTTCAGTTTCGAGGTACAGAACCTGACTAACTAGATAACAGTGTCCGAAAAGCCAATAGCTTTTTTCACGCTTGTGTTTATCAGCGTTCTAACCTCGTCTCTAAGATACTCAAAGTCAACAATCAAGATTAACCCACAAGAACCAAGAAGTAAAGAAGTTAAGGGCTATGTGGGTAGAGATGTGAGTTAAACTGTTTTCGGTTGAACTTAAATCATCGTTACGTAATGTAAGGACGTCCAAACGAAATGAGCAACTGCTTGGAATAACGAATGATTGAAACTACACCTGTCAGAAAGTGAACGGATAATGGATCATTCTCCAGAACCTTCTGACTAACCGGACTTACTATAAATACGTTTACAGAAGTACAAACACACACTTGAAACAGTCCACGACCGATAGAACTGTCAACTGTCAGTATTCTAGACTTCACATCATTCTTTAATATGACGGTATCAATCCGATTTACTGAACACATCGCAAATTAGTTAGTAAAAGCGTCCACGATGAGCAATATTAATTAATCGCTTTACATATGACTCTAATCTCTGGTAGATCGTTTGATATAGTCAGACTAATATTCCATCAGGCCGCGTGCACAGAAAATGAATACCGGGCAGCCAACTGAAATGTATGCACGCGAACACGTAAACGTACTTCGGGTGAGATCAGTCAGATTTATGGACCATTGCTGTTAGTCACGTTTGCGGTGGTGGTAGTGGACAAGAGAGGTGAGCACGTATGTCGAGATGAGCCGCCGATACTTCCATCCCTTCAACCTGTTACCAAACTGCATCCCAACAGAATCAGATGTGCATACATTCAGTACTCGAAACAAAATCGCACTGTCATCGTACCCAACAGGCAGGAGTTGAATAATGATAAAGCCTCAGTCAATGAGTTAAGTGAGGATGTGTTTGCGGTGAAGTCTGTCAGTCAAATGGAAACAACTCACGAGCTACTGGTTGCTCGACCTTTTAAGGTCAGGTGATGAAGAAATAAGTGTATTAATTTAATAGGGAAAAGTGGCAAAATCATGTACTATTAATCAGTAATCAAATGGCACATCAGTCGCCATTAGGACATTGAGGAACGATTCCTGAAGAATCAGTTAAGAGTTGTGCTGAACAACTGATAATATGGCCTACACATATGAAATCGCAGCAGACGATTAAAGGTGAACTGAGACTTTGAAAAGTTTCCAGATTATACACTACAAAGTAGTTGATGTCACGGTGCATATCAGGAACCATCCAGTTGATTGGGGTTCGAACTCACAAACGCTCCAAATAATAATCTGCGTCATTAACGCTGAGTTGTGTAACACAAACTCATACCCCAAGTTCCCCACACTGGCTGCTATCTTGACCTCCTTATTCACTATGTTCAGATGAGACAATTGCTTGTTGGAATAAATACCGACCTATTAGATACTTGGGAAATTCTCACTGAACGTGTGCAAAACAATGAAACAATCCAAAGATGTCGCTGTTCACTTCTAATCTACCATTTGATCACCACTACACCATACACATAAAGTAGGGTCGATATTTGGAATTGAAGTATATACAGCAGAGATCTACGGAACTTGTTTAAACGAACTCATCTCTATTCCTAGTGTAAACCTAAACCGAATAAAAATCAAAACAGAGAACGACTGAAAGGTTTGTGATCGCAAGGGCTGACCGCTTAGAAAGTTGTGTGAACAGCTCACCTGCTGTGTGGTCACGTACGCTCTGAGCACAGTCAAAAAATTAGTCCCCACATTGGAATGCCTATCGAGTTCATTACAACAATGAAAAATGGATTTAGCGGCGTGATTTGTAGCCTTGTGCTTGTTCACCTCATCAATATTCCTGTCATAAAATTGATTGTCTTACTTAAATAAACCAGTTGTATGTTGAGATGGGTTGTTTTTAAGGGTCTCCGGAAATTACAGAAGTCAGGCACGGGCTCGCACCTTAAATTGCGCATTCAATGAGCAGAGTAACTTCCACGGTGGTGGAACCCGCAGTCCGTCTAGATCCAGTGTGTAACCACGATTATATTTTATTCATTTCTTTCTAAGAACTTAGGTTGGAGTAACCATCATGCTTGCTTCGGCTCTATCATCTGTCGTTCTAGTGATCCGGCATGGTTTAGTCATGCTGTTGTAATGGATTCCAAACGCATGACTAAGTAACCAAAATGGGCGCCGAAGGACGTGGACTGTTGTCACTATGTCTGATTCATACATGAGTATACATGTCGGTTTCTGACAAAGTTTTAAGGGCACCGGTTGCACAGTCAACGTCAGACAAAAGAGTTTAGTTGTATACAACATAAAATGGGTGAACATAAAATGTTTAAGAACCGAAGTTAATCCTCTCAGTTTAATTCGGTCAGACACTCAACCTACAAATTACGAGTGATAAGTCCAGGCAGGTCTGTCCGAACCACTGCTAAGGAGCCTAGGATATACCGAATTTAAAATTATGGAGCATCTGAAGATCATAAGACACTGAGATGTCACTATCGTGGCAACAGTCAATTGATTAATTCGTTGGCTAAACACCTTGAAATTCCCAGATAACTGTTTCAGAGAGAAGACTGCCTCCACAACACAGCTGCATGAGCTATTGCCAAACGCTGTAGTTTAAAATCAGTTAACCTAATCAACACTCAGAATATCGCGTCCAATTGACAGTTGGTTTCATTGCCATTTGTTAACCTCCTCGTTTCAACGTTCTCTCGTCTGCTTGTAAACTACATCGCCAAGCAACTCGTCTTACGCGAGTTACTGCTCTTCAGTGGCAATAACGGTTACTGGTAGATGCAAGCATTTCGTATTGACTCGCTTGCATCTACCAGTTTTCGTGTTCTAACAGTTTTGTTCAAACTTCTGAAGGGAATGAACTGTTTCAAAAACGGTTACGTCGACTATTTGACCATTCAACTAAAAGCACTCCTTTGACTCATATCAGCATCAATCATACTAAGGACAAGACAATTTATCATTCCGGATAGAGTAACCGTGTCGACTATCCCACCTCGGCAAATCATGATGAGCTGAAAATTGGGAAGATTTATTAACGTTCCATGAGTGAAGATGATCATACTGTACGCAAACTAAATGTGAAAATGACAAAAACAGCTTCGTCGGTAAGGCCCATACGTAATCACCTACATGGGTACTGAGGGTTACCAAGCTGGAGATGAGAAAGTTCCAGGCTGTACTGTCAAAGCAAGATTAGTTCAACCAGAGTTCGTCGTTGCCGCATTTGTTTTCGTCGGGTCCCCATTTGAGTCCGTAGTCAGAATTTTTGATTCGGCAAAAGTCGTGTTTCACGACTGTCTCGCTGAACGAGCTCAGTAAACACTGCCCACTCATTTCAGTCGCAGTTTAGTGTGGCATCAACTAAGCCACGTGGAGCGGTCGAGTGATGAACAACACCAACCAGTCACCGAAATAACTGAGCACTGTTCCCTGAGTTCAGGCAATCAGAGAGGACGTTATCCAACTATGCGCAAACGTTTCGGAAGTAGAACCCTAAAGGGCTTGGCCGAACTGTATTCTACTGGTGTAAAATTCTTGACAAAATTGTCCCAAGTATTTTTATAATTGAGGGAATAAACTTCCTCCTTAGCTGTGAGAGTGAGCATGTGTTTGTGTCTCTTTGCAAGAACTGGGATCATGACATACTAGACCCGTTCGCGCTTCAAACGAGCCGTTTATCAGTGAACGCAAAGATTCCACTTGCAAAACGGTTGAACGGCACTCGACAGGACCGTGGACAGAAATTCCGTCCATCTAATACTTGCACAGCATGTACGACAAGATGCGCTACACAGGTCAGCCCATCGTCTGCCGCGGCTGTAACAGCTACTAACATATATGCCTAGCCGAGAGTCATTTCACCATCCGACAATGATATTCATGTATCAACATGGTGACTTTGCAAATCAGAAAGTGGTCCGCATAAAATTTCAGTCGTCCGAAAAGAATACGCTGATGCATGTTAGTCAGACGTGTTCACAAGTGAATGACGTGGTAGCGCTAAGCATAACCACCGAACACGTTGATTCTTAGCTTCCCCGCCACTCACTATATATCTCATTTGTTTTAACGATCAATAAGCTGTGTGGTTGTTCAGACCATCCACTAAAATCTGAATCATCCGCTCACCTAATGTATTCCTCATCCGTTCTACGTTATCCAGTGGTAAGTCTTTCACATTGTAACATTGATTTTAGCTGTTGGAAACACCTCGTGTTGAACCGTACGGCCTAGATGACTACGATTCGGAAGGGGCGTCCGCATGTTCAGCGAACAGTTATTGGGTGGACGAGAACGAAATCGCGCTGTACGCAAGGGAATCATCGGTACCACAGGTCGTGGTGACGTGACCATATGGCGTTGTGATGTGTGTGGTCGCAAATTCGCTAGCCGTTTGCGATTAGTAGGCCACCAACGTACTCATAGTGCACCGTCGGCGAAGAGACGACAAGTACGTAAGGCTTAGGTAGGTTATATCAGTATATCCATTCTTTTACTGTTGATGATTGCGTCGGTCAAGACCATGGTTGTATGGCAACTAATCCTCTCCTTTATTTCAGAAACTTGGGTGTCTGCGGTCTTCCACCCATTCTTTTCTTCAGCTTTGTTGATGTATTGCATAATGTACGGTTTTTCTGTTCTTGTCGTAGTCCAATCTGAATTTTGTTTTATCCTCATCTTCTCTAGAATGCACTAGCGTGCACTCTTGTACTGAAATGCTTATTGTATTACATTTCACATATCTTTCTTCTCAGTTTAGACCTTGTCGTTACGGTCTCTCTCTCTCTTTCTCTGTTTATTCTCCGATAAATAAGGGTTTCCTTTTCGTGTTAACCAGCCAATTGGCTAACCAGCATTGGCCGGCTGGACACACACCTACCGGTCTTATTCCTTCTGGTTGACATTGGGTATGTGGTGTGGGGGTGAAACGGTAAGTGGTCCAGTGCAAGCCACTTGTGGTAATGGCTACGGGCAGGCGTCCTATGGTTTCGGTCAGTGCGACAGACTAACCCGATTCGGATGCTGCCAACCAACCTTGTCCAGTTGTTCCAGCGAGTTCTGACATCCAATTGCCCCCAATGAAGTATTGAGAGTATCCAGATGATTTTATGGCTGAGCAACAGCGTGAGAACACCGTAAATACTTTCCAAAATGACTCTCAACTGTAAGTTCACATAGTCAACCCATAGGAATGCTCGCCGTGAGAGTAAATGAAACCACTTCGGGTATTGATCAGCAGCATAGATGTTTCTGTCATCCTTTGGTATCATGTGATTAAAGTTCTCCGTACACGTGACTTTAGGTTTACCCTTTGCTACACCGACTGGGTGACCACTCACTTTATTTCTTAAGATGTTAATCTGCACTCACCACCTCAAAAATGAATACCTTACTGTTTACTTGACTGCTAAATCCCCACGTTCCGAAGTCATAAAAAACAAACGAGTGAAATTATATACAAGCCGCGTGCCTCTGAGATAAACAATCGCGATATGTTAAGGAATACAGACGCGGTTAATGGTTCGATAACCTAGGCTGTCTTACTCAAACATGTTTCCCGGCTATTAGTGATAACCTAAGCTTTAGGAGTTTGACCTTGGAAAATCGACTGCATCATAACTTGACAAAAAACACTTTGTGACTGACTTTTAAAGTTCCGAATTACAAAAGTGCGAAGCCTGATGTGCCCTTAGAATGTGAGACAGTTCGTCAAAAGCGACTGCCTATCAATTAACTGGCAACACGTTTAAATTCCGGTCAATTTGGCCGCTCTTTGTTACACTAGACTTGAAGCCTAACCGTGTCTAGTACATGCGCGACCCAGTCTACACCGTCATAGAATGGTACAAAGTCTGATGACGTAATGGTTATAGGTCCAACCTTACTTAACAGGACACCGAAAGCAACTGAAAAATTTCCCTCCCATAACTTCGACACTAATTTCACCAGACAATCGTTCGAGATTATGAACCCGTAAACCTAATTATCACGAAAGCAGGGCCGTTCAACGTTTACTAAAACAGGGCATCAATGAACCTCGACGTCAACATCGATGACTTCGAGGGTGAGCAGCTGGTTTATGCGCCCCGGTCAACTTGGAGCCTTCAGTCGCTGCAGCAATTGATTGTGTACACTTCGTCTTCAAACGAACGATTAAAGTAAACCTGCCGCTCCAAAATTTATGTATCACATCGTAACGTGATGTCTTAGCCAGTGCGTGTCCGGTGCAGGCTAACTAACTCATAAGTATTGCCTGTTAAGAAGGGTTCGAACCATGGCCTATGGCTCCCAACAACTTGTACTCAGGAGACTGTCTATCAATCGAAGGATCAACACAGTATACATACGCGTCCACTTCCGCCCCGTTTGAATTACTCTTAGGCTGGCTACTTTATACGTTTCAGTCGTGCGGTGTAGGCAGCATGGCCAAACGCACGTTCACATATAAACCCTGAAAGAAACCACGCGGCCTGGCTCGAACCAACAGTGGACACACATCGATCACCTTCATCGTTGCTAATAATTAGGAGAAAGCCTGTGTGCAGCGTTTGGATTGCAATCTTTCTAGGCAACTACATTCCTCTTATGACAGGTTAACAAGTTTAAACTGAGGGTACTCGTAACGGGGTTGACAGTCAGGCTTCTGTGGAGATCGCGTGGTATTACAGCGTTTTGTTAACCAGTGTCTGTTCACTGAGCAAGCTTGCTCCCCAATCTCAAGCCCGGAGACGTACTTGATGATGTAGTGCTCTCGCATCAGCTAGCCCAAAACCTACCGAATACCTTTGCCACTTGGGTTCGTTTAACGGTGTTGAAAACAAGATCGACCTACCCTGCACAAACACGTCTCTCCACGCCCGCGTGAAACACACACAGTATGAATGTAACACACACGTAACCAGTGAACTGGGCGTTCACCCTTATGGCACAACGAGTGTGCTTCATTGAATGCAATAACTAAGCTTCTTTATGTCACGCTGCCAAAACCTGGATTGGAATAAGCCGGAACCAGTAATCCTCGACCACTGGGAACGGCATCGGTGTCCGTGTCGTTGAGCGGTCAGCCCGTATTTACAACGCAAGATTACAAATCGAATATCATTCGCAACTGACCATAGTTTTTAAATTCAGGTGGTTTTCTCAACCAGCTCCACATTCCAGGTTCGTTCATGTTGGAGCACGTTCGATGTACATACATTCAGAACGACCGGTTGTCTGATCAGCACGCAGCTCGGAGTTTATTGGTAAGTCTGTGCACCGCTGACGAGTTTTACCAGGAACGAATTCTAAATCTTTTGAAATCTACTGCCTCTTTTGAAAGGCGTAGACCATGGACAAATTTGAACTGCGTTAGACTTACATCAACCAATTCCTGGAATATTTACTGATGTGGCAAACACACTTAAACATGTTTCATTTGGCTTTCAGTTCAGACGAAGTTTCTTTACCAATACACCAATGTAGGTACTACTGTTTTGTCCGAAATAAGATGAGTGTCGTCAAGTGGAGCCACGATAACCGTAAAGGTGACAGACAACCGGAAATCAGTGCTCTTCTCTGATTGCGGCGCTTATTACAAACGACCACAAATATGAGTAAAACTTGGGCCCAATAAAGTGTTTTTCATTGAGCCAAGTCGACAGAAGAGTGTGCCAAATGTGAAAGGTGTGCTTCAACAATCTACTAATTTCGAAGCGTAACGTTGGGAAAGTTTACCAATATACTTATCATGGGAATCAAGCGGTGGACGTATTTTGAAATTCAACAACCAGACAAAAATCTCCAAGAAGGTGGCCTAATACAGTGTCCCCAACGGACAGACAACGATCGCGTATCTGCAACACCGGGCAGAGATCATCTAAGTCAACTCATCAAGCGCGGACTGTTGAAAGGTTGTGAACCAGCCAACATTTCAAGAAATAGGCCGATAGGTTGAACAGTGGAATCTACTACATCTGGTTTTAAAACAGAACTGACCGTTTGAAACATGACACAAATCAGTGCACAATGGTGGGTGATGAGGTGATGACAACAATTCAGGTGGTCAATAGTACCCAGATTTGGTTAGCATAGTTGATAAATTTCTTACACTGACTTAGGAATACTATGGTTCACTGCATGAATCCCCAAAAGTTTACTGAACAGCTTGTAAGCCAACGGCGCAAATGTAGTTGACTATACCCGAGCCAGTTGGTTAGGTATAATAACGAACTGTCTGATTAAAAACATGCGCTCACTTTTTACCAATCTCGTGTTGGAGAAAATCTTTAACCATTCTAGTCCACCAAGGTTGGACAGAATGTCAAGTGTGAACCACGGGACTAGAGTTCAAGACTTATGCGGAAACCGCGTCACGGACAAACTTAAAATTTTCGTGATGCTCCAACCTTTACAAGGTGGACGAAAAAAAAGCGGTCTTTCGGACTCACCTTTTAGATCAAAGTTCCATGTCTGATTGGTTGCACAGGTCACAGAAAGGCAGAGTAACCAGATGAGACTAAATGACCACCGTATTCGAAGCGCAAACGCGGCGGCACGCGAATTGCGCATTATGCCTAGGGCTAGTTCCGATTAACGGGGCAATCGTCGCTCTTGCGCAATCCGGTTGATGTAATCTAGGCAAGCGCAGGCTATGGTTTCAAAGGATGTGGCCTTGCAGGGCACGTCAGGTTGATTACCGATGTTGGTGCCCTCTTGTGCCGGGTTGCTTATTACATAGGCCCATTTTCACACCCACACGATAGCACGATGCACACGCGAGAACGCACGCGTGCAACAGCGTGCATGCATACACACGTGAGTCTCGCTTATTGGTGCGTGCGTGCATACGGTGCATCATACCAACAGCCAACCGAGTGGCCGGCTAGATAATAAATCGATAGCGCATCGGTGCGGTGCACACCGCTACGCATGCTACGAACGCGTTGGCAAACGGGTGGTCTGGTCTCCCAATCCATCCTTCTGCGATAAGCGTCCCGCTGTGTGGAGCAGCTGTTCACAACACTGCCCACGCGCAATCAGGCCAGCAGGAGGGACAATCGAGAGGCAGTGGGCGAAATCAAAGCTGCCAAAAGATGATTCAACCGATCTAAGGCCGTTAGCGGTGGCAATGGCCAGTTAACGTTCGTCTGGACTTTGCTACTAAATAAAGACAAGGATATGACCAAAATCGTTTTGCATGTAGATTGGTGTATGCGACCTGTCTAGTAGGATATTGTGCCAAGGGGGGCGCACACTTAGGGGCACGGTGCAACGAGAATTATTAAGTAAAATCACTTTCAGTATATATATCTGGAAGTGTGGATGGTGAACGCATACTTACCTTGAATTTGGGGTGTTTGGATTTACACACAGTGTGCGTAACAGACCGCTACCTCTCCGTTTATGTTAATCAGCAAGTGTGACCCAAACGTGGAGGACGTTAGCACGATAGTTTTCATCTGGGCGGCTAACGTCTTTCAAAGTACCGTATTCCGTAAACAACAAGAAAAAGGCGGTTTGCTGAATTTTGACTTTTCCATCTCAACATTCGTTTCACCTCTGTGAATTACCCGAGGGACAGCAAGTCCGTCATCAAAACCTTTATGACTGCTCATCACGTGGTCACAATCTAAAGGTCTCCGAATGTGGTTGAGGTTTGCGAACATTAGCGACGGATTGTATAGGTCCATCTAAAAATCTTACACTACGGCAGTGAAACCGCAAATAACACTAAAACTTTTAAGGACAATATTTGGTTGACCGTATCCTATAGGTGCCTCCAAAATGTCTGACTCCAATGAATATAGTGAAACAAAGGCTTGTCACTTGTGTCTCTTAGTAATACTTTTCATGGACGGGCTACTAGGATGGTCATGGGCATCAAAGCGTCCACCTATCCAAAAAGTCTAACAGCACCGGACCAGTTTTCCGTGGACCACATACAACTGACAGGAATCTTAATTAGAGCCCATTAACTTATACACCGGGTTGGCCACACAGCAACACGCATCCTCCCGTTGAACAGGAATGTGTAGTTAACGAAGCATTTAATTGGGCATGATATTCAGATGGGCGAGGTGCTATTGTGTATCACACAAAACTTCTCGGTTGGAGTGTCAACACTCTGGAATAAACGGACCAACCCCATGGTCAATGCTGACTCAATCAAACTACCTAAAAGCCCTGCTTGGTTGGAACAAGAAATGTAGTCGGAGATCATAGTTACTCATCTAACACATTCCTACGAGCCACGAGAGATGCCGGCCTGTGTGCTCGTTTATCTTTGTTCCTACCTATCTGTATGTATGTGTGAACCTGATTTTGTCACAGTCGTCTTTCTGATTCTCGCTCTCTCCTTCCCCCTACGTGTGTGTGTCGGTTGTGTCCGTACACTATTTCAATGTGCTAGTACGCTGTTTTGCTTACACATGCGAATTGTCAGACTGTCTGTAATTTCGGATTAACAGAGTCAGGAACGAATTACAGTTTGGTCTCCCTCCTCCCGTTGAAACCTGATATGTCATGGACATGTTAGCTTCCTTCAAGAATGAACACGGAAGACCACCACATGTTATTCTGATCATTGATGTAGTGACACACTTTTGGCTTAGGTTGTTGACTTGAAAAATATGACGTGAAATCAGGTTAGCTACACGACATCGTCAGAGTAAGCCGATCAACCAATGGAGGTCAGTTACACCCCTAGCAGAAAATAGGTCAATTACTAATGCACTGGCGGTCGATGTCTAGATACCAACCGACCTTGCGCAGCGAACACGTCCCAATCGTGTTAGGAATTGGGCAGTGTGTGGACTGCATAAATAAAAGCTCAACTGAAAATAAACTCCAGTCACTTAGAAAACGAAACCGGACTGGTGAAGTTAAACTGGTTTTCCTGTAGGATAACGCGGTGGCAAGTTTTTCATGTATATCCAAAGCCAAAACCGCCTCATAAAACAGGATCAGTGTAGAGTCAGATACAAAGGAACCTGTACGTCCATCATTTCACGTGATTATCGTGTCTGAAGTTGTTCACCGGAGTGGAAGTCTTATCAGTAATCAGGCATTGCACATGTTGCAAATGGTAAATATACTGTCAGAACTGATTTATCGAACAAGTAGCAATGAGTGTAATGCCTAACCGTTCTATTGTGACACGATCTTATCCTGGTAGGACAATCATGGTAGTCACTTTCACAGTGAGGAATTGAGCGTAGTTCACTGCAGATGTAGGGATAAAAAATCTTACAAAGCTTACGTGCATCTGACTTTGTGCCAAACGGCATTAAACGAATATGGGGTAAACATTGAGGGATATACATACAGATATATGGAACTGTTTCTTCCAGAAGTAGTTCATTAGAATGTGGAATAGAATTGGGCGGTCTGAGGTCAGTATAGGGTAAAAGAAGCATAAGATAGACGTGGACACCCGAACACCAAAACAAGCACGGGCACTGACTTACCAGCGCAGGTGCTTGAGATTATGCATCACTTTAAACTGCGGATATCTACGCTGGCTGGAGACTCGAAAAAGCATCCAAGTATGTGCATAACGTTCCCAGAGATGTAACCTGTTTCACTTATGTAAGACCTTGGTCCTGATGGAAGATCCAGACATCTGTTCACAAGCCACACACAGTGTGGCAAGATAAATGACCAAAGTTGCAGAAGAACAAGGCACCATAAGATCCATCTTCTTCCAAATTGTGCTCCTCAACACTTGAAAAAATAGCAACTTCTTGTGTAGTTTCTTACCAATCCAAAGGTCAAAGGTATTGCACGCAGAAACATCAGAAATACTCCAGAACAGCATTAAGCATCAGTTAATCATAATTCTTTCGGTGCCCTGATCCTGTATGAATAGGTAGTTTCCATCTTTTTGTTAACGGTGCGGATAATTGTCTCATTTTGTCCCCATGCCTCCTAAACCTACATCATTTTTACAGAGTGCAGATGGGAAGTATGTTCCTCTCCGGTTTTCGTTTTAGTAGCAGTTGACCCAAATTACCGACGTCAACAACTTGTCATGTCACATCATATGTTCTAAGACCTGTCACGTTCCATGCCGCCCGCGTTCCGTAGTTCTTCGAGAGAGCCGCGCTATTTATCTTCCCGGTGTAAACCTGTCTGCTGCAAGTTCACCTGTTTTCCAAATATATGTCACCTGGCGTTGCAATTTCACAACAATTTCACAACGGTCGGGGAAAGGTTTTATCTGGTCATCAACAACATGTTTGCGTGGTTTGGATTTTGCACAAATCATCTTTTACACGAACACACTGAATTCGTATATTTTTTCTAGCTATGCTTCCAACCGTGCAGTCCAACTGAATGTCACTCCATGTGTCAATCAGACAAGTACTGAGAACATTATAAAATTTCACACAACACAGATAACCATATTAAGCCAACAAATTCGAGGCAAACTTAGAATAAAATTAGAAAGTAATCATAATATTACAGAAAGTTTACACTCTTCTATTGACCACCATGTCATGAAGAGTTCGAACGGGTGTACCCATCGCGAATTAATAACACTTGCATTTCAGGTACTTGGTCTTGTATCGAAAATTTTGGTGGTGATCTTGAAGAGTTTACTGCATACTTAGCATGGGATATGAAGTTGGTGTGACATTCTGGAAGTGACGATAGGATAGTTCAAGGCCTGTTGATAGAACGCGCAAAGTTCAATGAAAAAACTTGAATAAACTTTCAAACTATAGTTTGAAACGTAGCGTTCCATTTTCCCAATCACTTGGATTACTCTTGCAAGGTGCACTCTGTGAGCCCGAATATTCAGCTCTGTCACTGAGTCCAGTGCTGACTGAAACGTCCCCAGAAGAAATTTTGGCGTATCATCTGCCATGTGAGCTTCGTTTTTCGAAGCAATGCGGACATATCCAAAGCGTATTGTTCCTCATTCACTGGAATTAATACCTGGCTGCTTGCTTCCCAAAACACAGTCAGTGTGCGGTCAGCACCAAACATGAATCAGTTTGCATTTTAGAGGAGTCAAACTGACTCCGCCATGTTACAGGCCACTAACGAAAACGGTCAAGATCTTCTTAAAGCATTTTCTTTTGGCTATCCATCTCTAGTTTTCTATTTTAATCGCCCCTGTATCGCAGTAACGAGAGAGTTACGAGCTGCTGCTTCTCGACAAGACACTGGTGTGCTTACTGTAACGCGATACAGGACGTAGTAAGCATAACCTTCAGGTTGCCCAGAGCGTGAATCCTACTGGTGACCAGTACGTTTTTCTGACTGCTAACACAGTAGCGAAGACACTGTATTACGAAAGCATAAGCCGGCGCTGAACTATAGGTAGTGAGTTTATTCTCAGTATACAACAGTAAAGTCATGTGACGTTTTTTCATGCACTGAGCTACAGCGCTATACAGCGGTTTCAATATGATACTGAAGCATCAACCAGCGACTAACCTATACAGACACCTTATACTTTATCGGCTGTTTAGTCAACAAAAAGATTAATACTGTCAGAACTTTATGGGTCGAAACTGATTTGAAAAGCCTTTGTAGAAAATTATGCACAAAAGTATGCAAAAAAGACCACTCTTGGTCTCAAGGACGTCGCAAGGTCAATGTGTCGGCCTAACTTTAGCTGGTCAGATGAGCATTAGACGCTTTGAAATTTAAGGGTGGATCACCGCCTGGACAACACTGTGCTTGCTATTTGAATGCCATTTGATTGGGAGAGCAGTGATCCAAATGTTACATCGACCTCATCTGAATAGCGCTTCATTTCATATTTGTTCTACTTACCCAACGCTACTAATAGGTTTTGAGAGAATACGTATTTTAGTGATGTAGCCAAACAAGTGGAAAATAATCATAAAAATTCAAAGATGAGTAGGTGTTGCTATGCGGCAACTGGGAGGGATGAAGGACATCACGAAGGTGAGGCGAAAGGGACGACTAGCAGTTTTATCAAAACGACACGACCAATTAATATGACTTTTAGGTTACAATGCATTAAGGTGTGCGTTTGTGCTCAGCTGGGGGCCCGAACTCAATGTTCGCACAGCCATTGTGTTATGGACGACAAATGAAACTACATAGCTGGGAGCAAGGGTATACAACCATTTTTGTGGATCAGTGACCGATATGTATCTTCTTCTAACTGTTCAGAGACATTCCGTTTGCTCAGTTGGTAGGAAAAATGAATCTGGAATTTAGCAGTGCATTAAGATTGCAAATGATGCCGCGTATCACAAGAATGATTCGGTAAATTTAAGAGAACGAAAATTCCAATCTTCATCCTGCACGGACTGTAATACGACTTAAGCCGGAATGTAAGATCTCTTTGCCTTCTTGACTGATATGCTCATAAACCCATCTAACATTCCAGATGCTAACTTGATTGCGAAAGCGAAATGGTTGTAAACACCTACGTCATCTCGATGACTACCAGGAAGCTTGTAACTGGTGGGAAACGGGGACCCGTTAATTATGTAAAAAAAAACGTCGAATGAGATAGCAACGAACGCTGTTGGATGTAGCAACCATTGACAGCCGATGTGCTTGTCTATTTGGAAATTTTAGATGTTATTGTTTTAAGGTTGTGTGATTATGAGCACCAATTTGCTCATTTATCTAAGTAATGAAACGGCCGTTTGACAGGCCACGACGGTAACTGGACTACAGGAATGAGACGATAAGTCTAGCTGATGATATGGAGTTCGTAGAATGCACGCTATGCGCAGAGCAAACTTAGGTGGATTGTCATTAATTTGTTTTATTGCACCAGCAGACGTATTTTATTAAATTACATGATAATCTGTGATTGGCATACATGCTGTTCTCGTCGAGTTCGGGAAAAATCTCTCTTTGTAATATACATAACATCAAAAATGCAAAAAAACCTGAACACTTTTCAACATGTTCTCCGAAGCCGACCTTAGCAGTGTTGGGTCCGCGAAGGAGGCTTACAGTAAGTTGATTTATTGCGCAAACTTCCGTATAGGTCATGTCAAAAACTAAACCACAAACGCGTACACTCATTTGCACGACAAACATGCATTCACATACATTGGGTGACAGTAGGTTGTCATTCGCCTTGGTGAAAGCTCTCACACAGCATGTACACACTGTTCCGTTAGTCTCTTCTTGTCCGTCGTGTACGGGGCTTGTCCTTTTGTTCCTGAATGTCTCCCGTGGGTAATACACTACTTGTGAGTAGTATACTACTCACAACGAAACTGCCTGTTATACAACACTCCTCCCCTTCTGAGGTTCCTTGGTTCCTTTGCATCTGTCGATGAATCCTCTCCGATCAACGCGGTGTTTCCTCCCGGATTATTGATCTTCTGGTTCGTCGCGCCGGCATCTCGTGCCACGTTGCTAACTCACTGGCGTGCACCCGCTTCGTCTCGCCGTCCTTCTTGATCGTGTATGCTGGGCCCCGTCTGGATATTGCCAAATACGGACCTTTCCAGTTGAGCAAAAGTTTTCTTGATCCCGGCCCGCTGGCACCCGTGTTACGATGGTCTCGATATTTCACCCGTTCTCCTACGTTGAACATTCTAGTCTTGCCGAACCGTTGCCTTGCGGATTGCTCCTTGGTGCGTGCCTGCGATGCTTTCAGATTTCGTTTGACTCTTTCTCTTTCGGCAACCAATTCTTCAGTGGAATCAATGCACTCTGGCCATACCCCAATGTCCTGATCCACCGGAAGTCGAGGGATTCTATCGTACATCAATTGAAATGGAGATTTCTTCGTGCGCGCCTGCACAGACGCCCGGCAGGCCAATAACACCAGTGGCAACGCAGACTCCCAGTCTCCTCCTTTGGCTGATAACCATTCTTTGACCGTTCGGTTGTTACGTTCAGTTAGGCCATTCGTTTGTGGGTGATACGGCGTCGTTCGGATGCGCTTGATTCCCAGTTGTTGCATGCGTGTTCGAAACTCATCGCTTTCGAAGCATGGTCCCTGATCCGTCAAGATCGCCTTTGGTACACCGTGGTTTGCTACAATGTGCTTCATCACCATATCTCCCACCGTAGATGCTTTCTGATCCGGAACGCCAGTCGCTTCGATCCAACGGGTAAAGTGTTCCGTCATGACCAGAACGTACTGGTTACCGCGGGCGCTCAGTGGAAATGGGCCCATAAGATCCATAGACCAGAGTTCACCGATTTCGGAGACTGGTATTGGTTGTAAGGGCTGTTGGGCTCCCCGATTGTCGCTTTTCAGTAACTGACACTGTTGGCATGCAAGCACGTAAGTTGTCACATCCTCTTTCATTTTCGGCCAATATGCTCTTTGTTGCAACAGATCGTACGTCCTAGTGCATCCGGTGTGTGCCATTTCATGGCAGTCTGCCACCACTTTCCTCCTCAGTTGTCTCGGGATGACTACCACGCACGGGTGCCCAACGCCACGCTGCCATGTCAATACGCCTGCACTGTTTAAGCCAACTCTTTTCCATTGGGATGCGATTATTTTCAGCTCCTCATCCTTAGTATTTGTGGGGATTCTCACGCCTCTTGCCAGAGCTTCAATCACTTTCCGGAGGACCTTATCTTGACGTTGTAGGCGTACTAGCGTTTGTGGGTCCTGCTCCATTATTAAGCCGTTGACTCCAACGGTCACTTTGGGGAGTTCGTCGTCTACTTGTGGTCGAGAAAGAAAATCCGCGACGCAATTGCTCAAACCAGGCACATGGTTGATCGTGAAGTCATATTCCTGTAAACGTAATGCCCATCGGGCTAATTTGCCTCTCGGGTCCCTCGCAGTCATGATCCATTCCAGGGGTTTGTGATCCGTCTCCACGTGGAACTGTTGACCCAACAGGTATGGCCTCCACTTGTCCAGTGCCCAGACGATTGCCAAACATTCCTTTTCAATAGTCGAATATTTCTGCTCCGTTGGAGTCAGGACTCTGCTGGCATACTCGATTACTCCTTCCTTTTGCTTGAGTACTGCCCCAATGCCACGGTCACTGGCATCTGTTGCTACGATGAACGTTTCTTTTGTATTCGGTAGTTTCAACGTCAGTTGTTGCTCGTTCATCGCTTGTTGCACTCGCTTGAACGCCCTCTGGGCATCGTCGGTCCATTCAAATTTCTTGTCTTTTCGAAGGAGTTCGTACAATGGCAATGCAATGGAGTGAAAATTTTTCACGAACCGACTGTAGTACCCCGCTTGACCCAAAAATTGTCTCAGGGTTCGTTTGGAATTCGGAGCCATGGCTTCTCTAATTGTCAGTATTTTCTCCGGGAGAGGCTTGATTTCGCCTTGACCCACCTTGTGTCCCAGTAACACCACCGATGATCGTCCGAGCTGTGACTTATCAGCATTGATCCGCAGTCCTGAGTTCTTAATGCGATTCAAGACAGCATCTATATGGGCAGCATGTTCCGATTCCGTGTTGCTGTATATTACGATATCATCTCCGTATACCGCCACATTATCCAGTCGTTTTACCAGCTGAACCATCAGGCGCCGAAATGTGAAAGGTGCCCCGGATAGGCCGAACGGCATGCGCTTGAACTGATACTGTTTTTCGCCTACCGTGAATGCGGTCTTCTCACGATCTGTGGGTTTAATTGGTACTTGCCAGTATCCGGAGCGTAAGTCCAAAACTGTGAACAATTTCGCCTGCTGTAGCTTGTCAAAAATATCAGCGACGGACGGTATTGGTACGACTGTATTCTGTGTTACCTCATTCAGCCGTCTAAAATCCACACAAAAGCGGTACTTCCCGTTGGACTTCTTCACCAGGAGAACAGGCGAGTTGTACGGACTGTTGGCTTCTTCGATAACATCCTCGCTCAGCATGTTCTGTATTTGTCTCCTCAATTCCTCCTCAAGATGAACCGGTATCCTGCGGGGCCCGTGAGGTCGAAATGTTCCGGTTGTTGGTATTTCATGGGCAATCCAGTTGCAAAATCCGTACGGATCATCGTCAGTCGTAAATACTTCCGCGTATTTCTCGACCGTGGACTGGAGCAGGGGGGCTGTGCCACTGGGGGTTTTAACCTTGCGTACTTGGTTGACGCTATCCTTTCGCTGTCCTATGAGCGTCAGGGAGCCATACTTGGTTGACAACTTCTTGAGCTTCAAGTCAATCACGGCATCTGTTGCAGCGAGGAAATCGGCTCCGAGTATCGTTTGCCTGGTTTCTGGGGACACAATGAAACGGTGCTTTACGATATGGCCGCCGATACGTACCCCACATTCTTTCACACCGTCAACCAGTAGACTATGACCTCCAACCGTCTTGATCATCATGGATGTCGGTTCTAGGTTTTGCTTTTCGGCACGAGCAATCAACGAAATAGCTGCCCCTGTATCGACTAAACACTGTTCTACCTCTCCATCAACTTCAACCCTTGTATGTACGGCCCCCTTCTCAATCGCTCCCATTACTAGTCGACCCGCCCAACAAAAAGAACAATCACGAAACACTTTATTTTTAGACCTCTGAGACCGCCGGATTGGGCAATCCTTCTTCCAATGTCCTTTTTTTCCACAGATGAAGCAGCCTCCTGGTTGATCGTTCTTCCGTGCTGCTGTTTTCAGGGCAGCTACATCCGCTGCGAGTTGCTCCATTGCCTTCTGCATTACCTCCAATGTCTTCTTGTCCGTATTGCTGTTTGAATCCACTGAGGCCACGGACATTACTGCCAACTCCCGTGTCACCTTCGCCAGATCGTCAAGGTCCATCGGCCGGGCGACATGGGCAATACGGACTTGGTCGCGAACCTCCATCGGGAGACCTTCAATAAACTGTTCCGTTAACAACTGCCGTCGTGATTCTTGATCCAATCCTGGCAGAGCCCTGTCCAGCAAACCTTGCAGAGTGGTGGCAAACACGGACGGGTCCGCTCCTTGTCCAAGCCTGGCCGCCTTGAACCGCCGCATGGCCTCCTGGCGGTCGGCCGGGCTGTCAAACGCAGCCACCAGCGTCTCCTTCGCAGCGGCCCACTCCATCTTCGCAGGGCCTCTTCGCGCTGCGTCCAGCACCGCCTTCGCCCTGCCCTTCACCAGCGTCCGCAGGGCAGCCAGCTTCCCACGGTCGGTCTTGACTCCGACCACTTCGGCCACGTCCTCCAAGTCCTCCAGGAACGTCCGGACGTCTCCATCTTCGAACGGCTGTGGCCAGGGAATCTTCATCCTCGCGTTCGTCACGGCACCAGTTGTTGTGTCCGCAAAAGACGCTTGGCCATCAAGTTGATTTGTTGCGCAAACTTCCGTATAGGTCATGTCAAAAACTAAACCACAAACGCGTACACTCATTTGCACGACAAACATGCATTCACATACATTGGGTGACAGTACGTTGTCATTCGCCTTGGTGAAAGCTCTCACACAGCATGTACACACTGTTCCGTTAGTCTCTTCTTGTCCGTCGTGTACGGGGCTTGTCCTTTTGTTCCTGAATGTCTCCCGTGGGTAATACACTACTTGTGAGTAGTATACTACTCACAACGAAACTGCCTGTTATACAACATATAGAGGCTACAAATAGCATTTTGAAAGATAAGATCACTCACGAGTTGTCTCTGAGTCTCCGGACTAAAAACTGTCCCAAAGTTATCCTGGGGAACTGTAAAACGATTATCAAAAGAGTGTACTAACACCTCTGGAAATGGTTGCGGTTGGTTCTGGTTTGTTCAGACCTCACTTAGCTACCGAGTGTTAATCGTGTGAATCAATAAATCCCTGGTTAACGCCAACAGCAAAGATCACTAACAACAGAGGCTACGATCAGCGTGGGTGCATGTAAAACCTCAAACAAACCTTTCATCTCCTTCGATCAGCTATCTCAAAACTACTTGCGGCTTCAAAATAAATGAATCACATACGGGTGTCGCACCACAGTTGCACGTGCGCCTTTCACAAGTCCAAAAATACCCACCTCCCTCACTGTCCACCTGATCCAAATTTTTCAGGTGTACATCTCATATCAGTCGTGAATGTAAGCACCTTGTGAGAGTAATCGAACCGGGCGCCTTCAGATTTCGATGCCGCTGACTTACAGTTACAACCAACCGACTGTTCCTGAATCCAATAAGATTCATATCTACCTTCCTAGACATTACAATTGTCTGTGTTTGAACAGACCAGTATTTTGCTATCAACTAGTCAGGTTTATTCCATATAGTCGGCGCACAGATGCTGCTGCGGTTATATACCTTTATTGTGAAACCCTACTTCTAATTGCAAGACGGTCCACAGCAATCCGTGGAGTAGCAAGGAGGATTTTTGAAATCAGTCTTGAATAGAACAAACTATCGTGTATTATGGGGAATACAGAGCACGGGAAACGAGCACAAGTAGGTAATTATTCGAAAAGAATAATCAAAAACAGCACTATTTATTTTCGGACGAATTTCATTGCATCCCATTAGAATTATTTTCCAAACACATTGGTTGTATACTACTGATAAAGAGATCATAAAACTAACATGGGGCACCTGTTTACTTCAAAAAGACTAACGTCAATGAACGTGTTGATTCACCATCAGTTTGTGATATTCACATTATCACAAAGGTTGACACATACATTCATCATTTAGTGAACTTGTAATGGCTGATACATACACCTCAACAGATTAATATCACCGGTATATTAAAAGTAATTTACAAACATGGTATACTGTTCCCCAACCTGCACAAAGAAAACCTTTCCGAACATACGGTGACTGACGTTGTGAATGAGTGTCGTTCTGTATATTCAGCTCATTGTTGCCAGTATAAACACGGATAACTGAGTCTCTTAAACGACGGAAACAGACAGAATTTGTCATCTGTGTTTCTTTACATTGTTAAAACAACAACCCTTCGAATGCTAGTTACCCTTTTTTACCTGATGGCATAACAAGTATAATATTATTAAAATGATTTTTCTCTCAAAAATCCCTGACAAACTACGGTATTCAAAAAACATACGAAGTCCACCTATTTCGTCAAACTGGAATTCCTGATAAACTGATCGGAAATGGGTGAGAAGCGTTACATAATGGTTACAACCGGACAAACAGGTGGCCAGAATGGTAGGAGATCTATCTGATAGTAGAATTTGACTGAGCTGGCAGTTAAAACCGTATATCTGCGGCACCATCCAAATACCACGAAAACGTGGTTCCTACTCTCCACTGCCTACATCCATTTGACGATGAACACCGAATTTTCTCAGTCCAGGGTTTCAATAACGATGTCTATGTAAGAAATTAAACCGGTGATGATCAGAAATTGTAAACAAGAAAACGACAGCTCATTTCACCTTTCTGAATATGAGCATATGAGACTACCTCTAAACAGTTTTCTGCCTGATGTTCATAAATCGAAATGAGTCCACCAAACAAAACCATCCCAAGGAGCTTTGAACGCATACAGCGTTGTACTAGATTCTACCGAATGTGATAACTTGGCGTTCGTCTGCAGTTACTTTTCAGGTTTATGGTTATTGAATGGAGAGGAACATGTTAAAAAAGTTCAACAACCACCGCTTCAACTCCTGTCCTCATTAATCAACAGATCGTCAACGCAGTTACATGTATAACTCCGAAACAAATATATTTCATCTAGACGACGAAGTGGCCAGCCTACAGGCCACTGCTTAAGATGGACCGCAATATTAGGAATGTTCACATGGACTGCCATAATATGTTGTGCAAACTTTGCAAACCTCCCACGCCTATCCGTGTAGGTCAACACTCATCTGGCAGTTTTGACCAACCGTCCAGTGCATCTTTCTAATTATCAACCTTGTACCCTTTGCTTCATCTAGGCCTCACACCGTCTATTGTGCAACGAAACACCAGCCGAACAGAGTAGTAGGTCGACCGTTGCCATAACCACCAGTAGGTAACCAAACTTAAAGCCGAGTGTGCCAACGTGGCAAAACGCATGGAAAACGGCATTATCCGTGTGCGTGGCTCACATGATTCACTCACGCGACCTTGGATGTCTGGAATCTGACACATTGACGTGTTCCGTTTACCGACCTAAATGAACATGGGTGTCTCCCAGCGTTTTGATTGGATTTTGATATGGTTTTAGAGGTTGCATAAATTTTCCCAAAAGCTAACAATCAGTGAACTGTGCAGCATAATTTGATACTGCTTTTCAGATGCACCTGAGTTTTCTGCGCACTGTTGTGTAAAGAACTATTCCATTAAATTGCACATATTGCACCAACTCGATATAAAACATAACTAGCGTATTCCGTTTTAAGTGAAAATCAAGAGAAAACAGTCTGGCTAAGTCCGTTCATCTCACCATCATTCTCGTGGCTATCCCGTTTGGGTTTCACAATCGTTTTTTCATCCAAAAAGCATGTGCCCAGAAAGTCTCTCCTTAAACGTTTTATTGTCAAACTCGCTGGGTTTTGCCTATCTGAGCAGCGCGGTGATTGGATTCGAGGCACATACTCATCAAACCCGAGCCAAACTTAGCGTGATCAGTTCTTCTGTGTGGGCGTTCAACGAATCCAGCAGTCTTGTACTGTTCCCATTTTGACGATCATCAAAGTTCTAGTTCATTTGACTAGTAGCTTTCCGATTTGCACTTTACAGTTTTACCTATGATGTGCGCTTTACCTCCCTAGTCCAATTACTGGTACTGTGTGTGGGAAAAGACCCACAAAACATGTCAAGCCTGTAAATGAATGGTTTCGACAATTAATCCAAACTGGCCGACTGGAAAACAAGCAAAAACGAACTGGATGTCATTCTTCCATAAGCAGGCATGCGCAACACATCTTCGGACTGTTCAATGATTACCACTGATGTAACATTCAGCGACCATATCATACCTCAACGAACAGTACTCGACGATCAGGCAAGCCGAAATAGTAACATACACAGGCACATATGGCTGTCAACTTGTCAATTATGGCCCCGAACACTTGCGGTTGCTTCAACCTAGTTCTTCCAGGTTTATTTGCCTTCTCCATCAAACATTGTCAATTACGGGATGTACTTGGTACTGTTCACGTGACAGTAACAGAACAACAGCGCACAAACCGCTACCCTAACCGCATTCGTTTATTTAGACGTCGCACAATCAGTTGCTCTACCAATTAGCGCATCAGGACACCACCCCCTCACTGTGACATCCGCATGGCCAGACCGGCTCAGTTTCCAATCCCTACCCACTGTGCTGATGCCCGTTTTCGGTCAAACGTGACTGCAGCAACCGGTGTCACCGCTGCCCAGCGTGGCGATTAAACCAAACGAAGCGCACGACTGTAGTATGTCAACTTACTATTCACTGGGGACAGTCAGTACAGAGAGAGTGTAAGAGAGGTTAGCTGGTGCGGTTAGGTTCACTCTGCAGTATGGGTGGTTTCTGACTCGATAGATAATAAACTCACATATTGGCCCAACCGGATAACAACCGAACAAATGTTTGGTTCACTTATCAAAATTCATTCCCAATTAGTATCACTGATCTTCTGGCGTGGCTTTGTAGCTCAGCTATGTTACAACATTTACCTTATTTGTGCGTGCTGTTTCTGTCGCTGGTTCGAATCCAATCAAAGTCCAATTTGTTCAGACATGGGTCTCTTCTAAAATTCTCTGACGGTTAAAAAGCTCCGAAACTCTGGGAACATGAGAAATGACAGTTATCAATGTACGACTGAGCCAAGAAGTCTGCTTTCATTAGGCTGGCTGCTATAAGTATTCCAGTAGGAAATGAACATAAGACTCAATAGTTGTATCCACAGGCTTTTGCCGAGTCACGATATCGTTAGCTAGCAACTAAATTCTGATTAACTCGAGATATTTGGGTTGAGTCATCGAACTTTTCAAGTTATCTGTCAGTTTCCATCCCTCGTGGGTCTGCTGCAGTATACGGATTGGGTCGATTCATACGGTGAAACATAAGAGCATGAACTGTGCTGTTCAAACTTCTCTCCCAGAGTATAGCCGTTGGGAAATGTATAACCCATGCGGAATCGGTCTGAGATGAGGTTGGTTCGTCATAGAAAAAACCCAAGAATAATGGGTTTTCTTCGACAGCTTGTATTTTCAGGCACCCATTTTTAAGATTCTGTACATGAATCTTTCAACCGACTTGATATATGTGCACACGGTACTTCTGTTTGTTTTCATCGCCTTCAATATTCTTCTTTTTAACTGTTCTAATTCCCACCTCCCAATAACGGTCAGGTGGAATGATTTACTAATACATGGTCAATGGTCATTCGGCAATGTTATTGATGCCCAGCTTGTTTTGTTGTTTCATAGTACGAGTGATGCAGAATGTGGTTATTAGCTGGCTATGCGATTAGTCGGTTTTCGTTGTACATACAAATGTTTTAAAACCACATAATATGCACAATCAGACGTGGGCATTAGCCCAACCAAATTGTATTAATTGGGCGCGAGGCCAAAAGTCAATTAGACAGTATCGTTTTAAACTGATGAAATTATATATGGTGATCATCCTGTCATTCTCAGTCATTAGACTAAAGTTAAAACTGTACAGCTATAGAAAATGTGAAAAGTCTACGTGAAAAACGTTATTTACGTCACTGCTTATTCCACAAATATCAAGATCACAGAATGTTCAAGACAATTAGAATCACCTCCAAGGTATACTGCAAAGCTTCTATTGGTGATGA
This sequence comes from Paragonimus westermani, assembly GCA_008508345.1. Lineage (NCBI taxonomy): Eukaryota > Metazoa > Platyhelminthes > Trematoda > Plagiorchiida > Troglotrematidae > Paragonimus > Paragonimus westermani. The sequence goes on along the minus strand of QNGE01000297.1, from coordinate 85,580 downwards.
CGAGAAGTCAACAACAGATTTTGAGTTTACATTTTAAAAGTTAAGGATGGCTGACGGGCGGCCCTGATGCATGACATCAGTGTGTAAATGGAACTCTCTGATTTGAAATATTACGTACATTAACTGCGTGTCGAGATGTTTGCTTGGGATTTATGCAACTGTAAGCAGTGAGACGGGTTTAATATTCCCTCTTTCTTTCCTTCAGCAATGCTGATGGACTGCATGTCGAATGTATTGGTTTCTCATTCCAGCTTTTATCCGTACGTGTCTCCTTATTCTCATATAGACTGTATTAATATACACTCTAACGTTGAAAGCATTCTTGCTCCAGATTGTCAATATCCTTCCTGCCATCAGGTACCCTACCATTGGAATCCCTTCAGATTTTTGTTTCCGAGAGCTCAAGGTTCCGCTACTAGTTTCCCATCTGGCTATTCAATACTGATTAGCTAAACTGTAACGGTTTGTGCTCATACAAATCCCAATTCTACCACTGTTAGGATTTACGCTGGATAGTGCGTGTGTGTGCGCGGAAGGACAAGTGATGTAGTGACGCTGGCGTGTAGGCGTTTTTTTGGCCCCAGTCGTAGTGACAGGTCAACCGGAAAATGATTCCTTGACATAATGCATAAATAAGGTTGTAGAAGACTCAAGCAAAATTGTCACACAATCTTCACGAGAGATTGGTCTGTGTCCTATACGATTGTACCCGAAGAAAAAATGTCAGAGGTATAGCTTTGTCGGTCGCTGACATTCAATGTGTGGTTCGGATTTCGGTTGTAGATTACTATAACTAAGTGCTGAGTCAGTTCATTGGTCAGTCATTTTGGATTGATGTACATCCCACTAAAACCAGATTGTTACAGATGCAGTCGATATACACTATCCACCAGAAATGAAGTCCCTCACTGACAGGTAACTGATAGTCACTATCAAGGTAGGTCACATTGTTCTTTCCGCCTACCTACTTCGGTGACACTACTGCGTCCACAAAGATATACTTTCTTCACAGTAATTGCTCGATACTGAAACGCCTAGGACGTTCTTCAGAAGTGACTTCTGCGTACAGTTGAAAAATCGACTCAGTGAACACGCAGCGTCTAAGGACATTCACGATGGGCTGAATGAGTCCCCGATTCAGTGACTGGCTGTTGGTTGCTTGGCCTACTTCACTCATTACGTAAACAGGCCTACCTGGTCCACCACAATATACTGTCTACAAAAGGCTCGTTTATAAAGCACCATCATGTTGAATACTGCAATTTGCACACATCAGTACTCATACCTCCGCGGCTCCCACAGAAATGAACTTTCTTCCTCCACTCACTACTTTGTATTCCATATCAGCAGTATCATGATACCGTTGGTGGCATCCGATTCGGACTAGCCTGACTATCATGATAGTCATATCATGTAGCAAATTTTTAGTTAATAAAAGTTCAGTGATTCATTGTCTTGATTCATTATCCCGAAATAACCAGGCAACCTACCACATGTATTCAATTGATGTTGCATGTGTGTACAACCAACCTCTTAGAAGGCGATTCTTTCGGTCTGTCGTTGCCACCTTGAGGCACGATGTGTCCTACGCGATGGGGTTTTACAACCATACTCCGCAGTGTCGTGTTGAGAAGCGTGAATACGTGACACAGTATCACACGATGAGTATAAGACATCCTACCGTTATGGCTGCGTTATTATCGATGAAGTAGCTATCCGTAAGTGAACAGGCACGGTCAATGGTAGCTGCCTGTCGTGTTCCACAGAAGGACAGTGCTTTTTGGTAGATTATATATTTACCCGCTTATAATACCAAGAAGTAACCACCTAGTTGTTCAGTATGATTCAGGACACCATCAGTTCACATCTAGTCAATGATTGAATTCAAACCAATTCACCTTCACATACTGAGCTCCGAAAACACCAACTCCCTGAGAGTAGCCGAAGTAGGTTATCCACAGACAGGCTGTTTACCAAACCGAAGACTTACCACATAAAAATATATTTCCATATTTCACTCGGTTACAGACTTTCCCTGGGTTCACCGGTGTATTTGAACGTGAGCTTTGATGATATGGTCGTAGCCAAAACACCGGGTTTTCCTCGGTGGAGTTAAAGACATCGTCCGTACATCCATTAATTATCCTTTTTCCCAAAAATGCCGAATCTATTACGAAAAAGAACAGATATGGCGATAACATTGTCTGTCAGGTACACAAACAAGAACACACCAGTGAACGCGAGAAACTGGGTGTGGGGAGTGTTACTAAGCCGTACCACAGCAACGCACCTCATGTCGGACACTATGAGGAGCACGATCGATACTCGTCGATTTGTGTTGTCCAATGAGAACGCGCGGATTGTGAGGTAGGCGAATGGTCATGCTCTGTGTCTGACAGACCAATGGGCAAAAAGTGACAGAAGAGAACGTGTTGCATGAAAATCTCAAACGTGTTACAATGTGCGCGACTGAAATAACGAACTCATATATTTGTATGGAGTGAACACGAACCGTCAGTTGGCTGATGATTTCACGAACAAAGCGAGGTAGAAGTTGGACCCACTGATTATTATTTTAGGGAGTACAGATTGTGGTGAGTACGGTTGCCTATTCACACACCATAGATCTGAGCCTCCGAGGTGCGCAGTGCTGATGTGACCCAACTAGTTCATAGCAGCCGTCTATCAATTCGTCGATGGTCATTGGACCAAGCATTCTCTTATGAAGCTGTAGTGAATACGTGTTAGTTTAGGGGCTAACCTCAAATAGCCTATCGATTTGATCCGAAAGGCAAAGAAAGGATGACAGCTAGGAATAGGAAAATGCTTAGTGTTTGAGTCTGTACGATTACTAGTGTATTGCTTTCGATTGTTGAAGTCCCTAATGCTCAGTTAACTGATTTGCTGTACCACTGTTCTCGAATGGCATTTCAGCGAATTATCCTCCAAACAACCACTCTTCACAGTCATCAGGATCTTCGCCAATCCTTCCAAACTTACAGTCACAGTGACCCGGGTCATTCCACATAGAGACGGATTAGTGTTTGTGTAGTGACTCAGTTTCAACCATGCTTGTGGTTTCGGAGTACATGTTACCATTTTACACCCAAGTGGGCTTAGTTTCTGGTCTAACACCGTGTTTGATAGGGTTTCGTTCTTTTAGTCTACCGACTGTCATAGCATTGTATGAACGAAGACGAGGAGCGAACTGGGATGCAATGTAGGGGCGTAACTGGAATCGCTCATTCACGCTTCAGAGTACGACGCATGGCTCATCAATCAACAGAACAGCAACACGGCTTGCACAGAAAGAATCACATATCACAGGGATCAGCAGCTGCCATTAGTGGAGGCAGTACAATGATCGCAGGACTGATACTACGTCTAACGCAAGAATCATTTGGCTGTTATATGGGACGGCTAAAATTCCGATAACAACGTTGAAGTATGCCACGGATTTGCCGTAGTCACTTATCTAAAGATGTCTTTTCTGGCAGCTGCATCGTAATAGTACATGCAGTTCGTCAATGACAACAGACCTCCGGTAGGTCTGCGAGTTAATTGACGAACTAATTAGTCACCGTGTGCTGACAGTGACTACCAGCTCATACAGAAAAGTCCTACCTTCCTGGACTGAAGGCACTCTATTTCCGAATCCCCCGTTAGCATGAGTTTAAATTATTTCACACACTGATTACAGCCAGTATGACAGTTACAGCTGTGGCTGAATAGTATGGATAATTTCCTTGAAGTTCATATATGGTATATGGCTAATACGTTAGTGAATGTCACGAAATAAGTTTGGTGAGAACACCTCACTTTAATTAATGCTTCAGATCATAACGTACTGTCTGCACAAGAACGGTTTATAAAACATTTTTTAAATTTCGGGTTTTATTTCAAGTAACTATTTATTCTGTTTTTTTTCTTTAGTGTGCTCTTTTAATACCGAATCACGATGCTCGAATCCGTGTACGATTCTGTACTTTGCATGAATCATACCGTCTTGCCCGAAACTGTGTTGGCAATCTGTTCCACGCTGCATACCCATCGACATGAAAAAACACATTTGCGCAATGTCGTTGCATTAGCCTGTATCCATAGTTTTATCGTTTATTTTGAAGAACAGTTTACACAGATTCGTTTGAACTAAAAGAGCGAGCGGTGACATCAAAATATGCGACAAAAGTGTGAAAAAGGAACATTCAAATCAAACTGTCTGTCAAATGTGGTGCATCGCCCGGATATCAATACTGACCAGTTAACATGTCCTTTCAGGGGAGTAATAGACGTTAGTCATTCAGTCATTAAAAAATTCGTGTGGTAAGTGAAAAATAGGAAAAGGAAATAAAAGGAACTGCCACTCAAAATCAAGAACATTTCAGGGCACAAGAGTGTTATCACAGTCAAGATACACGCATCGGGACGGGGCAATGACCTTCATAGTGAGGCAACCGTCAGAGAGTGGCAACAATCAATGCCAGGTTTCCCGAATAAATATTTCGTAGGTTTTCAGGGAACCAAAAGAAGTCGGTAGGCAAAGATCAGAGACTGCATAGGGAGCAGTTCAAGAAGATGGAACCATGATACCACGGAAAGAGATGACCACAAGAGAATGAGAAATGGAGTTCACATCACACCCCATGGTATGGAGGGTCGACTGAATGACGGTACTATGAGAGTCGGTCCTTGTCTGTCCAGGCAATTTAGCCTTGGCAGTCTTCCGTTATGGTGATGTCTAGTATAACAGCAGCGCCGTCACGGACCGTGATAAGGTCGGGATTAATGGACGAGCTACTCACTAGTATTCGTAACTCCCCGAAGACACCCAGCCTTTTCGCCAGGCCCTTGACTATACGGTTCTGCCGAACATAACGTACACTATGGTTGGTCCAGAACGATTGAAGACTATGCAGCCATTTTGTTTGACCTCAGCCGTCACGACAGAGAACTGAGTAGCCACTTCGGGCACCTCAAGAACTCCGGACCTTAGTCTGCAGAAGACCGCATCGTAGCTGGGTGGCACTAATAAAGATCCTGGAGAAAATGTGGTCTGTATTTGACAGTTAACGATTAGAGAGTGATGAGCCGGTAACCTCCTGAGGACCATGGCTATCTAGCGAATGATGAATCTTATCATTAACGCCGCAAGGGCTTCCTCCTTGTTCGTCACTATCACTGACGCCCGCCATGATAGGGCCAAACAAATGGTCTTTGAACACGTTCCACAAAAATGGACGTTGGCTGGAGAGCATCCCCTCCACTCGTGATTTGCGCGAGAAGTGAACGGTAGTAGACAAACTCGGAATGGCCATACCGCCTAGGCGAATTTGATGCGGCTTCAGAGGCTCTTTCGTAGTTTTATCCAGCATCGTACGAAGTTGCAGTCAGTGACTGGTGAATACTTTACCTTTCCTGGTGAACGGTATGCCCAGGTACTCCACCGTCTCCGAAGCGCTTAGTGAGTGAATATTGTGCAGGCCGAACTGAATGGGCCCATTGGCGGTAGCTATTGTTTTATGCTTATGATTGCCACAGGTGACCATAGGATTAGTTGTACGTGTGTTGACCTCCAGTCCGGTCAATTTCAAAGCAGCGGCTGCAAGCTTCTCGGACAAACGCGTCGGATTCTCGGCCTGGAGGATCAGATCGTCAGCATGCACAAAAACACTGACCAATGTATCGTGGAACTGGTGGCCAAGCTCCTGTTGAGATAGGGCCAACACCTCATTCATTGCCATAACGAAAAGCAGTGAGACATCGGGTCACCCTGCCAGACACCATGCTGGGATAGAACCTTCGAGTGTGGCGGAAGCGCTTCGCTGTGAACCGGCGATGCCGTGTGTTAGAGTTGGAGGAGTACTGAAAGCCTGGACCGATCTGATAGCAGAGTCCTGTAATATCGAATCGAACTCCTTGGACACGCCAGTAAAAGCCGGATACAGGCTGGAAGACGTGGTGCACGAGTTATGGAGCAGCACATGGAGTAGTGAGGTCGCCTTAAGGCCATCATCACGGTGTAGGAATGCGAATTGAAGACCGGACAGTTGCAAACGCGCATCCCAACGGTCAGTCAGTATCTTGTGGAATCAACGTACTAGCGTTGAAGATATGGCGATAGATCTCAATTCGCTGGGAGATCAAGGGTTATTTACTTTCGGTACAAACGTGATTTGGGAGTGGCACAAATGCATTGGACAAACTTCAGTCGGCAGGAAGAAGACGAAATATCCGCCAAAGCACTAGCTTTCATAAGCTTCACGTGTTCAAGCAACAGTTCGTCCCAAATGGAGCGATAATTTCATGCTTTTCAGCATGCAAGAAACTTCCTCTCCAGTGATCTGGTCGGTCAACGACCACTCCGGACGCAGAGTCGTAACTGATGATCGTTCATCATTGTGTGAGTGAGCCGATAATAACTCTGACCAGTAATCGTTGAAACTATCCGACAGGTCACGGTTTGTCTTTTAAGCAATTCCCCAGTTTCCAGATAGTACTGCAAAAACAGCATTGTTCTTTCGCCGATGGTACAGGATTTGGATTGCAGCATAGTTGGCATTCCGTATCTGCTTCCTGGTGGAGTAAGTTCTCGCACCGATGCGAGCACGTTGTCGAGTGAGCAGTCACCACATGTACAGAAAAGTTTGAGAGGCGTGCACATTGAATAGTGACTTTGCTTGTATCAGTGTGAAAATGCCTGCACGAATGCCTTGGCAATTGCTGACAGTTCATCGCTAAATAAGAAAGCCTCGCTAGTGGACTCCAGTTGGGTTAGTGTTGTTTGGGCCAAACAGGATAACCACTCAGAGTGTTCAGCAGTTTGGGACTCATTTTCCGACGTCATATTTGTCTGTGAGGTTGAGGTGGGAAATGCAGTTCGGACAGTATGTATCTACCACTTCACAGCATACACACGCGTCCTGATACCCTCCACAATACTGCCAGGAAAATATGACAGGAACCAGTGCCGAAGTACGTGTCTAGTAGAACATGATGGAACCAGCTCATGGGAAAGTCTGACAAGGTAAGCCGATTCTCGCTGAGAACAATTTGGTCCGGCGGCTTTCATGCATCTGAGCTTCTCATGGTTGCGTTCGACAGGATGCACACGCCTTCTGTGTTACCTGAGACCAACTGTGTTTGGAATGCTGCGGTCACAATCGGAATGGGGGGCTAAGAACCTACTTCCTGTTCTGCGCCATCTTTGCGTCAATGCATAGGAGTATGCGCCGATAGGCTGACGTTCGTTCTACGTGTCTGGCAACATTCTGAACATTCGTCTGTCTTGTGTACTGGTAGATACCGGCGCGGAGGCGCTGGCAGTATTTTCATTTTCTTGATCCAGAGTAGCCAATATGTTGAAATCAGTTAGAGTGGCTGGCTCTATCTGGAGCTGCTGAACGCTTAGCCAGTCAAGGCCGGTACCGAGACTGACCAGTCGGCACCACGGGGAGGTGGTTCAGCGCACCGACTATATCTATATTATTACTATTCATCCGGGTATTACATCCTGTTCTGTAGGTTTATTCATGGTTTTCCGTTTACAAGACGAGTGGCGGGAGAGTGAGATCAAGAGATTTGCCGCCCAGAGATGCTATGGGCGGTCCATTACAGCGAAGACAGTATCTTGACTCAAGCCGCCACTGCACGTGGCGCAGTCAGCAACAGAAACGATAACTCATTCTGACCAACGTAGCCATATCTTCCCTTGCCTGACCTTGGAGCGCCATATATACGTAGCTGATACTTTGTTTTTTGAAAGGATCTTCAAATTTCGTGCTGAAAATTGCGTAAACAGAATCCATTACGTATTGAGTGCAGGACAGCACATCACTGCGGACAGCATAGTTATGCAACTCATAGTCGGTAACGGCTCTTTTACGGTTCAGTGAGGGGTATAACTATTTTAGTGGAGAACTTGGTACTGCCAGTAAGCTTAAAAAACTGTTTTGCAATGTATTCAATTTCTCAGACTTGTCAAACCGAAGCGGAATGGCGTTAGATGTACAAGACTGGTTTATTTGTGGTGAGTGTTTCCAAAAGCAAGGTGCTTATAAAGACAAGGATTCTAAGCCATCGCCTGTCCCCATCGTGTATCAACCACAATCGGGTTCACCACCACATGTATAGGTGAAGAGTCATGTGCCAAGCAGGCAAATCATCGTACTGCTTTATGGTAGTGCTTGACAGTCACAAATCACCATGAGCCGAGTGATATCAGAATACAGTTCTACCTCCAGACAGCCTCACACTGGGCTTTCGTCAAGTTCCTGTCAGAAAAAGTTGTCATCGTTCCCTTCCTTTCTATGCTGTAACCCTCGCTCTTTGTTAGCCGTAATCGTGGAGCAGCTGGCTGCTTCATTATAAAGTCACTTGCGCAAGTATCCGTTCACTGCACTATTAGGACTGGATCAATCCAAACCATCACACCAAACCCAGTGGCCTACATTTCAACTCTGATTTTTCCTACACATCATTCTCCCTCTTCAGAGTAGTCCCTACGTGGTGACCACAACAGAGGAAGGGGGTACGCTTTCGGTAGTTACTTCACACAGGTGTGAACCATTTCCCACCTACAAATTATTCTGCTGCAGATGGGTAGCGGAATTACATCGTATCTACGCTGTAAGGTTGTGAGCGTAAAACGCGATTGGACTAATGACGACTAACAGGTAGATGGCATGTGCTTCAGCAACACAGCAAACATAAACACAAACGTGCAGACTCACCCCACCAGTGATGTAGACACCCGTAGGCAACTGAACATTTAGAAAATACCGCGTCATCTCAGTCAAACACTTCACACTAGATGTTAACACAAGGCACCATTTCAAAAGCTGTTTCAGACCGACTTTCTTAAGGCGGGTGACTGAGTCGACATTTGCTTCCCAATCCACCAGTTCGGTCGCTCTTGTAAAATGGAATGGGGCAACTTAGGTTCTGTGAGAATCGTCAACTGTTAGTGCCTCAAGGTGTTTTGACGTTCCAACTACTAGGCAGTTCTCCATGTTGCGACTTCCATAAGGAGCTTCAAACTGTAGACATTAGGTAAAATTCTGTTGCACAAGGCAGAACAGTTTTGGAGTGAATGCCTACAACGCGAAGAACCATGGTCTATTCAACGAGAACCGTATAAAACATCTGACTGCCGATAATAATTCGTAGCCGTCGGACAGGTAGGAAGAGGCCGCCAACAAACCAGGCTACACGAAAAAGACGATAAAAACGCCGCTCGATGAGAAGTGAAAAACCGTCGGATGAAACATCTTCCGTTGTAAATGGTTCTACAGTGGGCAATTTATTTCGTTCAAAAATGCTGGTACGGAACTCGTGTTCCTATTAAACGGTAAGCCTTGGAGGCGATAACACAGAGAGGGCCCGTGACTCAGACACAGTCACATGTGCAGGCGGTAACGTCAATTTCAACTGCGTGGACGAATGGGACGTTGGCCGATATAGGCACTGCCAATCACAACGCAGCTTGAATCTTAGCTGGCATGTGAATTGCCTTAACTATTATGTATTCATTGCGAAACGATGACTGATCACAAACCGGGATAAAACCGAACGGTATCTGTGTACTGTTCAGGGTAACAGACAAGAGACCAATTGACGTTACATTGTGCCGTAATTACTGTCGAGCATTAAGATGGTTACACGCGGGTTTGATTACCGTCAAGCTGCTCAAATTTAGACAACAGCCAACTAGCAGCAACTTGCACTAAAGAACTATTGACTGGCACAGTGATATTGTAACGACTGGTTTATCCTGGCTTAGGATGAGATTAGGGAAGGCAACATGAGGTGTAATCTTATGTATAAGAAGGTTTCATACAGTTAATTTCAAGAAGATTTTGAACAGTGGTCTAGCACCGTTCGCATCTTCCAATGTAACAGCTGCAACCGCATCAATCTGTCCAGACACTTCGGATTTGAGTCAAAAGCTCTAAGATCCAGGTCTGACGCTCATGGCTAACAAGTCGCATCATTCCTTTTACTGACATGGCTCTGGCGAGGTTAAGATAAAAACAGCTACTGTTCCGGTTAACCCTAGACTAGGTTTCTTGGTTGTGTATAGATCAGTGATATAGGTAGGTTATTTAAGAACGACTTTAAAGATCCGTCCCTTGGTCAATGGGCAAGTAAGCACGGTCTTCGGGGACTGATTTTATATCAAACCCCATTAATGGCTTCCTGTATGGTTCTAGGAGGTTTAGTCAACAGCACACCATGAACGGCAGGATTTCTGCATGTGGAGGGACTCTGTGTCTACACGTTACGCCTCTTATAGACAATTGCGCATTGTTGACAAATCAGCTTAAGTTTTAAACTTCTTACACAATAGTAACATGTTGGTACAGTTTTCCTATTGATGTGAAATGTAGCTATGAGGAAAAGATAAAACCGAAGGCCATGATTACATATGGTGGACATTTAGGCGGAGGTTATGTTTTACCTAGCATAGTACAGTTCATTCGTGTGTCCAGCTGTTGTGTTGTGGTACAAATAGTTGGTTTGAACACAAAAAGAAAAGTTTATTTATAAATGTTCATAAGACATTGTGAAAAAGTTTTGCTCAAAAGAAAATAATGCATGCACAAGAGTTGACAGCCTTTCACGATGCAATGGAAGGCAGTTCTCTGAGAAGGAAGATATGATAAGTAGGACAATCGACGATTGTCTTAATCAGTCAGTCACAGTTGTTGTAAATGACGCGCTTCATAGAAATGCAAAGTTACTTTTCTTTCTGAAACAACTTTTAACAGATCAATCATAAAATATAGTGTGTACGAATTGTGACCGAACACATTTCTTAGCACGTTGTCTGACGGCACTTAATAGAATCTGAGTGTTAATTCTGTTAAACTTTGGTTTTCAGAGATTCTGACACTGAAGTGTTTTGTCCGAAAGTTCGAGGATTTTCTTTGCCTTGAGTGGTTTTTGTACAGGATAATCAGTTGCCTCATTCATTCATATATCGGTCCATTAACAGGCATTTGGTCAATACCGGATCCCGTTCTTTATAATGCACGCAGTAGTCCTGTTTGCAGGTATGGAATTACAGTGGTTCAGCTGTTCACCCTAACAATTTTTCCCGAATGTGATCTGCCTCCTAGAGCGGGCCAACTGACTAGGCTCCTCTGCACAGTGTCGACCGTGAGCTGGTTGTTGTGCTCTGCTATCAGTCAAGCAACTGATTTAACAAGTTTCTTATTCGTGAACTATGTGGAGTTTATCCGTCGACGACCACATCTGTTGACCTACTCGAAGTGTTTTCTCTGGGATAAGGGCCGTATAGTTATTTTGTTTATCACTGACCTACGTTTATACATTGTGTGTCCAACTGTGCATAACCACGCTAATTTTTACTTCTATAATATTCCACGATCTCGCTCTGTGGTACTTCGAGACTGCTATGCTACAATACTGCCTGGTCCACAAAGAATCTCAAAATGAGTATTGCAGAGATCAAAATGGGTCGACTAACTTTAAGCTCTCAACGATTTCCGTTAATGTATTCGTTAACTACATTCGATGTGAGTAACTATCCAAATGCACTGAACTGTGGTTCATGACAAATTGTTTCCCACCCCCATACTACCAGAATTTATCAATGTCTATCTTTACGGTGTTAAAAAATGGTCCCTTTCAGACGAATGACACTTCCGTCTTTTAAAAGTAAGAACGTGTGCCTCAAAGTGCAATCTTAGACACTAACCGTTAGCAATTAATCAGGTCTTAATGACAGGTATTACATACGTGGTGTCATCTCTCACCTAGAATTCCGTAGGTCGTGACCTTCACCTAACGGGCAATCGAAGTAGCCTCAGTGTGTACTTTATACTTCTTTCATCTGAATATGTCTCCGCCTATGGTGGTTCGTAAAATGTAATTATTAGAAGTTCCAATAAGACTCTAGTGCTTTTTTAGAAACAAGTTGACTGATTAGTTTGTCTGAATGCGAATGCAAACATGAATAGTGTTCAACTTATATGTACCTGTTCGTTAGCAGAAGCTTTAGTTGAATAAAAATATTTGCAAGCCGTGAAACTTATACGAAGATCACATTGGTGTGTGTAAAAAGCCATCTGAAAAGCAAGCTGTAAAACTATGTTGTGTGACTCAGTTTTGTGATTTCACACGCTCATTCCTACCTGCAAAACACTCTCACCCTTCATGCTGCGAACCCACAGGAATGTCAGCCTTGAGGACAAATTCAGAGGAACATTTGCAATCGGTGCAGTGAGATGAATGTGTTCAGTTGGCTACCAAAATAATTTAGATGCACCATAGATGTTAGTACAGAAATGCACAAATTTTCATGGACTACTATAGTCTGTGAAAAGTGAAAATTTTCCCCGTGGGAGGTTGAATAAAGCAAACAATACCTATGGCATTCGCAAATTTCCTGACAACCCGTTTAACTACTATCATAAAAATTGTTCGGCATAATTTATTAAACAATCAGTTGTGCATACAACAAGAAACAGTACAAACGGTTTGGACTACAAGAGCATGTGCAACTACACCGATATCATCTCTGGGTATAAATGGATGTTTATACTTCCATACCGACGCTGCTTATGCGAACAGCAACGAACGCCCTCAACGCTTGGTCGTGCCATAAGAGGAAAAACTGGACTGTGTGCTGCACTTCTGGTACTTATTTCCTGATCAAGCTAGGAGGTTACAAACATTAAGGTTCAGCACCAATTCTAATGAGCGTTCGTTAGCCCAAACTAATACACGTTTCTCCATGAGATAGTGTGTGATACTGTGTTGTCTATGTTAACAGTTAACCTTAGTTATATGCAACTTTCCATACCACACTAAACTATGAAGCTGCAGAAACACTGGAAATGATGAAGAATTAAAACACAAGGAATGTAGGTGTTAGGAGGCAAACTCATCAAAACAATCTAGTCAGGACATCGGTGACGGCTGATGAAACCTGTCATCACTTCAGACCATCCAGGGCCGCGGTGAGGGCTGACGAAATGAGACAGTAACAAAGCGCTGGGGGGGGAGGGCACGTCGGGCCGACAAGCAGGATACGTGCAAGTGAGTGGGGGTGTCACGTCAGCTCGAGAAACTAAAGCCAGCATACGTGCAAGTGAGTGGGGGTGTCACGCCAGCCCGAGAAACTAACGCCTATGGATTTGGCCTTAGTTGGCCACGTGGAAACGAAGTGGCCTAAGCAAGCAGACAGTGACTCACCACCATTTCATGATATGTATTTACAGGCATTTCATTCATTTGGTCGAACTGGTTTTTGGCAATACAGCGTGCTTTCCGCAACCGTGTCTTTCTTGTCTCAGCGCAAGTAGACTAGCGGAAGCCACATAGAAGCAACCCAGATTTAGCAGCCAAGCCGTATTAAAACGTTTGGTAAGGGAAAGGCGCGTTACATCAGTGGGAAAGTTGTTTCCTGTACCACAGCTTTCTGTACGATAATAATCACATTAATTACAAACTAAATGTAATTCAATCAGTAGTGATGTACTTGAGTGACTTTTATTTATAGTTCGAAAGCGTCCGCAGTTCGTGCGGTGATTACACTGACGTTTGTCTAGCTGATTTAGTGAATTCCGCTGCATTTATTTTGTGATGTCAAGTTGTTGCTTCCTAAATGTCGCAGTTATTTAAACAGGTTTCACATATCTTCATTGTGATGCACCTACCTATCATCTTTTCCAAAACCCCAACCTTCTCTGTAGGATGCTATAATCGTCTGGTGAAGACGATAGACACTTTAATGACGAAACTAATAACCTCAATCATTCATTCAAGTCGCTGTGAAAGATACATTCTGCATTGGTAACACTCCCGGTTAAACTAAACGTCACCTGGTTTCCTATGGGTGTTAGTTTATCAACCGCGTCCTTCTGAAGGATCCAGTGAAAAACGCTGAAAAACATTTATGAATCGGTTTAAGTTCTACGGAACTAGACCGACAGATTTTGCAGTGTATTTCAAACGTCACAAATTCACTTCAAGAGTAGGAGTATCGGTAGATAGACGGGTTATCAATGCAAGGTTCACTCAAGCGTGTTTTGGTGAACACCTCTGTGATTCATCTTGAGGGGAAACTACCGACTACGCCCAAAAGAATGACTTTGCATCGCCGATACGTAGGCGCTGGGTTCATAACCACCACCCGGACAGCTATTGCGGAGTTTACAATCAATGTTGTATCGAATGAATTTCAACATATCATTCTCGTTTCATCATGAGATTGACCAATACATAACCCTGCTTGACAGTCTCATAAGCGACAGTCACATGACACAATAGGAAGACCATTTACAAAAAGACCACATGTACTGGTCAGTACTTGGACTTTAACAAATTGATGCCAGAGCAATCCAAAAGTGTTCAGGTCTACACCTTACTTCATTGTGCTAGGACGACATACACTTTAGACATCTTGCACAATGAACCGTATCACCTACAATCGGTGCTTCATTCGAATGGTAATTTCCTTGCATCCATTGCGCGGCACGCTAGGCCCACCCAAACATAACTGTGTCCAAGCAAAACGTTACCTCACAAATAGCCTACAAAATTGATGATTTGATAGAATGACTCAGCCGGCGGCTTATATCTCTAGTCGGTTGAACATTCAGCACAGCCTCCATTAGGGTACTACATTCAACCAATCGAATGTCACTCTCTCTGGCGAATGTGCCACTATTTCCGTACTCCAAATCTCAATGTATTTGCCCGTTTCAGGTTGGGTGCCAGGTCACCTGCGTGGGCAAAAAGAAACGACATTTACGCATTCCAGTAGCTGAGTGTTTTTCGGCCTCGAATGAACGCGTGACAAAACAGGCCTCAGCAACGGATGTTGCGCAGTGTGAAGTATGCAGTCAACATTCTATTGGCCTATGGGCAAGCGGTCACCGTGAGTGATGGATTTAAAATCATTTACATAGCCACAAATCAAAATCTGCTTCAGTTCATTGAGGCTGTTTTTAGTCACAGATGACAGTCACTTCTTTGCTAACAGACAAACAAGATGGTCAGTCTGAAACTTCCGCGGGAAACGAAGAATTTCAATGCTCGTCTGTGGGGTGTGTGTACACTTGCGTGTCTGTGTGTGTGTGATCTTATAGTCCTTTTTACCAATGCTGTTTTGTACAGGATGAGACAGCAAAAACCGCTAGGCAAAAAACTGTACAGACTGCTGTTTTTGACTTTTGTTTTCACATTTATTTTGGCAAACAACTGTACCTAATTCGTCAACGTTTCCTTGTGTTGTGCAGCTGACGTTAGTTAGTCTGTCCATTACCTAAATCGAACGTCTATATCGACTCCATCATGAATTGTAACTTTCTATTCTGTATTGGCTTGTTGCAGCAAGGCCATTTTTTCAAGAAGTAACGAAAAGCATTATGTTGTTAGACTGCACAGTGATAATCTCCCAAACCCATAGATTCCTCTTCCGTTTCCAGTTCGTCCATTAATCAGATAGTCTAATCACTAAACCACCAGCTGTTTGTTAACCTGCATCATTTTTGCGTCATATCGGTACAGTGGCTTGTTTGTTCTCAATGGGTCGTTCGTTTTGCATACTAATCTCATGTGCGATACAATTCTTGTACTGTCCGTCTCATCTCGGATTGAGTTGATTACACCGTTGCATTCCTCCGTTACCAAGACCAAACCTGTAGAAACTAGCCAACTTGCTTTATGTTCAGAGATGCAACCAAAAAACTGAGGTCAAGTTGCTGAACTTGGTAGTCTTGGTATTGATATGTTCGCCGAGCTTGGCATTTAGNATGTTCAGAGATGCAACCAAAAAACTGAGGTCAAGTTGCTGAACTTGGTAGTCTTGGTATTGATATGTTCGCCGAGCTTGGCATTTAGGTTGCAAACGAACACACGACACTCAACAGTATAAGTAGCAGTGGAGAATATACAACTTCTTTCGTATGAAATATACCTTTTGATTCATTGAACAGTCAGCAGTGCAACTAGACAAAACGAACTGGTATCGTGTGCATTGTGTCAGAAAAATGAAAGCTTCTTTGGTTCCCCTCCCTCTTTTTCCTGTTTTGTTGAACACGAAGTATCTTGTTTGGTACTAAACCGTCGTATGATTACTTCAACTTGTGACTCGACACCCCATCTTTCGGATCATTTAATTCCATGTAGACTTCATTTACACATAGTCCATACTTTGTGGATCAAAAGGCTCATCTCAGTAAAAAAAAAACACAAGTTGGGGATTGTTTATCATCTCCAATTATATTTATTGCAAAGGAGTGCTCCGTTTGCCGTCTCAAATTACCTTGATTAATGTACTGAGTTGAGTGATGTGGATATCATTTCCAAGGGTTTGGGGATATTAAAGCCTGGTTGGAGTCCATATTCTTTTATCTTGCGAACACAATGATCCCAGATACTTCCGGTGGGATGTTTGCATAGCTAACAAGTTGTCAGTGGAAGAAGAAAAATTACGTAATTTATGTGACATGGCCAACCATCCGTTGGTAAGGTGATGCTCCCATTCAATCTGTTTCTGATCAGTTCATAGATTTAGCTTAGGTTCACGTGTTTTCTGTTTGAGTTTCGACGTCGATGAATTTACATGCCTATCGTGTTTGTGTTCTGTCTAGTACCGTTTCGTTCTAGAACTTGAAGTGGTCATTTCCGTTATCCGTATCCACTGTGAGAAGTGAACTTTTGGTCGTGTCAGTTTGTCACCAATCTTTGCTCGTACTAGTTGTGTTGAATTTTTTCTTGTCCGATCGAAGTGACACTTGTTGAATTAACTGTAAAGGAGTTTGTAGTTAGTGTGTGTTGTTACCTTAGTCAAGAGGTCAGTCGTGACTGTTGTGAGTCTAGCCCGGATGGTTGTCGTGAATTCGTACACCAAAGTGATTCCGAGTGGGAATTGGGGTCTCGTCGTCATCTCTGAAGCGCTCGTGATATAGGGTGGACAAATCCATGTGGGGTGAGCCGTCCTTGTTCATTAGACCATGTGGCAGGAAATTTAGTCCACAAAAAACTTATTCGAATACGAGTTCATCGTAGAAAGAAGAGAAGTAACGTGATAACGCAAAGGTCAACCATCTTGGAAGTTCCTACCAATGTACGTGAATACCAAGAAGACTATATAGCTGAACCACTGATTCACTAGCGAATCAGTTGCCGGATGGGTTCAGGAAACAGAGAAAAGCTAGCGGAGTACGTGATTTATCTTCGTGATTCTCAGGAAACTTGCGAGGAGCGACAAGTTAGCAAGATTCTGGATGGCTATGCATGTTTCAAATATGCTATATATAAGCTGGTACACTAGAGTTTGTCCTTCTACCAACCTTTTAACTTGGATTATCCGTCTTATGTATCAAATAATTCCAGTCAGGAAGGATGGCATATTAACAGGCTGTCGAATGAGCCTGAAAGGAGGTGTACACTCAATTAGAGGGTGAAATAATTACTTTAAGGACATTGGGTGCTCACTAAAAGTTGACCAGGAAGGGACTGAATATGATGGTTGTGATAGGTATCTCCTGTTTCTGTGTAACAGGCTCACTAGATTAACTTCCAGTTTGTATGTCGTTCACACAAATCCACATGAACATTTTTCCTTGTGTTAGCAAGCTCCGTGTATGCTTTTGTAATGAGGATCTACAATCTCACAAAGAGGGTTTGTACACACCGGCTGGCACAAGCTGTGGTGGACGATGTCAAGGTTGCCAAAATAATAGACGCCTGTGCATTTGATAGAAAATTGTTCCTGAATAGATCAACTGATATGGCTGGGGNTCAAATTACCTTGATTAATGTACTGAGTTGAGTGATGTGGATATCATTTCCAAGGGTTTGGGGATATTAAAGCCTGGTTGGAGTCCATATTCTTTTATCTTGCGAACACAATGATCCCAGATACTTCCGGTGGGATGTTTGCATAGCTAACAAGTTGTCAGTGGAAGAAGAAAAATTACGTAATTTATGTGACATGGCCAACCATCCGTTGGTAAGGTGATGCTCCCATTCAATCTGTTTCTGATCAGTTCATAGATTTAGCTTAGGTTCACGTGTTTTCTGTTTGAGTTTCGACGTCGATGAATTTACATGCCTATCGTGTTTGTGTTCTGTCTAGTACCGTTTCGTTCTAGAACTTGAAGTGGTCATTTCCGTTATCCGTATCCACTGTGAGAAGTGAACTTTTGGTCGTGTCAGTTTGTCACCAATCTTTGCTCGTACTAGTTGTGTTGAATTTTTTCTTGTCCGATCGAAGTGACACTTGTTGAATTAACTGTAAAGGAGTTTGTAGTTAGTGTGTGTTGTTACCTTAGTCAAGAGGTCAGTCGTGACTGTTGTGAGTCTAGCCCGGATGGTTGTCGTGAATTCGTACACCAAAGTGATTCCGAGTGGGAATTGGGGTCTCGTCGTCATCTCTGAAGCGCTCGTGATATAGGGTGGACAAATCCATGTGGGGTGAGCCGTCCTTGTTCATTAGACCATGTGGCAGGAAATTTAGTCCACAAAAAACTTATTCGAATACGAGTTCATCGTAGAAAGAAGAGAAGTAACGTGATAACGCAAAGGTCAACCATCTTGGAAGTTCCTACCAATGTACGTGAATACCAAGAAGACTATATAGCTGAACCACTGATTCACTAGCGAATCAGTTGCCGGATGGGTTCAGGAAACAGAGAAAAGCTAGCGGAGTACGTGATTTATCTTCGTGATTCTCAGGAAACTTGCGAGGAGCGACAAGTTAGCAAGATTCTGGATGGCTATGCATGTTTCAAATATGCTATATATAAGCTGGTACACTAGAGTTTGTCCTTCTACCAACCTTTTAACTTGGATTATCCGTCTTATGTATCAAATAATTCCAGTCAGGAAGGATGGCATATTAACAGGCTGTCGAATGAGCCTGAAAGGAGGTGTACACTCAATTAGAGGGTGAAATAATTACTTTAAGGACATTGGGTGCTCACTAAAAGTTGACCAGGAAGGGACTGAATATGATGGTTGTGATAGGTATCTCCTGTTTCTGTGTAACAGGCTCACTAGATTAACTTCCAGTTTGTATGTCGTTCACACAAATCCACATGAACATTTTTCCTTGTGTTAGCAAGCTCCGTGTATGCTTTTGTAATGAGGATCTACAATCTCACAAAGAGGGTTTGTACACACCGGCTGGCACAAGCTGTGGTGGACGATGTCAAGGTTGCCAAAATAATAGACGCCTGTGCATTTGATAGAAAATTGTTCCTGAATAGATCAACTGATATGGCTGGGGTTAATGGAGATAAATTTCTTGACAAAAAGTAAGAGCTTTTTATACGGCTGGTAGCTTGTCAAAACGTGAGGTTGGTCAAAAGAGGGAGAGAGGTGAGGTGTGCTAGTTGAAATTTAAGAAGGTGACTGATTCAGTGAACTGTCAGTAGATCCTGATTAAGCTTGGAATCTTTAGACTCCCCCAAAGACTGCCGAAATGACTGCGGGATATCTTGACGGAATGGTCGTTCTACGTAGGTTTAGGAACCATAGAGCGTATGGTACTTAGCGATATACCTTTGAGATCCGTGCTGGCGGCAGTGTTATTCCTGTTGCTCATTGTCGATGTAAATAAGCATTCTGAAGCCCCTCTACGCCTTTGTAGATATCATGGGGATGTTAGAGAATCCGGATAGGGTTTGCATGTCAGAAGGCCTAGACAGAATCATTCTTTCTTCTGAGAATTGACAGCCCACCTTGAAAGTTGATAATTGCAGCCAGCTGCTCGCTGGTTTTTCTTCAAGAGCCCACAAATTGGTAAGTGGGCGGAGAGAAAGAAAGTTCGTTCAGGAAGTGACCACCGTCAAAGCCATCGAAGTGTTCATATCAGGTGACTTTACGGTGGTTGTGCAACATCCTCAGGTTGTAAAAAATGGTGAATAGAACGTCATATGTGCGACGCAAACGTTCGCCTCTCACTAAACGGAATGCTTTTTAACGTTTTACAAGACGTATATGAAGGTCTCATTTAGAATATCGAGTGCAAATCTGGTCACCACATTAGGTTAAGAACTGCATGGCACTAGGAAAAGCGCAACGGAGGTTCACCGGTGTGTTTTTAAGTACGGTTATTAAACCATAACAAGAAGACTGAGGGGAGTTGCAGAAAGCTTACGGGTCAGGAAGGGATCTCAGTCAGGTCTTCAAAATGCTGAAACGTTTCTCTGGAGTTGAAAGCGGCTACTAGACCAAAGTGGAGCCGATCATGCAACTCCACTGTTACGAGCTGAAGATGGAGAAGGAGAGAACGGCCACATTGTACAGGAACAAATTTCACTATTGCAGGGCGATTGCTTGTTGAAATAGGACTCAAGTGAAGTGATTACACAGAACAGTGGTATGGTGTACAAGTATACGCTCGTTGACTGTTAGTATTCTCTATTCCTGGACCTGCCATAAGTGATATCCTTTAGGTCAGTTTATTTTACACTATTATTCTTATGTAGTTGCACATCCAGGGCATTTATTGTCGTCTTATCAGATTTAATATTCCCCTTACGTTAATACTATTTTTCTGTCTTAATTAATGTTGTTATTACTTTCTTTACTGGTTTATTTTTTTTCTATAAGCATAGCTGGGCATTTCTATCCCGTTCCCTCTTTTATTCTTTCGCAGAATGATTTCTTGCATAGCATTTATAGGCGTGAATATGCTGCAGTCTGACAGTACCATTGAATTCACTTCCTCGATGAGATTGACTGACAGTTGCAGTCATGTGTTACAATGAAGATTTATCGTCTCACCCTCTCATGGCGCTGGTTGTCCACAGGGGATGTGCGGTGCAAGAAACCGAACAATATTGACCTAGTCACCTTTCGGCTAGAAAGTAGGGAGATGAAATAATAGATACTTATTCGTATAGCTTTCAACTGAACTGCGGATACGTTATAAGCCTAAGGTCGAGTCATAACAGGTTCATTCATGACACTGTGTTTATCGACTCCACATTCCCCTAATGGGATTCAGGAACATTGAGGAATTTGCGTCGAATTTACCGGAAGGATGTGTGACTAAAGATGGTTTTGTCTCGTCGACCTCTGCTTGAGACATTGACCATCTTCCAGAATTAATAAATGGAGCTGCTCCATGCGACACTATTCTGGCGGGGGGGGGTATCTCCAGGTTGGAAGTGTTCTAAACGGAGGCAAAAGTTATCTCCTGGCTTGGCATGGTTAACAGAATGTGGACTGACCCACTTAAATAAAAAAACGTGCGGTTCCGATGTTTAGGGACCTGAATCCGAAGAAAAGTCCACGTATCAGTAAGTTAGTATAGTGTAAGTAGATGGCATCTATGACATTTTGTTGCCTACATGTGTTCACATACCGCCGTAACGTCCCAGTAAGAGACTTCGGTTTGGAACTGGAGGTCATTCAGTAAGTCGAATGAACATGTTGAGAAGTCGGCTATATCCATCGAATGTAAATTTAACAAGTGGTGTTCCACAAAATCGCCATCAAAATATCTCCTTTGGCCCCGCTCGAGATGTGTCACTTCAATTGGAACCCTGACAGGTCACACAGAACCAGATTGCCTCTTCGCTGATGGACAGTTTATAAAAGCCCCTGGAAAAATATGCTCTTGTTCATCAGTTCCACCGTGAACAAGCATAGGTGAAATTTGAACCTTCTGCCTAAAAACCGAACCGTCATTGAAAAAGGAACGATGCTTGACGCCTCTCACATGGTTCTGGTTTATGTGGTACAGCTGTCAAATGTCCACTTCACGCACTCTGAAAGAAGTATGTCACTTCTGAAGCACCAAACCAAACGACACCATAATTTTGCACATCCTGCTCACAGTCAGTCAAATGTGCTGGTTTCCATCTGACATAGAAAACTCTCTCCACTGACCTTCGTTGGCTATTTGTGCAGAAGGTTTCAAAATAAAGATGGAAATCTAAGTACCGTAGACTTCTGGAATCAAACGAACTTTAATGTGCATAGCTTGGACAAAAACGCGCAGGGCTTCTGTGGCAAGCTTATCAGTGGCGCTAGCTAGTGGATGTCTGTTACAATTTTACAACTAAGCAATGCATCAATACAGTGTATATCAACAAAAACCTTTTTTTGATGGTCAGAAAACTCAAGAATGCGTTTTTCTGAAGGTTCGTAATTATCAGCCTCGTTATTCACCTGTTAGTAACGTGCCAGTCGCATGGTCATGGGCCTCCTAGGATAAAGAAAATGCATCTCATCCATATTTGAGTTATTGGTTGTTTTACAACCTCTTAGTGTGGAAGGAAACGGTGCATTTTGGACTGCTAGTTTGTACTGGTAACCGTCACAAAAGCTGGACATGTTATATACAACTCTGCTTGATACTGATACTCAAACGGGCAATCCCTGACCGTTTGGACTCATCAGATGGAGACAGTCTGAAAGAGAGGATCGAACCGACAACCGTTTGCTCTGCGAACCCAAGCTCTTATCCACCCCGTCCACCAATACTAGGAGCATCAAACATCGAATACACCATTTTGACTCCTTGAGTCCGTAGCCAGTACAAACTGGTTATCCAAAATCGACTATGTCCACCCGCAACAGTGAGGTGAGAAGTGAGTACTGCCTAAAGTACATACAAAATCCCCTGTCAGAAGCTGTGCTCATGTAACTTGGTGGATGAGCGGATAAGGGTCTCCGCTCGTAATGTAAAGGGTTTGAAGTTCGAGTCCCGTTCAAACTGGCTGTACCTGGCAAGTCCGCACAAAGACGAAGTCAGACGTGGAATGTACGTGGGTGTGGGTAGTGCTCAAATGGCACTGAGTGGTACGCGCTTACATCGCTTCGTTCTAACAACCCCCACCACTTTAAACTGTGCCCTTTGCTTCAACTATGATAAAGCTAGCTATCTGTCAAGAATGTCAGGAACTTTTTGCCCCCGTCTGCACTGCCTGAGCTTGTGATTGCGTTTAGGAGGAGGATTTTCATGGAAATCGTTTTTTATTAATCTTTCTCAGTATACGGTACTTCGACTAGTATATTACAACGTTTGCTGTCAGTAAAATGGCGGTATAGATACAGTGAGAAACATCGGATGAAATTTGTCCATATTAGTACAAACAGGTGTAACCAACTACTAATAGAGTGAATTGTGTAAAAGATAATCTGGGATATGACATTCACACATTATAAGGTAACGTTCATCAACAGACCCGGTAATTTTACGTAAATCTCATTATTTCTTGGAAAATCCATTAAGGCAATCATTCCAAAACAAAAATGGGAAAATGACAGATGGCCAGTAAATTCAGTGAGTGAACATGTCCACATCAGCAGGTCGAAGCTCTGAGTGATATGAGATGATCAGAGACCATCGGATTTGGACGAGAACATTGTTTACAGAAACTGACCACATCGTCCTATAACTCAAAGTTAGTTCTAGCATCTTGACCGAGGGGAGTCGAGGTGATGGTTTATCCAGTGGCACAAAATTTGATAGAGAGCTACTGTACAGTCTCCCAAAATGATTGCATTTTACAAATGGAAACACCGAAGGTAGTTTTTGTGTGTTTTATGAGGGGTTTTTGGACTATGGTCAAACTGACAGATTGGACAGGCTGTCTCGTTAGGCGAGCGAAAATGATACGTCAAAACTTTTGATGAAGAATTGTTGTGGACCTGAAACCAAGAAGCGCAGTGACAGCCAAGAATGTTGGAAATGTTTGTTTGCGTTTAGATTTCTATGTAGCTGAGATAGCGTTTTCAGTGCACACTATATAGAAAGATATCATTACAATGCATTGATTAAACGCCAAACAACCTTTCTCGTTTACGCTTAACTGTATGGAAGAGACGTAGCGAGATATTTTGCCAATGTGGTATCCAAACTAGAGGTTAAAACCATGCAGCTGACTACACCATTGCTTGGGAACAGTTGTCAGGTTACTTCATCACTATAGTTTAAATAAATTCACGACAACCCATTCGCTAACAGTAGGACCGGAGGGCTATGAAATCACTATTGCGCTACAATGCAATGTAAGTTGCCAAACATCACACCTATGAACTCGCGATAGTACAGGAAAATGAGTTTCATTATATACTATTATTCAAATCATATAGACTTCACTATTACTAATTTTCACGCAACAAATTCATGAGTGGTACTATATGGGCAGAATTCAAGGCTAGGGTTACCTTTAAAGAAAGATAGTTGGAAAGTTTATCTCACTATGGAAAATGAGGTCAGCTTTTTGTGCTGTTCACTTTAAAATAGGATCAAGTTTTATCTTTCGCCGGCATATGAGAGGCTTTTGATCATGTCAGCACTGACCACCTGCTCACATTTAGAGCAGTCTGTGTTGTCATAAATTGTGTTTTTGGAATGTCGCTATCCTATAAATCTTAATTGGAGGGTTTCGGTAATAATCCGCTTGCTCCACGTGTGTTTTATGCACCTAAATTCACTTGTTCCCTTGTTTTAATGAACAATATATTGCTCACTGCGGACAAGCAAAAATTTCTCTAACCGGTTTCGTTTAGATGAGATCCAGCTGCGATAAGTCAGGGTTTCCGTAACTTTCAGTATATTTTTATTGGCCTTAAGACCAATATCATAGAAGAGAATGTCAGACAGTGGTATCATTTGAACTATAAAGTTCGAAAGGGTTATTCCCCATGAAAGTCATCACCGGTTGTTCAGTATCCGTATGGCATATTGGGCTCATATGTGAGACGACCAACTACTGACCGACAAATGAAGCGGGTCCGCTGAAGACGTCACACTTAAAGTGGCCTGTAAAAAACGTCTAAGTTGAAACCATCTATCCTGTGAAATATAATAGTACAGGGTCGATACGTAATCATGTTTCACTTGTCGGACACTGTAGTTAATTGTCTAACCACGGCGGAAGGGTCGATTTGTGAACACTGGAAATTTTCCGGTAATGTGAACGTTAGGTGCCGACAGGTTTGAAATTAGTTGTAATGTTCTGGGGACGGTCTCAAGCTGCATTTGTTTCAAGTGGCGATTGTTTACTGTAGAAGAGATGTGGATCCTCAATGTTATCATGAAGAGAAGTAAATGCGGAGTGGTGGAAAGGATGTGTTTGTCACAGTTCATTACAAAAAAAGGTCACGTGCGTAGTACGGAAGGATGAAGTTAACTGTACGCTGCCCTAATTACGGCCACTAGTGATCTCTACGAACAGGTATGCGAATCTAACAGAGCAAATGACAGAGAACGTTGCGTTTCGCGGTCCTGTGCTTTTGTGACGGTGCTTCAACTTTCTTTGTTTCAGTGTCAAAGGCTGCAAGTCGTGATTACTAACAGTCTGATGGTCAGGCCGTGTTACCACAATGTAGCTGAATAAAGTCACAGGTTGATTAGTACATGGGTGTCAGACAATTCACAGACAATAAGCTAGAACTTTTATCCTTGGATTCCCACTGTCGGTTGTGCAGATTGCGTGACTGAAAAAGAGGTTGCGTCAGATACAACCACGTCCTATGTCCAATGACACCCTTTCCGTTTCCGTCGCTGCATAACGCGTCGAGTGTACTTTTAGATATGTTGTGCCTGTATGCACACGCATATCCGCAAAATATGCTACACTAACAGCGCAATGGTACCAGTGGTCAAAATGGAACTTAGGCATTACGGAACTGATATTGAAACCACCTATAAAAGCGTTAGGCAGACAGATGAGTGATTTTCCTAGCCCGGTTTAGATAGGCGTCAACACTGAGAACGTGCGGTGCACGTGTGCAAAGTAAAGCCGTGTGTTACGTGCATCCAATCGACTTTGAACGATCCCACTATTAGTAACAAGAATGAAATACCTAACCAATCCGTTTAGCAACGAAATGAGCTAGATAATGTTTTTGTTTTCCCATGGACACCAAAATAACAGAATTTATTCGCCTAGAAAATGGGCATCTCGAAAAACAAACCATTGTAAGGTCACCACGGAAACCCGTGCAAAATGTTGGCCTAGTCATTCACGGTTTTAGTTTTTTTGTTTTAATGGGAAGACAAAACAAATTAATAAGATACAATTGGTTGTTCACATTTTCAAACAGTGGTACATTCAGACAAGAAATGAACAGTCAGCCTGCACGTTCCAGTCCTCTTAAGACGTTCTTGTCAGAAAACTAAGTTCGCAAGATCTGTTCACTTTGTCCGCCTACAATGGACCCTGCTCATAAAAGCCATCTACGCCTTTGACGTCAGCACCCTATTTTGGAAGCTAAACAGAGTAATTTTTTAAGTGTGTTCGCTTCTTATTTCATATCAAAACGAAATGTTGGCCATAAAATCAGCTTTTATTCTCGTACAAAATGTTTAGCAAGAAAAGATTTTCTGATTTACGTCCGTCTTTCATGATCACAAGATTCACAATGTACATAGCACGCAAAGAGCAGTGTTAAGTACTCTCAGAATGACTTTTAATCCTACATTCTTTGATAAGGGGTATTTATTACGTAGGTGTATAGAATGTTTAAGGAGTTAAGCTTCAACCATATACCAGCACGTCACGAAGAATGTCAAAATTTAGAAGAATTCTGGATGAAGGAATTGGAAGCCAGCCAAACTCGAAGAACAAGTGATGCCCAGTTCAGCTTACTTTTATGAAAGAGTGTGTTGGGTAAACATAACACTAGAACTCATCACTGTATGAAAAAATAGAAGAGGGCTAGAATATAAATTGTAAAATCTTTATCTCAGTAGTTCAGAGTGACGTATTCATTAATACGTCAGACAGCAAAAAAATAACTGGACTTGGCACTCGCATTTTCAAGACATTTGAAACGCAAAGATATTCCAGGTCATACACAGGAGACGCACTAATAAATACGTGGGTAACTTGTACCAGCTCTTCTGTCTTTTATGTTGTGTACCAGGTCACTCACAGTTGCAGTGACGCCTACATAAGCAGAACAGATCGACAACCATCCCAACGAGCAGTCGAGCACATCTTGGAATAGTTGAAACAACTGAAGACACACTAGCCTGAACGTGGTGAAGTGACTTTTCGAAGTCCTGGGATGGTTAAATCACGAAAATGACGAGGCTATTGTCGGATTAAACAAAATTCCAGAGAAATAAAACCGTGGGAGATAAGACAGTGGTGATTGTAAAAGGGTTCTCGAAAAGTACATGCCGACTGAAACAATGACGCTATTGGTGCAAGTGTGTCTGAGCCCATTCGTCCAACAGGAATCCGTATTCAGCGACTGTACGGACTGTCAAGGACGAGGTTTCGCTTGGACCAATACGCGACACGTATACTCCTCCTTATCGCGCTGATTCGCAGTGGCTTGTGGAGATTCTGGAACCGGTTAATAAGCAAATCATACTTTAAGAGACATTCAAATTTGGTGACCCTATTTCAAAATTCAATCTATCCGACACTTTAGGACGTTTCGTCCCAATATCCTCCTCGTTGAGACAACACAACACTGCTTTGTCGGTCTAATTGTGACGGAACTGAATGAGTTAGTATTGTTCGGCATTGTCAATATTCGACTTAATTCAGTGGTGAATTTTATCGCCAAATTTATGTAGCTATGGGTTCAATGTCAGGTCCGGTGTTAGCTGACATCTTTAGGAACAACGATTTGAACGAAACTATAAAAAACCCAGTTCATACCGACGATATGTGGACGATGTCTTCTGCGTCGTGAAAAAACGAAAAACTCACGGAAGCTTTTAGCCGATTTTAACGAGGCTTATAAGAACACCGTGTTCACCATGGAACAAGAAAATAATCAACAGATACCATCTTCGAACTGGCAAGTCAGATAGGTAGTTGCTGCGAGTTGTGTGTTGGAAGAAGACCTGGAGTGGGCAGTACTTACACTTCCACGTCTGTGTGTTCATTTGCCTTGAATAGGGCTCGACTAACAAGGCAAAAGGAGGAGACCATAGAACTGGTGCTAAACATTTTCCACGATAACGTCTCCAATAATGCCTATCCTGAATAATCTTCTGCCAGAAACATACAAAGGAGACCAATGCCAGCCACAATAAAAACGGTTGACATGAAAAACTGTTTGTTTAACTTTGCGTTTAAAGGGGACGCAGCAGCTGGCCTGATAATACGTCGACCAAATGATGCTACTGATAGTACTTACTTTGTTGCAAGCCTTGCGCTAACGTTTTAAGTGAAATGTACGGTGCCACTTAGGCTGAAAGATAACATGCTTAACAATGCTGCCTCTTGTTTTGATCTATTCATTTGACTATTCCTGTGATTGGTCGTATGCTGGTCACACCATTAGGTGTTTATCGGAAAGAATTCTCAAAGACTGCTCGACATGGATTCGCTTCGGAACAACAAGCAGCATTAACATCCATCGTGGCTCACTTGATTGACATAGACACGAACAGGGTGTTGTGTATAGTCTACCTTGTTCCGGCCATTGCCTCGCGAAAGATCAAACGGCACATCCTGTCTATGGTAGAGGCAACAGCAATCCGATTATGCCACCCGAATTTGTGTGTCCAAAACAAGTCCGATCGCACCCCAGGACTACCTTGATCAAGCACGCACACTGAATCCGTGTGACAGTTTGATGTTTTCCCCCAACCCTCCCCAGTTAATGACAAACTGAGTGAGAATAACCCTCCCCAATTAACAGTGATCTTCTAAAACCCGTCTGGTTTGTGAGAATAATCACAGAATAGTCCTTGTGTTTTATCCAATCGTCCTGCTGTTGTTCTATTCTTGGTCAGCAACTTCGCTTACTGTAACCTAATTTGATATATAATTGGACCAGACTAAGACGCAAATTTATTGTATACAGTTCTGTTCGCTGAAAAAATTATCTTTCGTGATTTAGATATGACTTGAATCCAGCCGGTCGACCATGAACAAGTGTAATGAATCAGGATAAAAGGTTCAAACATCCTCATTCAACAAAACATCTGCTCCTAACAGCAGATCATTACAGGGTTTAACTTTGCTCACTGTTGGGTGTTCTAACTTCAGTGAACTGAGTGCGTACTAACAAGCAATATGTGTACGTTCATAATGCATTCCATTATTCTGATCGATTCGTCCAAATGATTATGATTTGTCCAAAGTCCGATTTTTGGGTCGTGACGGCACCTCAAAATTGCTGACTAGGCCGTTCATTCCCATGTTTGTAAATCATTCCTACGAAACGCATCTGAATTAATCAGCTCCAACAAGCATTGGCCAACAAATTACAGCAGAAGCATTAGCCTATGGAGACCAGCCTGGACGACCAGTAGCAGTGAAAGACCTTCATGCGAATGATTCATCCTCATTTGACATGCACCACACAATATGCATTCTCGTCAGGCGGCTAACGCCAAGAAACTTAAGGATTCACAACCAAAGGTTGTTACTAGGGAGATACAGAGTGTCTGATTTTGCATGAACTTGTCAGATCAGTGATGTGATTACAGATGCAACAGCCAGAGAAACCGTACGTCAGGTTTGAACGTACCGAAGTTTATTTGCCTGTGTGTGCATACAAAATTAACGGGTTTCTTCGAACAAGCTCGTTATGTGCGGTGAGCGCAACCACAAGTGTTTCTACCTCCGATTGCTATCCTCATAAGTGCATAGTTGTATCGGTCTGAGAAATTGGCAGCACCTGCTACGTGTGTGAAGCCGAATAGAAGTCAGTGTTGTGCCGAGCTGAAACAAATGGGTGTCCGTAGATACACATGACTTTGAACAGCCAGGAGAAAGATGGATGACCAACGAAAGTGTACAAACTTCTAATGGCGATACACACGTTTGCATAAGACACTAATAACCAGTATGAAATGAAGGTCCCGGACCACACCAATGCAAAAAGAACCGCAGCTAGTAAGTTCAATGTCTGCTGTTGGAGAGACCAAGCACGAAGTGTGATAGCCTACTGAAATAATTGCTGCGCTTGCGTCTGTCATTTAGGAAGGGAATCTAACAGGACAGCATAGCACGCATTTGTGTTCCCTTCAAATTCTCCTTATTGCCTTTGAAGCGACTATGGAACAGCGTCGGATTGGCAAAAACGAGTGCTGTCCAAATCGGCCATAATGGTGGCATGGTTTTCTCGTAGTGAAATTACTTCCTGTCACGTTCTACATAGTGCACATCAAGAATGTGTGGTATCAATTGGTATACTGTGGTGTGGTTTAAAGGACGAACGGTGTGAGACGTTACCATACCACACAATCTCTTCACCAAAAGCTTGTGATACCAAGTGGTTAACGAGTCAGAAGGCCTGTTAGGACGGCAAAGCGAAGAAAACCTTAATTTAATGGTCATGTGGTCAAAGTGAATAGAATTTAAGAATATCTCATCGTTACTGTGTGATGCTTTTCTGTACAGAGGTTGTGATTAAGATACCTGAAGAATCAAGCTCCGAAATGTTTCAACAGATATAAAACTTAATCACCTACCCGAACAATGAATAAATTCAGAAAGTCAAATCTGTGCCCTACTTCGATTAAATAAGGAATAGTCAACATTGAGAGCAATCCACCACGAGTCAACCTCAAGTTTTCCTCTATTAAAGTTGGTTAGCTGTTTTCTTGATGATATGACCTCTCAACTAACTGGTAAAATGCTCTCTTCTGGGGTAGTTGGCAGCGAAGCCGTAACTGTAGCGATAAATGCAGTGAGAACTAATGGAAATTGGCAGAAAACAACTCGATGGGCGGCAAAGCTGAGGCCTATTTAGTGGCTAACAGTTGCGGTAAGGCTGTGGTACAGTTACCTACAATTACTGAGTTGAGTTTCCAGCTAGACAGCTCTGAATGGCTACTACTCATACACACACATACTCAGTAGGCGTCCATCCGTCTGGTAGTCAGTTTCAGCGCTGTCCTCCGTCGAGTCCTGAAAAGCAACTCTCAGCGTAGTAGTTAAATAAAAGCCAAATAGGTTGAGGCCAGGACACAGTCCTCCTTCACATCGCTGATAATGTCAAAATCATCAGAGGTAGATCCACACGACTATGCCTCCGCCTTTACGCCCACATGCAATACTCTAATCAAAATGGCGAACTCAACTAGATATCCAAACTTATTTATTACCATCCACAGCGTCTAGCGGATCACGGAGTCGAACGCCTAGGTGAAGTCCACGAAGAGGGCATTCAAAAGTTGGTTGCGTTCTAGGTACTTCTGTTGAAGCCGTCGAGCAGCAAACACCGGTCGGTCGTGTTGCAACTATCTCGGAATCTACAATGATTTTCGGGAACACTGGCCTCAAAAACGTCCACAATCAGCCGGTTCAGAAGGATCCTTGCAAGCATCTTGCCTGCGCAGCTCAGTAGACTATTGCCCTGATAGCTGTCGATGCACTGATTGCTACACTTACCTTTAAACAAAAGTACTATCAGAACATCCTTGAAGTCTCTTCTTATTTCTCCCAGCTCCTTGATGAAGTGAAACAGTTACAGCAAAGCGCGTTCTCGTGCTGGTCCACCATTATTTAAGATTTCGCATGACAAACTTTTCTTGCTTGAAGCCCGTCGATTGCGCAGTTGTCTGATCGCTCTTTGCACCTCTGGCATGTCCGGGGCGACAGCAAGTGGAGATTTGGTGGTCTGTTGCGGAAGGCTGCTCACGGTCACACGGTCAATGGTGGTAGGACGGTTAAGAATGCTGCCAAAGTGTTTGTGCCAGACTTTCATAACGTCCTCTGGCTGGGTGCACCAACAGCCAGTGTTCACGCCTACCAGTGCTTTGGTAGACTGAAGTATGGACCGAAGATCGCCTTAAGCAAAGCGTAGAACTATTTATGTTTTCATCGGCAGGCGTAGCTCTACATCCATTCACTTTGCTTCCTCCACCAGTCGTCCTTGATTTCATGAACACGTTGGACCAGTTGATAACGGATACTCCGGAATGTAGCATTCTTCGCTTCATTGTCTGGGTCCATTGTGGAAGCGACTAACAACGCATTCTTCTCTCGTACCAAATTGGAGATAGCTTTGTTGCTGTCGTCGAACCAGGCCGGACGCTTCTAGCACTCGACACCAATCATCTCAGTGTCTTACGGATGAGCGGCAACGGCACGTTGAAAGACAACCCACACCTCACATTTCTCCAATCGTTTGACATCAAACCTCTGCCGTTGTCCGGATGGTCAACAATAAACAGGCTCGCAGACACATGAATAAACAATTTGGTTTTGACCGGTCTATGTTTGGTGCTGCATTCAGTGCCACGCATCACTCACATGATACGCACTTCCCGAATTTTGTGCTGCCGTACAACCACTTAATCAAACATGTGATGATGTCCGCTTCGTGGGTGAGTCCATTTCGTGATTTCGCTTGCCTACAGCTGGAATCGAGTATTTGTGATGGCCATCTCATGAGTAGCACGTAGGCGGAGCAGACAGCCACCGTTCCGGTTGACTGTACCAAATACCATGGGGTCCGAATAGTTCTGGCTAGGCTACAGAATCGCGCCCAACTTGAACGTTCGGTTCACCCAAAACAAACAGTTGGTCACTCACCGGCGCGACCGGATTGTGGCGGACAGCTGATCACAGAACTGGTCACTTGTATCATCAATGTGACACATAGCTGGACCGGAAACACGAACATATGTAGAACACTTACTACGACCGATTTCTCTCGTACCAAATTGGAGATAGCTTTGTTGCTGTCGTCGAACCAGGCCGGACGCTTCTAGCACTCGACACCAATCATCTCAGTGTCTTACGGATGAGCGGCAACGGCACGTTGAAAGACAACCCACACCTCACATTTCTCCAATCGTTTGACATCAAACCTCTGCCGTTGTCCGGATGGTCAACAATAAACAGGCTCGCAGACACATGAATAAACAATTTGGTTTTGACCGGTCTATGTTTGGTGCTGCATTCAGTGCCACGCATCACTCACATGATACGCACTTCCCGAATTTTGTGCTGCCGTACAACCACTTAATCAAACATGTGATGATGTCCGCCTCGTGGGTGAGTCCATTTCGTGATTTCGCTTGCCTACAGCTGGAATCGAGTATTTGTGATGGCCATCTCATGAGTAGCACGTAGGCGGAGCAGACAGCCACCGTTCCGGTTGACTGTACCAAATACCATGGGGTCCGAATAGTTCTGGCTAGGCTACAGAATCGCGCCCAACTTGAACGTTCGGTTCACCCAAAACAAACAGTTGGTCACTCACCGGCGCGACCGGATTGTGGCGGACAGCTGATCACAGAACTGGTCACTTGTATCATCAATATGACACATAGCTGGACCGGAAACACGAACATATGTAGAACACTTACTACGACCGATTCACAGGCGCATGGACATGATTCGAGGGCTGATGCCCAGCGGTTCACCCATCATCACAACATTGATGTGGTGGGCGACTGCGAAACAGACGCCATTCTACCGGGCACCATCTGATAGATAACTTATCCAGTAGAAAGTATACCCAGCACCTGTTTCTCAAAGCTTACATTGGTCTACAAGCCTTGTCTCGCTCAAGACTGCTACATTGATACCATACCGACTCAGTTCCGTAGCGATCCATGCGGTACGGTATTCCGGTCGTCTTGTGGTGCTGTATCAATCCAGTAGCGTGCGCACATTCCATATCCGAGCGGAGAGCGTCCTACATCTCCGAGAGTGTATCAGGTTGATCATCGTGTTACTGAGACTCCGGTGAGCACTGTCATTCTTCGGAATCATGCTGGCGGGATCATTAGGGGAGGGAAAGGGGGAGCGTTGGGCAGTGGCATAATTTCGCCTATCCACCCTACTCTATGCAGCGGATGGGGCGACTCGGTTTATCCTGCGCGGTGATCGATGCAGTATGTTATTTGCTTTACGTTTTGTGATCATGATTTGTATGAGTTTTGGATACTGCAAGGAGGTTCAGACCTATATAGGAAGGCTATTAGTGCCCTCAACCAAAGCCTTAGGCTCAAAACACTGTGTCGTAAGGCAAAGGACGACAAATAACTCAACACAATTGCGACAGCTCCGACCATAAGCAACAACCAAATTGCACAGGTTCGAGAGCCGTGTATCTAACACAGTAAGACCAGTACTACTGTAGTGAGGAGATACGGTCGCACCATACTACTCACACCACTATTCAGTAGCAGCATTGATCGAGATGATCGCGGATCGAGATAATCGCGTGATAAATACGACAGAGATACGGGATGGATCGTTGGAGGGCAGAATGACATATAATGGCTTTCGCTACACGACGGAACTGATACCTTGTGTCTAAAGCGACTGGAGTATCCTCAGAAGAGTGTGGTGTGCAAATGAGTGTTTCCGTTTCTTGTTGTGGTCAGACGCTTAAGTAGTGTGTTGGTTCCTCCAAAAAAGTAACCTTTGTGTCGTCCGCCTTTTGGATTCACAACAA
>QNGE01000297.1:0-48638 GCA_008508345.1 Paragonimus westermani | reverse complement strand
GGTACGACACTCCGATCAGAAGAGGATGCACACCATGTGTGTCACCAGCACCGGGGCCAGCACGCAGATCGTCGAGGGAACGAAGAGAACCTGAACGCCTTTTGTTACGACTGGAGCAATCTTTGCTGGGGGAGGAGTGTAGTGAGGAGATACGGTCGCACCATACTACTCACACCACTATTCAGTAGCAGCATGGATCGAGATGATCGCGTGATAAATACGGCAGAGATACGGGATGAATCGTTGGAGGGCAGAATGACATATAATAACTTTCGCTACATGACGGAACTGATACATGGTGTCTAGAGCGACTTGAGTATCCTCAGAAGAGTGCGGTGTGCAAATGAGTGTTTCCGTTTCTAGTCGTGTTCAGACGCTTAAGTAGTGTGTTGGTTTCTCCAATAAAGTAACCTTTGTGTCATCTGCCTTCTCGGCTCACAACACTACTGCAGAGCCAAGCAGGCCACAATAACAAAATCAGACAAGGCATGAACAAACAACCAGCGGGACCAAACCACAACACTCCGGGATCATCCACTGCAGGTGGAGCGGTGTTTGGTCTGGATGCTCCCCTTTGACCAATCTGACGTGGACGAACCTGTAAGGACCGATGTTCTAGTCAGCATAGCCCGTCGGATCAAAACAGCACACAAGACTGACCACCATCCCAAGGTAGCAAAAAAGGTCAGGCGTATTGCATTCGCACACATGCACAAACGTACACAGCGAAGGAGAGAGTGTCACCGTAGACAAAGTTGACTTAAGAATGCCAAGCATCTATGGTATCGAGCATGAAAATCAATATGCACTGTTGATGAATCTTAACAGGTACTAAACTCGGGTTTAGTGTTTCACTTCCAAAGAAGTTAGCTGTAGAGTCCGTCTGATTGTGAACGCTTTGATCAAGTGTGAGTGACATTCAAGTAAACTCAATGCAAGACAGTGAATTGAGCATTCAAGCAAGCTCTGATGATAGAGGGTCAATTCTTGTGCCTGGTAATTTTATGACTCAATTTTCGTACTGGCACACGAACGAACAATGGCAGAAAAATCTGTATGAATTTAACATTACACACATAGTTGTCTAGATGTTTTCGACCTAGTTGTTGAAGTCCCAACCCCCACTATCATGTAGCAAGATCTACCAAGCTATCCAGATAAAGCTGTAACCTCGACAATCTTATGGATTTCACGGCAGAATGTTTGTTTCAGTCGAAGCCAAGTGGATCAATGTGTCTAGTTCATGTAACAAACAATGGGTGGTACGATAAGTGCAAATACCCAGATGTATTTCACAATGCTTGGTTTGACCATTGATGCGCATGATTTCAATCTCATAGAAAACGTTCGGAATTATGTTAACCAGATGGTTTCTAAGATTACACATGTAAAATTCCAACTTTCGAGGACATAATTACAGGTGACGTAGGGATGTATTACTCACGTTTCAACAGTATGCAACGAAGCATCCGTACATTTACCTTCACTATAGTTAGGTCAACTGTACAGTCATACATATGAAATCAAAATACTGGGCTTTTAAAGGTGAATTAATAAAGGTTGCGCAATAACTTCTGTTGTCCAATGCCCGAAAACTGGCCTGCGGCCGGGCAGTGCCCGAATGGGCGTACAAGTTAGCTTGATAAACGATCAATCAAGAAATTCTCGATATTCAGTGAAAGTTAGTCTGGTTATTTAAGAGAGACAGCAATGCACTTTTCGAGTCTGGTTGGTCATGATCGGCTGGAGGATGCCAACTAATTCAATCCAATGCATACGGGCCGAACACTGAAAACCGAGCTGCACATGTTCCGACCAAGACTAGTTAGCTACCCAAAAAAAAGATATTTTCATAACAATTTGTTTCATGGCTTCCCCAGATACATCCCGAAAAGTTGTAGCCACCAAGAAGAGAGTCTTGGCTGGATTGCATCTTTTCTTGTTGATAGCGCCTTCAAGATTAAAATCGCATCAGACTTTAACCTCCCAACCTGGTTTCTACAGGAGTTCTCCAAGCGACAGTGCTCTGTTCTGTAGGTTACATCAATGACATGATGGACAGTAGGTCGTCTAGTATCATGACGTAGCTGTTAGAGAGGAGCTTGTTACTCTTGAGAGAATGAGATGGACATCATTCTACGCGGACATGAAAGCGTTTCAAGCGTTTAAGGATGACCGCTATTTAAGTATTCTAGCCAAGTAATGTTTTTCTGGCTTGAAGAAAGACACTTTGCTGAGCGTGTTCCTCGCGTGTCTACCTCGCTAGTCAAGGGCCTAAAATATATCAAGTACGAGTCCCGATTTGTTACACATGAAGTTCAACGCATTCGCCATAACTTAAGTCTATATACAAACTGAACGGCATTCGTATATGACAGCTATTTTGTAAACGTTCAGATAGACACCTTGAGAAGGAAGACGTTAGATCCAAGATTCACTTGCGAAAGAAATTTGGAGTGAAACTACTGGCCTTGTGTTCATAAGGCCAGTATGTCGGGATTTAGCTGGACCGTACCACGTCTCCAAACTCTGTCCACGCGTCAAAACCCGGAGTCCACACGGGGGACTTAACAAAGGACCACGCCCTCTGACCGATTCGGAGTGCAATCTAATTTCACCATGAACAACCCCAAATTGTGCGCGGCTGCCGTATGGCCAACTGAACTGAGATCAGGAACTTAGTCAGACGAACAGACCCAAAACAATGTGAATTAGTCGCCCTAGTTCCCACAAGTCGACATGCATTCGGAAGCATCAAACCTTACAGTCCGTACAGTCCCACAAAAGTTAGTTTACGAACACACTATATTCATAAGGCGTGAGTTACGCCTCTCATCCCGCCCCGCCCAAACGCGCCCCGCCCCTCCCATCTCTTTTCACTTCTATCCGTACTCACATGTACCAACACCTTGTCCTAGGGCATAATCAACCAAAGCCCGAGTGATGCGAATGGTTTGTGTCGGCCCAAACCAAACAGATATATCGTTCCTCAGGTTGAAGCAGGTTTCCAGAGAACAAATCGCCTCAACCTGGACAACATTTTTGCACGAGCTGTCCACGCTGATCTCGATAACGTAGCGAGTTGCCCTCATCACGACACCGATAAAATCGTCAAACATGTTGACTGGAGGCGGAACGACACGGTTCAGTAACGAGGCCACAAAACCGAGAAGTGCCAAGTAACACCTACTGTTTTGACAGCACGGCTATAATTCTCCACATTAAAGTCCACAAATGGCTCAATAAACCCCAAAACCCATCATGACGTCCCTCAGAATCTATGGGAAAATTGTTAGGTTTTCATCAGTTTTTTAGTGATTTGCAGATCTGTTCCGTTCGTCAGTGCAGATCTTCATTAGTTACCGGTTGATGGAAGAAAAATTCTGATGATGCAGTCCGTTATGGAGATATCGCATTTACCTTGCCCATTGCACTCACTGGCACATGCTGGTTCGTATTCCAGCATTGCCTCTCAAACTTTGAAACGTTTACAGAAACGTGTGTGAGCACCCGTGTGTTATCGATCGTGGACCGCGGTGGCCAATACGCTAGGGTGTTGGAAATGTGCGTACACTACCCATACTCACAGTCAGCCAAGCTGGGGTGTGGGTTGTGCCCATTCGCTCCTCCATCTCGGTTAGGGGACGTGGCCATTAGGTAAGCCCTCAATCTCGACTGTGGATTTTGGCGCCGGGGTAAAGTCCCTGGGGCAATTGGCATATCTTATTTGGAGTGATTTTTGATCACCTGATAGTACCGCAGATATCCTGTTACCTTGCTGTTGGTCAAAGTCCCAATGCATGTGTTCAGAGCATCTCAGTGGTAGTGAAACTTTCAAGTACACTCAACCTGTTCGGTGCTTTGATTACCAACGAGAGACGTTAAGTTGGGTCGGAGAGCTTTCCTCAATAGCTTATAGCAGCTGAATTTTGGTTTTATCTGCGAACGATAAAAGTACATTGGATTTTGCGCTTACTCACTTGGGCCGCTCACACAGTTTTTGAAAATTGTGTCAAAAACGTGTTTCACTGCAGTCTAGCTGCAACCATCGCTCTCTTGTAAACCAGCTGCAGACGACGCAGATCGAGTGAAACTGGTTCGTTGAATGCTAAGGCGTTTCCTCGGTGGTTGAGTCCTCGTGACACTAATACTTTTGTTGAGTTAGTTTGACCTTAATCGGGATATCCTTGTCGCTAATACAGTTTTCAGTTACGATACGGAAGGAATGGTCAGTGAGCGGTTTCCAGACACAGATAGGTCTTTAGAAGGAAAATACAGTCAAGTCACAGAAGAGGACATGATGGCAACGTATGCTAGAAGCAATTGGTCCCCATGACTGAGAGGAGGGCACCAGTAATCTTTTTGACCAGTTGCAGTTGAGCCCGATCAGCACCAGTGTGAATTTCTTACAACCTCAGAGTCGATCGATCGAGGAGACTGTTTCGAACCACGTAACTCTGCAAGCGGCAGGTCAGTGTACATTGAACGAATAACGAACGTTGAGTAGTTTAAATGACACCAACAAACCATCCTGTCCAGGCTTACAAATTGGAGTTAATATCCAAAACAGAATATAAATTAACAAAATAAATGTAAACTTCTTAATTGTGATTATTAGGTAAAACTTTAAGTATATAGATCAAGCAAACTGAAAAATGCTTAGCGTCAAGTGAACATAAGGCAATGTAAACGAAGCAATCCGAGGTAATGTGAGAACCGGACTGAAAATGGTGTCAACAGTTAAAGTTAACGAAGCACTGGAGGTAGGTCAACCGTTGCACGATTGTGAAACGAAGTCAAGGAGAGCTATCTCAGTACAACCTGATGAGCCAAAAAGGGAAGGAGCACGACCCTACAGCTGAACAGTCTAAAACTAAGATCATTTTTGCACTCAATAGAAAGATATCATTGTTCCAACAAGGCAGAAAAAGAACAGAAAGTTACAGTTGAGAAAGGAATCGATAAAGATGTTGGACATGGGTAATAGCGAGACTCAACCTTGGCGCCGTGTGACGACTTGTGCATCTTGATGACCTATTAAGGCTAAACTGCACGGTGTGGCGACCACACCGACAGAATCATTCCATGCCAGACAAGTCAATAGATAAAGGTCTGACAAACCACAGTCTCCTGGTACTCCAGATAGGGGGGGTGTTGGAAAAAGTATCACTTCTGGTACACTATCTCCCACGCGCTGCCTTGTGGCACAGACTTTTCCGCCAAAGGCTTCGGACGAAAACCTTATTCGTTTTCCTGTCTAGACTTGGGTATCTTGCCAGTATCACAGCCCACATGAATACTTACAACGTCAATAATTTCATACTGAATCGTTTCGTAACAGAAACCGGGTCGCCCTATTTGCTGCATACAGTAGGATGGATAGGCGAAAACATGCTACTGTTGACCTCTTCCCCACTATTCTATCAAACTTAACTCTCGGGTCCCTACCGACGCCTTTTCCTCGTGACAACTCTGCAGGTCTCACAACAAGCATAGTTAGCCATAGTTACGATCTACTGGTATGTCCCTGCTCTCATAAGTCAACCCCAGGCATCCCTCGTCGCTTGCTTAGAATTAGAATGCGAATTAACATGGATGCTTCACTGATAAGTAGTTTAGCAGATCTGAAAAATTTGAAGAGAACCAAATGCAAAAAGTCTAGAATTTGACCGGATCCGAACAGGCGAGAGAAACGACGTGCCCACACGCGGCAAATGCTCCACCAGCTGAGCTATGATACCTTCACATTTGAGTCTCTTCTAACACATTCTAAATCAGATAAGCTAACAGGCCACTCTCGCATGAAAATTAAACTTGTTGAATATCAGTGTCTGCTGCATTTCAGAGGCTAAAAACCAGGAGAGTAGTTAACGTATGGGGCTGACATCATCCACACTGTCTACTTGGTAGTGGATATACAGTTCAGATGACTCTACGGCTGCCGCTGCCGGTCAGGCTGGAGTAGGTATTGTCCTCGTCACGACGGCCGCAACATATTGGATTCTTGTTAACAGCAGACCTTGTGTTCTCCGCTCGATATGTTCTGCTAAGTCCTGCTCTGGGCACAGAACATCCGGAAATCTTTTCATTATGTGTGTTTATGTTCCAACTGACTGAAGTGAAGTCGGTGTCAGGGTCACCTTTTTCACATCTGGCCACTCTCCTCCGGTCGATACATGGTTTGGACGCAGTCATTCTGGCCATAGTTGTGAACGTTCAGGCGTCCGCCTTGGTTGGGCGGAGTCTGGTTTAGGTGACAAGTCTGAGATAGCATCACATAGCTGGGATAATGGCAGGTGACTGTTACAGCTGTGCGCTGAACACAACCTACTTTTGGCGAGCACTAGTTTAGGCATCGTACACGTCAGTGTGATAGTTAGAGATCCTCTTTTCCGAATCAGACATTGTTTTAGATAGACTACATAGCTGTCAGTTATAGATGGCGGAATTTTATTCTGGACTATCGTTCTTATTGAAGTACATCTCGGATTCAAATCATGTTTTGGTACGCTGTTGCTTTGTCCTTACTTGTTCAGAACAACGACCCCACCGACTGTAACCGTTGGCTGTTGAGAAACTGGCTATGCGGTCTGTAAAGGCTATGTACCAGACAAGCTCAGCAAGCAAGCCTGGCAGTTCTCACCCTGAAGGTCTTCATAACT
Organism: Paragonimus westermani; assembly: GCA_008508345.1. Lineage (NCBI taxonomy): Eukaryota > Metazoa > Platyhelminthes > Trematoda > Plagiorchiida > Troglotrematidae > Paragonimus > Paragonimus westermani. The sequence continues at coordinate 41,976 of QNGE01000297.1, read as the reverse complement.
GCTGGATCCAGACCTCACAGGCAAGTTGTGGGACACGTTTTTTAGCACGCGGCGCGGGGGTGCATGGGCTGAACAGACACTGGATCTCTGTGAAATCCTTCGAGTTGTTAGAAGCCGGACATTCCTTCTGGCAGGTATGTAAACTTACCACCGGCGCTTTGTTCCCATGCTTCGGCTTAGATTGGGGTTTACTGTGAAACGTCTGACGGTTTCAGCGGCAGAAGCGGTGTACGTCACGGCTTCCAACTTTCACCACGTTTATTCAATTTTCTCATAAAGGAAATAATGGGAGACTTTCTGTGATGCTCACCAGATGCCGGCGTGGACCTCTTGCCTCGTGAAAGACTGACTGACTTTGATTATGCTGACAACAATGTGTTGATGTTTGACATGCTTCAAGCAGCATAAACAACGTTAGACCTCATTTTGCGTTCTGCTAAATATTTAGGAATGCGCTTTGCAGCCTAGAAGTGGACAGTGCTTCTTCAGGACTGTTCTGACTACGTAGTTTTAATGTTAGGTAATGAAGTGCTGGAGGTTGTAGCTCGACTTGTCAACTTTAGAATCTACATTGCCGGTGGCTGAAGTGTGGGCAATAAAGTGGGAGCGCATATCTCTAAGGCTAGAGCAGTATTCGCCAATCTGGGGACACCTCCGAGAGGTATCTTTTTGAGGATTAAAGGTCGCATGTATAAGGGGACAGTGAGAGCTGTATCAACTCACGGTAACGAAACATGGCTGCTCAACGTAGAAGGTTTGAACCATCTTCAGGTATTTGACCTCCAATATCTGCGTTCGATCACTCGCGTCAAGTGGCACCAACTAGTGAGAAATGAGGAGATTAGGAAGCGGGTGTTTAGTAGTGATTGTCAAATGAATTCTTTTCTTCAGACCTTACAACTGGATAAACTTAGATAGTTCGGATATGTACTGGCATAAGGTGCGAGGTGGACAGATGATGATCTTGCGTACAGAAATGAAGTCGTTCACGAACGATCTGGCTACTGTGGGTCAGGTTCGTCTCGCGGGCTGGAGGACTTCGCGACTTGCAGAGCCAGTGGCTGGAGACATTAGTTGGGATGGTGGTTAATCGGGTTCAGTGGTGTGTGAATGTTGTGGTTGTTTGGCCTAGTTGTCTGTGAAATGAGTGTACTTTATAACGCGGGAATTGTTGATGGCACCTTACTCTTACGTATAACTAGGCTGTTTGTTTGTAAGGTGTGAGCATCCTGATGCTGAATGTTTGAATATGGACGGGGTTACATTTAGTAGTTAAGTCTGTTCCCGTCCCCATCTTTTTCCTTTCTGTTTTTGTTCCGGGTTTGCTTTCTCCTTCGTGGTTGTTTGGCCGTTAGGCGTCGTTGCGAACCACTGATATATTGCTGTCTATGTTGTTGATGATGATGATGATTATGAGATCAGAAGCACCTACATAACTCAAAAAGAACTGTTCGTCATCGGGGAGGAGTGTGGTCTTGGTCAGCCAAAGCTGACAACTTGACCATCTATGTTAAGGTGTAGAACAAGTGAAGCAGAGAACAGAGGAAATCGCAAGGTACGAAAAAATTCCAGACCGGTAAGAACTTGGGTCCAAATGACCAACAATCGGAAAACCTACAATCAGAAAAACTGTTGTTATCGAACTCGTGGCCAGCAATAAACTAACAACTGCTCAATGCTACTTCGGACGCATTAAAAACAGACCAGCGCTGTGGATAAAATCACCAATGTATTCTGATCTACAAGCACACCAATAAATAGCAGTGTGTAAAACAATTAGTTGACCATTGTGAAACAGTGTTGTAACAGTCACATTACAATTTTCACCTGTTTAATATGCGGAGGGTTCGTCGGATTGTATCTGCTGGACCAACAGAATCAAGATAGCCGTGACATTAATGACTAGTTGTAATTGTACTGTTTCAATAAGTGAACCCGAAACTGCAGTGATGCAGTGTGCAAACGAATTTCTTGGGAGCTTGAAGTTCTACACAGGTATAACGAACTCTAATAAACAAACATCATGTCATCAGAGAATTATAACATGCTGCAACACAATCACTACACACAACCCGCAAACTGTCAGCATGAACGTTCAAACAGATGTCTACTGGGGGGTCGAGGTTGCTTTCATTCGTTCCACAGCCTATAAGAAAGTACAACAGCTAGTCTGAAAATCACTCACCTATTGTATATATAAGTCCTCGGCATAAGTGCTGCTGATGAAACTCAGCTGCAACAGGTTGAAGAGGCTAACTGCCAATTCTCTGCTGCCCACCAGGACCTGCTGATTAGACAGATAAGACTTTGTATCCTGATAAGTGTTACACCGGACGCGTCACACCAAGCACACTAGAAGACGGGCTGTGACTTTCATCCCAGTTTGAAATCTTAGAAAGAGTTACTAACCAGCTTCATAATTTGCCGTTTACCGATGAGCTTTACTCTGTAAGTGAGCGTGTAAGTTCAATAAGTTATCGACCAAGTCCATCATATTATGATCTTAAAAGTTAACTGGAAGTTTCATCATTCATGTAGACCTTTTAGTCAGTCAGTTTCTAAAGAAAAACTTTATCCAGGTTTTGCTCTTGTTGGAGCCCATCAGTAGCAAGTATCGTTGTCACAACCAGAAGTTGATTCCAGTCATGCTTTCAAGAAACAACCATGTTGTTTACCGCACCACTGACCTCACATCAAGCAAGACCGAAGTACCACATGCAAGAGCTCAGCCACATTTGTTTGCGGGTACTGTGTAACTTGTATGATTGTGTCTGATGGAAACGCAATATATATCTGTTGTTGCCAATATTTGACTCCATGATTAAGACTGCTTATCATTTTGGAACATTCAAAGTTATCAAACTGGCTGAACAACATTTGGATCACCGATAGATTGTAGAAGGTTTCGGTTGAAGTAAATCGAATGATGCTGATGAATGTTGTTTTGGTTGAATATTGATGAGTGGTGTGTGATGATTCGGTCGTACGCAATTCGAGGTCAACGTTGAGGTGATCAACAAGGTTGTCTCATGAATACATGAACGGAATTCAAACCCATTCTTCACAGTGATGTGCATTGTTAACGAACTCTGTCAAAACCTAAGCTAGAGCCTAATGCCTGCTTCCGAAGCAGTTTGGCCGAAAAGTCTACATGATTATGAAAGCTACACTCGATCGCCAGTGAGGTTCAAATTTAGCCAGACAATTAAGTCCTCACTACTTGGTTCTGCAGGACTGGAGTGGTGTTTGTCTATGCACCATTCATGGAACGTATAGCTTCGTCTGTGTACACTGCCTACAATAAATCATACTTCTTCAAAGATTACCAGTTAAGGGTTTCTCACTTACGTGCATGGTTCATAATGTCACTTTCAGGGCGTGGTTGAAAACGATTTTTTATTGAGACTGTGTGACCTGTATACTACGTATCATATGAAGCTGAACGTTGAGCACGGGTGTAATGAGTCGTGTGTAATGTGTTGCCGGCTCAATTATTCCTATCCTATGAATATGTTAAGACTTGCCAGTTTCGTTCTCAAGAAAGTTTTACACATGGTTTAACTGGTGTTACAGCCGTTAAAAGTACCGGATTCTGAGGCACTTGTCAGTTCAAGTTGGGATGCAGTGCCATTGTGGTAAGTAGAGACGTTACTAAAAATTCGAGAAAGGATATATCATCTGGGTAACTAATCGGTGGAATCTTGGTATACATATAACAGTGGTCATATGAGCTTCTATGTGGCCAGACCAGATGACCACCAAAAACAGTAAGTAGTTAACTGTCCTACTGGACTCGAACGCCTAATCAGCACAGTGAATTCAGGCGGGTGATACGAAGGTTTCAGATACAACTCTTTCACACAAATTTAATGTGATACGAAATGCTGAATGAAACCCACTCACCACTTTTTCTGGAGCGGTCACTTACACGCTTCTGTCACTTTTGTCAGTTAGATATGCTCCTACTATAACTCAAATGCTCTTTAACAGGATGTCTCTGTCGAACAGCAAATTAGTGGTATGCACTGTTTAATAGTTAGGAACCAAACTATTATTACTGATGAGTAGTCGGGGATTTGGTCTAGTGCTTCTTTTCGAAAGAGGCTGGCTGCAAAGTCTATATGAATGCGAACGCTGCGATCAAATGTGAGTAATGGCCAACTTGAAAATGGTCTGACTCTTCCCGAATGAAAATATCCATTACTTTGAATACCCGGAAGTGTAAGGTCGACACAGGTTCTCTCGTCTTCGTTTGCTTGTGGCTTGTCTGATACACAGTAGACGCAGTGCTATTCCAGACATAGTTCACTCACAAGGGAACCGACAGTAAAAATGGCATTTTTACGTAAAATTCTTCATCTCTATCGTATGTGCGTCTTTTTCAAGCTGATTCGTTACTGCCTCACCGCTTCAACTGAGTTCGTATGTTTCCGATTTAAACGATGAAACTGTCAGTTACATTAGCTTACCGATAAGGCTGATGTCATTAATGAAGTATTATTGCACTGTATCAATTCTTGCGCTGAGCCAATTGCAGTTCCATCCACACACCACATATCCAGTGTAAACCCGAAGGAATAAGACCGGGATGTGTGCCAGTGGGGCCTTTGTGTCCAGCCGGCCAATGCTGGTTAGCCAGTTGATTGGCTAATAAAGAAGGGAAACTCTTATCTCTCGGAAACCAAACAGAGAGGCTGCAATGACGAGATCTACACTGAGAAGAAAGATTTTTGAAGTGTAATACAAAAAGCGTTGCAGTATAGGGGTGCAGGTTAGTGCATCCCAGAGAAGATAGGGATGAAAAGCAAAATTCTCATTGAACTGTGAAAAGCCAGATAGACCATTCACCATACAATACATCAACAAAGCCGAAGAAAAGAATGGACACAAAACCACAGACACTCAAGTTTCTGAAAAGTAGAGCGGATTAATTGTCAACGACCAGGCTGTTGGCCGATGCAGTCATTAGCAGAAGTAGAATGGATACATTGATATTACCTACCTGACCGGAGCCTAACGTACTCGTCGCCTCTTCGCCGACGGTTTACTATGAGTATGTTGGTGACCTACTAACCCCAAACGGCTAGCGCATTCGCGGCTGCACACGTCGCAACGCCATATAGTCACCTCACCGCGACCTATGGAACCGATGGTTCCTTTGCGTACCACACAATTCCGCTCGCGGCCGCGCAATAACTGTTCGTTGAACTTTCGCACGCCAGCCCGAACCGTATTTCTCCAGGCCGTCCGGTTCAACGCCAAATCTTCCCAACATCTAAAATCAATGTTACAAAGTGAAAGACTTACCTGCACAACATCCTGGTACCTCCGCTTCTGACCACCGGGATTTCGCTTACCTGACTTTACTTGTCCGTACAGTAACTGATTTGGGATACGGTCATCGCCCATCCGACGGACGTGACCGAGCCAACGGAGCTGATTCAGCATCAACATGGCTTCCATCCCGTCCATGTCCGCTCGCCGCAGTACCTCAGTGTTCGGAATCATGTCCGACCACCGAATACCCAAGATGCGCCTCAGACACTGAACATGGAAACGGCTCAAATAGCTCACGTTCCGCTGATACAGTGTCCACGTCTCACTGCCGTACAGCAGGATAGACAGCACCATTGAGCGGTAGACACACAACTTCGTGGCCATCTTCAGGCTGTGATTCTTCCAGACACGCCTTTCAAGACGTCCGAAAGCAGCGCTAGCCTTTGCCACACGCGCTCTCAACTCGCGGTCCACGGACAGATCTGTCGACAAGTTGCTACCCAAGTAGCAAAAATCCCCGCAGCCATTCACAGTGTCTCCAGCGATGCGAATTTCGGGTGGAGGTACACAAGCAGCACCTCCACCAGGAGAAGGCTGAAAAAACGAATACGTCTTACCTGTGTTGATGTCCAACCCGAACTTCGATGCTGCCGAAGCGAATGCTGTAGCTAGACGTTGCAGCTCTTCTTCGCTGTGCGCTAGCAAGGCGCTGTCATCGGCGAACAGAAGCATCCGCATCCTTGAGGTCTGCAGCCGGGTTGAGGCGCCAAATCGTCGGATATTCAACAGACGCCCGTCCGTCCGGTACTCCACCTCGACACCATCCTCTCCAGAGTTCTGAAAAGCAACTGTTACCATCGCAGTCAAATATAAACTAAATAGGGCTGGGGCTAGAACACAACCCTGCTTCACGCCAGTGACGATGTCGAAATCATCAGAGGTCGATCCACACGATTGCACCTTCGCCTTCATGCCCGCATGCAACAATCTAACCATATTGACGAACTTACCTGGACATCCAAACTTACCAAGCACCGTCCACAGCGCCTCGCGGTTCACGGAATCGAACGCTTTGGTGAAGTCCACGAACAGGGCATACAAGGGCTGATTCCGTTCTCGGCACTTCTCCTGAAGCTGTCGAGCAGCAAACACCAGGTCGATCGTACTCCGACTCGCCCGGAATCTACACTACTCCTTGGGAAAATTAACCTCCAAAACGTTTGCATTCAGTCGGTTCAGGAGGATTCTGGCAAGTGCCTTGCCTGCACAGCTCGACATGCTGATACCTCGGTAGCTGTCGGCGCATTACTTGCTACCCTTACCTTTGGACAAGAGTATGATAAGGGCGTCGTTGAATTCTTTTAGCATCTCCTCGTGCTCCCAAATGGAGTGAACCAGCTGGAGCAGAGCGCGTTCCAACGCCGGCCCGCCATTCTTCAGGATCTCACCTGGCAGTCCGTCCTCGCATGCAACCTTCCCACGCACATACACTGAATCACACAGTTAGATGGAGCATGTACACCACTGCACTTAATCGAAGATCTACGGTGCCATCTACGTGCATCCGCCACTGTGATCGGGTCATACTCTGAGAATACACGTTGCCAAAATTATTGCAGTTGAGTCGTTCAAGACTTACTGATCGAATGGGCCTGAAGCAGTTTGCCAGACCACACACTCACTGGTCTCGCATGTTCACTGTGCCCGCGCTGGGCAGACGAGTTTGACGCATAACTAATCGACTCAATAGGTTAGAGAGGATTATGCGCCAGAGTGTGACTGTCGGCTACCGACAACAAAATCGCAGTGAAGACTGATAACTGAAGAAGTTTAGCAAAATATGACTAGCGATTTTCTCGGTAGCTTTTCACTAAGCCAATGCATTTGCAAAGGGCTATCAAAAGCGCACATACAAAAGACAAAGGAGAAACTAGTAATTGTAGTGGATTCGCCTGGGTGGAACATTTGCCAACCAAAACATGATTCACTGAGACAGATTTTCGTTTCATAAACTTAACCGAAGTTGTGTTTGTGGAGTGAGCCGATGTGTTCTAGATTTGATATGACTATAATCATAGAAATTGCAAGCTGTGCGGAAACTTCTCTTTTCACACAGGGTCAATAAATAACTGAATGACGGCTGATTAGGTTGTGTTTAACATACACTTTTGGACCGAGTTAGGACGACGTGTTGGAATTATACAGACAGTGTGAAAAACACTATTGTTGTCAATTTGGTCTATCGGGTTCATTGAGTGTGAGGTTATTCCACTACTGGGGCGATTCAGTAGGTGGGTTATGAATCTACTCAACGTCTGCGGATCTACCTACTCGAACCCTGTGATTCTAGCTGAGTCCAAACAGATATCACAGAATGAAAATCCAGTCTACCTTGCTCTGCCGTTGTAGCCATTGCACCCACAACCGTCGACAACTTACTTACTTTCAGTCACTGACCGCTTGTTGAAAATCAATATGAATATATCAGTCGCATTGCAACGTCAACTGCCTGAAATGAATTCTAGAGGCGAAATGTTCAAAACCAGGGTAACTTAATCATCTAAGTTGCACACACCATACTGAACATCACTACTTCAACACAGTGTCACGGATCGCCCAACGTTTGGAGTTGGTGCTACATAACAATGGAACAGGGAGATGACCGGATTGACGATAGAATCGATTGATAGAATGCATTTTGCATTCTTTGGCACTAGCGTTCTTGTTTCATTATGCATTTGGCTGTTGAAGTAACAGCAACAGAAACCAGCATTGTGTGCACAAAACAGACATTAACCTAATCCTGTTTAACCTGGAGATGAATTTTTGGCCTCACAAATTCATTTTATTTAGCCTGCATTATCATGTGCATGCGGTGCACATATTCGAGTTGCTTTTCGGTAGGCGACCGGCAAAACAAAACGTCACAAAACGCGTGACCTTGCACATGCACAGAAGTCAGTGGTTTGCATTATATTTAAAACAAACCAGTTATACGCTACAGGAAATGACTGAATTTTCTATGAATCAGTACATCTCTTTTGGTCATCAGCATCACAATGAAGACAGTGAGCAGCTACGTGTGAGAAGGTTTGTACAGATCACGCTCATTTTGTGGTGCGGTTTGCCTGGATAATCTTTTCTCTGAGTGGTTTCATTTTCATTGATGGGCATCAAATTCAAGATGCTACGTACCGAATCTAGATTTACCTCCGTGGGTTTACCTTTATACATAAAATTACCACGTATGTTGTCGTCAACATAAATGTCGGCACTAATAGTCAGTTTGCCTTAATGCGCATGAAGGGACAAAGGTTCGGTTTTTTTTCCGGCCAGCATTTTACACGTATTAGTCACGCAATTTCGTTCATGAATGTAGTCGGCTTAAAGCACGCCATTCATTTGAGAAAACATTAAGGAAATTACAAGTTTAGCGGTCGGATGAATAGAAAAGTAGGAAAACAGAGGTGATTTTTGTTGGGAATCAGTGGAAAACCTAACCACTGATCAATCGGTTTAGGTGTTTAGCGTCCGAAATCCATTAACTGTCTATGTGTATATTTGTCGATGGATTGTTATTCACAACGGACTGGGCGGGTTAACAAAGGTCAAGATGAGTCATGTTTGAGTTTTGTTCTGACAGGAAAACAGATTCACACGTTTATGGCCTGTGCGGTTTTTTGGGCAACAGAAATTCTGACCGACAAATACGGACAAAAATAAAGTATGACTAGTTTTCTGAAAATGTTAAATTATAAGAAAATTTTCTGTTAAGGAATTGAATAACTCTGGTGTAAAATCCAGTCAGAATGGCGGTCATTGTCTGAGAGTTGTGTGCATTGTGTATTTTATAGGCAGGATTCCGACAAGTTTACAGCCAACCCTGTGATCCCTCAAGAAAACAACTCGGCGTTTAGACACAGTCATGACATAAGCGGAGTGAGAAGTGTAAATGTTACACGATTAAAATTATTTTCGGGCGAAAAAATCGACCGAATATGATTGATTTGTCGAAAATGAGAATCGTACGACTGAAGAGTTTTGTTTTTAGTCATTTCTACTTGTGAAAATTTGGTTTACATGATCAACTAAGCACTTATTTAATGATTGTGTTAAATTCGTTGAATTTTTTGATGGTTTACACACCAATCACTCACTGCAATTTCAAAAGTCGAGTTATAATGTACCTGCCAGGAACCTTCAGGTGTGAAGTGATACAGACCGACTGTAACTGATGGAGTACGAGTTTAAACATTTCGGATCAGTTAGCTATAATCACTAGACTAAGAACTGAGTTTCAAAATAGACAGACCCTACACACTAGGTTACTCAGTCGATACTGGCATTACCGAGGATGCTGTCCAATCATTTTGTTCATGTTTTTTCGTTAGCAATGAGTTATTAGGTAAGTATATTATATATAACAGGTTGCCTCTGTCTCCCGTTCTGAAGCAGTATTGACTAGCCCATTCTGAGATAAATTTTTGGGCACAGTTTTCGCGCGTATTTTGCTTCAAGTATTATGAGTATCGCACGGTTAACATTAGTTTGGATGTCACCCCCACAATGGGAGTAAGCATTTGTCACTATATGGTTTTGACATCATCATGACGTTAGACGAATTAACTTAGTAGATGTAGTTTGAGAAATGTAGGTATTAAGTAATAAAATGGATAATTTCTTTACACCCAAACAATTAGTTCATTGTTGAAGTTTAGAGTCAAGACAGCATACAATTTCATGATATTTGTATAATTCAACAGGGTCACGTGGACAGGTTGGCATATTCAGGTTCAGAGTTTTGTTTGTGCCTCCCGTAAACGAAGTGTGGTGCGTGCGTTATGTGATCAGGTCAGATCTATTCACACTGGTAGTATATATCAAAGAGAAATAACTGCATTAGAGAACATCCTAAAGCTAACTGAATGGCCTAACCAGTTCATCGGGAAATACCAACATCCATGACAACAATTAGACTTGATAACGTTTCAAAATTGTTGGCATCTTTTCGCTTTCCCTATAAAGGCAATGAAATGAACTAACTAATTTAACGTCTTCTAGTTAGCTCTGTCGCTAGAACATACAAAGCAGTTTTCACAGTAATCCCGTGCGAAATACTCTCAATTCAGCGCCTTGTGTGAAGCAGTCAATACCAGAGTTAACCAAATCCAATGTTTCAAGTTGAACATCTCTGGTATTTGACCGCAGCCTTCGCACTCAGATAAACTTTTTAGTCAGCCTGCTTTGGAAAAATATAGGAATCGAGATTTCCTCTCGTTAGAGATCATCAGCAGTGCGTCTACTTGTCACGACCGGGATTCGTGCTCTGGCCAAGTTTTTAATGGCCAACCGTGTAGACCACTAAATCATCAACCTCACATTAGGCACGCCTGAATTAGTGTACGCAAATATTCAACCACTTTCATCTGTGACTAACTGATCAGGTTGCTCGGTCGCCTCAATAAGGGACACATCATAAGTGAGATTCGGGATTCAATTTTGTGGTTTTATACGAACCCCGTGCAAATCTGGGTAAGCGCATCGAAAACAACTGTTCATTGGAGTCTCTATATGGTTGAATCATATGTTTTAGGTACATCTTATACACGAATCAGAAGTTTTGAGGTAGCGTTGAACGGGTGCTACAAAAATGTCTGAGGTATCGCATTTTGAGAGTCCCAATTGGTTGGCGAAATTTGTGTGATGATGAGTGTACGAAACTTCCGTTATTACTTAAAAGAGGACAATGTAAAATTTTGCAGATAGTGCGGTTCCACGAACGGAGGAAAACAGAAATTTATCGAAAGTTTTCCTGTGAACCTTACTTATCTTTCTTTAATTTGACTGTGATTCACGCTCTGCACAGATCACATCGGCAAAGAAGGTCCTACCGTCGGGTTTGCGAAACAAGTTGGCTATGAGGATATAAGGTTCCGGGATCGTGCAGAGTTTTTTGTTTCTCAGTTTACGAGTTATTAATGTAGCTAAAATGTTTTTTCGTCTGAATGAGTGAGAAGACATGACTGGAAAATGTGTGACAAACCTTCATGTCTGGTACCGCACCGGCATTTCAATTTCTCTTGTGATTTTGGACAGTCACGTGAGTGACGCATTTTTGTGAGCAACACGTCTGCTCTCATTTGAATCGCTGTGATGTAGGGGCAGGGAGTAATCCTGTTTGAGTTCCGTAACAATTTGTGTGAGGTGACTTTCGATGGGGTGCTTCGCAAACAGACATCAACGAGCGTACTATAAAGGGCCTCGTGATAAGTCAAGTTTGCTTCTTCATTAGAGGCAATAATTGTTCCGGGTGCTGACACGGGTCAAAACGATCAAACGATTGGGAGGCGGGATCGCGTAGGACCCAAAGCAATAGGTAGATCGTGAACAGTGAATTTTTTAACTGAAGAGTACCGGGATATGTGTAAAACTGCTGAATTTTAGCGCTTGATGGCTCTTGGATTTATGACGACCGCTTTTTGTAGAGTGTGACTCCATGTGGCCATAACCTCGTCACACAAATCTCCGAAGCTGAACCTGCCAAGGCAATTCGTTCCCTGGAAAGATCTGCGCCTGAACCTCACCGCCTCAAACCCAGGAAACCTTTAATCATTAAGCGAGAAGGCATTTCCTCATCAGCCCTCAAGTATCGTCGCTGCTACATCTCTCCCTTTTTTGCTCGTAAAAGCTTTGCATACGTCCAAATTGAATTCGACGTAGATTGTGGCTGTTCTTGATCCTAGCGATGAGGTGACACTGATTTCTTGGTGGTCTCCATGTGATCGGAATGCTTTCCGCAGATTTGGCTGATGGTCTCTTTCAAGATGGGAACATGTTAGCAGTTGCCCAAGGCGCAACCAGTGGGTGAAATGGGTCGATCTCAGTACATTCCTGGAGTACAATGATATTCACGACTCCTCTGATTAATGCTATTGATAATAACAAGGGACATATCGTGCCATCTGTTGTTGTCAAATGTTTGAGTTCTAATGAATACTTGCTGACTGGCACACTCATGTCATCTTATACAGCATGTTATTATAAAATCATAATCGATCTCTTCATGATCGCCCGAACCATTTTATCTGAACGTCATTTCTTGCACACAGGTTTTCCAGCCAGGAATTATTCCTAATACATTTATTGTCTCATTCGGGTACTCTTCAACACTGGAGACACCTCCCAGGCTACGCAGCAAGTTACTTGCTCATAACCATATTGTACCTCACTCATCACATACTTCCTGTTAACTACAATATTTCGATGTCCCTCCTTCATCGGTAACCAAATAACTTCATTATAACAATACGGCGAACGGTCAGTCACGGATTGGAGTCTATGAATGGCTCGTGGCGCAGTAGTATTCCTGTCCTCCCACGAATTCCACCTCGGAGTCCCCGGATTAAAACAACACTGGGCCTTTAACAACTTCCAACAAAACAATGGCCCTGTCGATACAAATTCCAGGTGAAACCAGTTGAGGTATTAGATTTTCCCTCAATCTTATGAAAAATCTAGAACCCGTGAAGGTCTATGTGAACGTTTAATACCACACACTTAAAACACGAAAAACGACTCATACCTATTACACAGGTCCTTCAGACTCCGGTACTTTCAGCGTCAAGCGGAATTAATCTCTAAGTTGGGCTTATCTCAACATGAATTTCGAAAACACTCAGAGGAGTATATCATACACCGTTAGTCCTGCCTTCTCACCTCCAAGTTTTGTTAGTCAATGATAGAAAATACCATACTGACTCTTTATGCGAATGAATTCTACATTCCCGGGTCTACAATGGAATGTCTTTATTCATTCATCGTTGACGGTCGTCAGCGATCATCGATCGACTGGCGACAAGCATCAAAAATTAATGTTACTCCGAAGGACATCAAATGATTATTATCTTCTCATTATTTTATTCATTTTGAGTGTTTGCGGTATCTTTAAAGTGAAAACGATTGTGAAATTTGACATATTACCTTTTGCGTTGAGTGGTTCACTTTCTTGCATCGATGCGTAGACTATCTGCCTCATTCAGTCGAGAATACTCAATGAATCTTCCTCTTATGAACATCCTGCACTATATTTCCCTATTTTTCTTCATATTTTGTGAATTATTTAAAACCTGCGTCTATGATTAGCTGTAAAGCAACCATACGGATATATGAGATATTTATGATCAGCTTTGACGGTTTTGTGTCCTTGAGTGCGACAAGAACAGAAAGATTTTATTTCGCGGAATGAAAGTAATTTCAAATACTCTTATCACTCAGGCCGTCTCAATTTGATTAAGTGTATTTGTGTTACTAATGAGTAGCGTGGCAGATTTATGATAAATCTGCCACACCACTTATTAGTCACACGGTGTCTGTGCTCGCCAGTGGCGTCCACGGATTACAGCGTGAACTGTCTGAAAAATCCTGCCTGGACAGTCGATCCCCTGGATCATTTGGTGGATTCCATATGAGACAGTGGGACGGGTGGGTAACAGAATCCAACTGTGAAAGTTCCGATCTCCTGGTGTGGTTTCGTAGTTCATCTGGTAGATCGGTTGCCGCGTTGAGGAATGCTGTCTTTCGCTGGTTCGAATGCAGCCGGCGCCCTGACTCTTCACAGTTGGATCTCGTCTAAAGTTATATATTTGCTTTTCACCTACTCAGCATTTAAGAAATAGTCTACTTATGCAGCGACTAAGGTCATTTATAAGAAGTCATGTTTGCAAACACCTGCTCTCGGTCATTCTTATCAGGCATATACAATTACAAGAGATTCATCAGGTTTATATATCAGACAAAAGCAAGGTTATACGCAACACATTTACACACACACATACACAAACCCTCCACCACCCGGGTACACAGTCATCCACAGTTCCCATGCCTACCAGTACTGCGCATAACCATGCTTTTTTCTGATATGTAAACCTGATGAATCTCTTGTAATTGTGTATGCCTGATGAGAAGTACCGAAAACATCTGTTTTCAACCTTGACTTCTTAAGAATACTTCGGGTATAATTAAGGAACTGAAGCAATCGTAAGTTCATTTAATCAGGTAGCTGATTTGCCTCCATCGAATGAATGAATTCATGATCATTGTGTAGATAATAGCCAGCTATTCCGGTTTCATATCAAACGAAGGCGGCCATTACTGGTCTTGAGCTCAACCAGTACGCCGAATCGACCAACTTGTTTGTTTTGCCAACACATACCGATCGGTTCTTGCACCAAGTCTTCGAACAAGACCTGTAAATTTGCCTGTCCTGTGAAAAATCGGAATGTCTGTTGAGTGTCCAAAGTAATGCGGATGAACCGACATGTGGAATTCGTCGTGACCACTCCGATCACTCTGACCACGTCACGAAGTGAGCAGGGAGCGTGCCCACTCGCACTCCAACCAGTGTGATTGTTCTCTTATGTAGCATATTTTCGGTCTACCTAAACTCATGTGATTTTGCGTACATGTTTGTTGTCAGGGTGTGGAAACTTCGTCTGGATGCGCGTTTGTTGATTCCGCTTAAACGTGAGCCAGCGGAAATCCTTTCGTGCTGACTAAAGCGTAGGACCAACTTGAAACATTCTGTATCAACAGATACATATCGCTAACGATAAAGTACACTTCGTGAGTTCATGAAAGTTATGGTGTCCACCTGACTGAGAAGCCCCGCTCAGTTAAAATGAACAGGACGGTGGTTTAATGATCCCAGGACGTGTGCCGGTAACCTGAGTTAGACATTATGATGGAGCATCTTAGTATTATCAAGACTGTTCTACAAGCACTGTGAGGTCATAGTACTGAGTTTATACGTGTCCAAACGCTATATGAATAAACTGCGTGGTCACACGTAAAAAGATTGTTAACGTGTCATTCTATACAACAAACGCTTCCTCCATAAAAAATACAAGTGTTTTGGAAATGTCTGAATTAAAAAATCGGAAAATGGACGATCATGCTACCTGTCTCTTTAAGATAATTCACAACGGTCGACTACACCTTGTGTGGCAAAACCGAACTACTGAAAATTTCATGTTGGCGTTGTGTGACCAATGCCTGTACGTCAATAAAAACAAAATGTCATGAGGTGAAACGTTTATTTTAATTTATTATAAAAAATACACCAAGCTACTGAAGTTGTAAAAAATACCACGTTCCACACTGACGCATTTTCAGTATTCTATAGCGCATCTTCTGAGACCAGCAACGAAGTTCGATTGACAAGCGCTTAAAGCAACTTGGTTTATTTATCACAAAGCAGTGATTTCAGCATAAAAGTGTACGGCGCGCAATGTTGGCTTACAATCTAGTAGGTTCGGTTTATGACCGTGGTATTGCAATTGCTATATCGGGAATTTGTGACTAATCAAAACAGGCTGTAACGTAATCCACTCTGCTAAATTGACCACGATCAATCGGAACAGTAATCTAAAATCAATTGCTAACTGAAATGGACAACTTTTACTAGATGTTTTGTAAAACGGTGGCTACGATCTCTAGAATAACAAATGTCTTGTTAATGATAAAAGAAATTTATCTGGGCAGTTACTGTGTGAAGTAAGTTTTCAACGCGTGTACATCTTGACGGTTACGCCAACAGTAAGACAACAAGGCTAAAGTCTGTGGGACATTTACGGGGATTGTCTACACTTTTAGTCAAAATGGTGCTCTTCGGAACCTACCTATTAGCCCGTGCCGAAATTGGTCGTTCGACAACTTGCGGTTGATCACTTCGATGACATTGTTTTTGTAGTCAGTTTGGCACCGTATTGTGTTGAGTCGAGTCCCATTGAGCTTAAACACGACATCATAGGTTACAGCCATAAGTTAACGGATCTGACAAGTTTAGTGCTCAAGGTCAATCACGCATTGCCATGATTGCGATGACCTCAAACTGAGATATCAGGTATGGAAACACATACTGCTGAGTGGCAAACGAAACTGACAAGTTTCTGTTGTACTTCAAGAAATCGAAGTTCTGAATCTCCTACTAATCATAGTGATTGGTAGGTATCACATCACATCAATATCGAGCACGCGGAACTTAATACTGTCAATGTTTTTACCTCGCAGATTATTGGGTGTTAAAAGTCGGTGTGGTCACTGATTTATTCAGGTTCGGTTGCATACCGATTCAATGGTCAACGTGTGAAAACTTCTTG
Organism: Paragonimus westermani; assembly: GCA_008508345.1. NCBI lineage: Eukaryota > Metazoa > Platyhelminthes > Trematoda > Plagiorchiida > Troglotrematidae > Paragonimus > Paragonimus westermani. The sequence continues at coordinate 25,543 of QNGE01000297.1, read as the reverse complement.
ACAGTTTGAATGCTGTAGATTTTGAAGAAAGTGGCAGAACTACGTGCCGCACAATTCCCAGTAACCAAGACTACATATTCTCTCTGGACTCACGTGGAATTCTTTGTACGTCAACTTTCATCAGGGCAACGGTTCTGAGTGTGCCTACTTTTCTGATAAAAGTTAACTGTACGTTTTCATGATCAGGCTTATGAAATATGGGCGGTTCGCATATAGCACAGTAAAACAAATCATAAACCAGTAGCCACTTCACAGAATGGCGTAGATTACGGTCTCCTGGAGGGGAGTGTCAATGATAAAGCATGAGAGGGAGTAACTTATGTGCAACTATGACTGGTAGTTGTGAAGTGAAACCAAAGCTGAGAGGATGCGCATTACACGTTTTAAAACCGCGGGTATTCACTGCCTCTCCCCACTGTGTCGTAGAGTCAACAGTTTGTGCAGTCTCCGAGGAAGAGGTCCCGATTTATAACGAACTAACTGACAAAACAGTGACGTGATACCCCACACAGTTTCCCACCTTTTACTTACTTTTGTAACGGTGTTACGTGTTCTCGATAAACAGTTACCGGCGAACTATTACTGTCCCTCCTTACGGGTATATTGCAATTTGGCGACCGTGCCAGGATGAGAAAAAGAGGTTTGTCAGGACAAAAATGTGTCAGGATGAAAAACAAGTACCGGCATAAAAACACAAGTGCCATGATGAAGAGTAGAAGTGACAGAAGAAACGAGTATCGGGATTAAAGTAAAAGGGTGTCAGGATAAAAATAGGTGTGAAGGAGAAGGTATTGCAAGATAACGGACAGAGAGCCCACGAGTACTCTATGTCTCCAGGTAACGTGAGCACCTGCCGGATTGTGGAGGGTTTTGAATACCCAGGACTGTAATCTACGAAGAGGGAAGTTGAGTAACACGCAGCCGAAACCAGCAGGCGCGCATGAATAGAGTCTGAATTGTGTAACGGAGCGTTCAACGGTGTTGTTGGCGCCGTTTTAGTTTTTGCTTGCGTAAGTTTTGTGAATGGCTTACTGGGCCTTTGGTTCATGCTTGTTCGTGTTGTTTCCCTTTACAGAACTGTTGGTGGAATCTGTATTTCGGAATAACGCTGTTCCCCGGTGACTCCACGTTGCTCAAAAGTTGGTCCGCAAGTGCTACGGTCGTTCAAAGTGGAATGTTATAGTAGTGAATGTTACAATATTGTCATGTGGTTCACGCTTACTGCATTTCGACTGTTTATTTTGTCAAATGGCTCGAACGGACGAAGAGGTTGAAGGAATTGCTTTTCAGCACATGTGCAAGGATTGTAAGGCTTGACGGCGACGACCTTAGAGGTGGGTAACATATGCGCTTTGCTAACAAGTAGTTCGGAGCGCTTTGTCTGATTTAATTCGACGGTCTATGTTAACCAAATGAACTCATTTGAGCAACTGCAAGGTCAATTCGGGTGTTGTTTACATTTTTTTCCAATAATCGCATCGTGCTCTTCCGAATCTAACCGCTTCGAGAACAACAGTAAAAAGTAATACTATTAAATATTGTGTCGGATTTACGATTTTTAGATGAGACCCAACTGTGAAAAGACAGGGCGTCGGCTGCATTCGAACCAGCGAAAGACAGCATTCCTCAACGCGGCAACCGATCTACCAGATGAACTACGAAACCACACCAGGAGATCGGAACTTTCACAGTTGGATTCTGTTACCCACCCGTCCCACTGTCTCATATGGAATCCACCAAATGATCCAGGGGATCGATTGTCCAGGCAGGATTTTTCAGGCAGTTCACGCTGTAATCCGTGGACGCCACTGGTGAGCATAGACATGGTATGATCAATAAGTGGTGTGGCAGATCAATGATTTTAGATGAGACCCAACTGCGAAATTTCTCAGCTCCTGATGTGGCTTCATAGCTCAGCTGGTAGAGCGCTTGCCTTGTTTAGGCATGCTGTATCTGTCGCTGGTTCGAATGCAACCAAACTCTTGACCTTTCACAGTTGGGTTTTATTTAGGGAAAATTGTATTTAAAAGGCGAAAGGATATCTGGCGAAATTTCTAGTTTTCGTTGCCACCCAGGGGTGGCAAAGGTACCACTCCCTCACATGCCACAACATCACCGCTTCCTTTCATTAGAAGTATACATCTGTGCAAGGCGCAGAACGGCTCAACAAGTCAAAACAAACCGGACCGCCAATATGGAACATCCAAAAAGAGTTCCCCTCGAAGTGGGTCCACTTACGACTGGCACAAATGTTCAACGAAGTCAGCAAGACAGTGTTTCGGTGGCCTACGTGAATGGCACTGTGAAAATACCCGTTATAGAGAGCGATAGTTAGGAGGAAGCAATAAGCTTTGCCAGTGAGCTTAAAGAGCATGAGTTCAAAAAGTCTAAGTGGCGGGCTAGTTGCTGGGCGATCCATCCATCCTCCTCCTCCTTGTCATCATCATCATCATCATCATCATCATCATCATCATCATCATCATCATCATCATCATCATCATCATCATCATCATCATCATCATCATCATCAGCAGCAGCAGCAATAGACGTGCATACGTGAATCGAGTTTGGTCTCTAAAGAAGAGGCCTCATGTCAAAGAAGAATAGCCTAGAACAACCTACGCGTTAGAAGCACCCGGAAGATATCCATTTTCCAGATATTCGTGGTCAAGAAATCGGAGTACTTAAAGGAAAGAACGTATCAGAGGCCCAGTAGTCGCTTAAACAACGACCTGAAAATCTTACGGAGCCGCTTGTGACACGTACCCCATGTGGCTGTATATTGTTGGGTCACGTTGACGGCAAATAGCTTGAAAAATCATGTGTATGTGTGGTAAACGGAACTAAATTTATAACTTCCTTGAAAATCTGCATAAGTTGGAATTTTCGGAATCAAACGATTGTCGTCTCGCACTGTTGGTTGATGACAAAGATGCACGAGAATCGATGAAATCGTACACAGCAAAACGCTGCCTTCATTATGAGATTAAATTGTCATGGAAGCACCGTTGCTCGACATTACCCAAGAGCTGTCCAATCGCTTACCAGAAGTTGATGTCACTTCGGAAAAAGCTTTTGAAAGACTCTACAGTGAACTGGTTATACACCACAGCCGTAGGAAATTATTTTTATGAAAGTGTTTGTCGAACCTGTTAGATACAAAAAACAGGATGGGGAACAGAGTTCCTAACATATCTCACATCACGCCGCTTCACATCTGAGTATGCCAGCAGAAGTCTGAGTTGTATTCGACTGTGCAATTACTTATCGAGAAAATCACTCAGTCGACAAGTGCTGAAGAAATTCAACCTTGCCATCAGTCTGGACGGTGTCCTGGATAGATTTACGATAGGACGTATTGTTGTGATGGCCGACACGGAAGCCATTTTCCATCAAGTCATGATTCCTACAAAGAACAGGGACTGACTACAATTTTTGTATTGACCCAATGGACAGGTGTATTTAAAACCGACCGTATTTTGTACATAGTTGTACAATAAAAGATTGCGTTAATGAGTTTCCCTTATTAGAATTATCTACCAGGTGGGGAAGCTGAAAGTCTAGCCCCCTAGTTCATAGTGACGACGAATATGGGCGGATTTAATTTGACTAAGTGGATGAACAACGGTGGTTGAACATTACCCATACATTTGGCTGACCCTATTAATAGTGGTTATGTGCACCACAACCTGCAATCGTGCAACATGCGTCGAAATATTGGTGTAATGTGGACGGTCTGCGGCGATCGTATTAATATTTGTCTAACGAAGACCGATGCTGAATGCACTCGAAAATTCATACTGCTACTTGTAGCCTCCAAAACCTAGAACCGACATCCATGATGATCAAGACGGTTGGAGGTCATAGTCTACTGGTTGACGGTGTGAAAGAATGTGGGGTACGTATAGGCGGCCATGTCGTAAAGCACCGTTTCATTGTGTCCCCAGAAACCAGGCAAACGATACTCGGCGCCGATTTCCTCGCTGCAACAGATTCCGTGATTGACTTGAAGCTCAAGAAGTTGTCGACCAAGTATGGCTCCCTGACGCTCGTAGGACAACGAAAGGACAGCGTCAGCCAAGTACGCAAGGTTAAAACCCCCAGTTGCACAGCCCCCTTGCTCCAGTCCACGGTCGAGAAATACGCGGAAGTATTTACGACTGACGATGATCCGTACGGATTTTGCAACTGGATTGCCCATGAAATACCAACAACCGGAACATTTCGACCTCACGGGCCCCGCAGGATACCGGTTCATCTTGAGGAGGAATTGAGGAGACAAATACAGAACATGCTGAGCGAGGATGTTATCGAAGAAGCCAACAGTCCGTACAACTCGCCTGTTCTCCTGGTGAAGAAGTCCAACGGGAAGTACCGCTTTTGTGTGGATTTTAGACGGCTGAATGAGGTAACACAGAATACAGTCGTACCAATACCGTCCGTCGCTGATATTTTTGACAAGCTACAGCAGGCGAAATTGTTCACAGTTTTGGACTTACGCTCCGGATACTGGCAAGTACCAATTAAACCCACAGATCGTGAGAAGACCGCATTCACGGTAGGCGAAAAACAGTATCAGTTCAAGCGCATGCCGTTCGGCCTATCCGGGGCACCTTTCACATTTCGGCGCCTGATGGTTCAGCTGGTAAAACGACTGGATAATGTGGCGGTATACGGAGATGATATCGTAATATACAGCAACACGGAATCGGAACATGCTGCCCATATAGATGCTGTCTTGAATCGCATTAAGAACTCAGGACTGCGGATCAATGCTGATAAGTCACAGCTCGGACGATCATCGGTGGTGTTACTGGGACACAAGGTGGGTCAAGGCGAAATCAAGCCTCTCCCGGAGAAAATACTGACAATTAGAGAAGCCATGGCTCCGAATTCCAAACGAACCCTGAGACAATTTTTGGGTCAAGCGGGGTACTACAGTCGGTTCGTGAAAAATTTTCACTCCATTGCATTGCCATTGTACGAACTCCTTCGAAAAGACAAGAAATTTGAATGGACCGACGATGCCCAGAGGGCGTTCAAGCGAGTGCAACAAGCGATGAACGAGCAACAACTGACGTTGAAACTACCGAACACAAAAGAAACGTTCATCGTAGCAACAGATGCCAGTGACCGTGGCATTGGGGCAGTACTCAAGCAAAAGGAAGGAGTAATCGAGTATGCCAGCAGAGTCCTGACTCCAACGGAGCAGAAATATTCGACTATTGAAAAGGAATGTTTGGCAATCGTCTGGGCACTGGACAAGTGGAGGCCATACCTGTTGGGTCAACAGTTCCACGTGGAGACGGATCACAAACCCCTGGAATGGATCATGACTGCGAGGGACCCGAGAGGCAAATTAGCCCGATGGGCATTACGTTTACAGGAATATGACTTCACGATCAACCATGTGCCTGGTTTGAGCAATTGCGTCGCGGATTTTCTTTCTCGACCACAAGTAGACGACGAACTCCCCAAAGTGACCGTTGGAGTCAACGGCTTAATAATGGAGCAGGACCCACAAACGCTAGTACGCCTACAACGTCAAGATAAGGTCCTCCGGAAAGTGATTGAAGCTCTGGCAAGAGGCGTGAGAATCCCCACAAATACTAAGGATGAGGAGCTGAAAATAATCGCATCCCAATGGAAAAGAGTTGGCTTAAACAGTGCAGGCGTATTGACATGGCAGCGTGGCGTTGGGCACCCGTGCGTGGTAGTCATCCCGAGACAACTGAGGAGGAAAGTGGTGGCAGACTGCCATGAAATGGCACACACCGGATGCACTAGGACGTACGATCTGTTGCAACAAAGAGCATATTGGCCGAAAATGAAAGAGGATGTGACAACTTACGTGCTTGCATGCCAACAGTGTCAGTTACTGAAAAGCGACAATCGGGGAGCCCAACAGCCCTTACAACCAATACCAGTCTCCGAAATCGGTGAACTCTGGTCTATGGATCTTATGGGCCCATTTCCACTGAGCGCCCGCGGTAACCAGTACGTTCTGGTCATGACGGAACACTTTACCCGTTGGATCGAAGCGACTGGCGTTCCGGATCAGAAAGCATCTACGGTGGGAGATATGGTGATGAAGCACATTGTAGCAAACCACGGTGTACCAAAGGCGATCTTGACGGATCAGGGACCATGCTTCGAAAGCGATGAGTTTCGAACACGCATGCAACAACTGGGAATCAAGCGCATCCGAACGACGCCGTATCACCCACAAACGAATGGCCTAACTGAACGTAACAACCGAACGGTCAAAGAATGGTTATCAGCCAAAGGAGGAGACTGGGAGTCTGCGTTGCCACTGGTGTTATTGGCCTGCCGGGCGTCTGTGCAGGCGCGCACGAAGAAATCTCCATTTCAATTGATGTACGATAGAATCCCTCGACTTCCGGTGGATCAGGACATTGGGGTATGGCCAGAGTGCATTGATTCCACTGAAGAATTGGTTGCCGAAAGAGAAAGAGTCAAACGAAATCTGAAAGCATCGCAGGCACGCACCAAGGAGCAATCCGCAAGGCAACGGTTCGGCAAGACTAGAATGTTCAACGTAGGAGAACGGGTGAAATATCGAGACCATCGTAACACGGGTGCCAGCGGGTCTGGATCAAGAAAACTTTTGCTCAACTGGAAAGGTCCGCATTTGGCAATATCCAGACGGGGCTCAGTATACACGATCAAGAAGGACGGCGAGACGAAACGGGTGCACGCCAGTGAGTTAGCAACGTGGCACGAGATGCCGGCGCGACGAACCAGAAGATCAATAATCCGGGAGGAAACACCGCGTCGATCGGAGAGGATTCGTCGACAACTGGAAAGGAACCAAGGAACCTCAGAAGGAGGAAGAGTGTTGTATAACAGGCAGTCTCGTTGTGAGTAGTATACTACTCACAAGTAGTGTATTACCCACAGGCGACATTCAGGAACAAAAGGACAAGTCCCGTACACGACGGACAAGAAGAGACTATCGAAACAGTGTGTACATGCTGTGTGAGAACTTTCACCAAGGCGGATGACCACCTACTGTCACCCAATGTATGTGAATGCATGTCTGTCGTGCAAATGAGTGTATGCGTTTGTGGTTTAGTTTTTGACATGAACTATACGGAAGTTTGCGCAACAAATCAACTTGATGACCAAGCGCCTTTTGCGGACACAACACATATATGGTTAAATGGGGTTCGTTGCCCCTTTACTCATTTCAGCCAAGCCATTGCTGCAGTCTTTATAAGATGGAATATGAACTAAAATGACATAACAGACGAGTTGAAAATTAGTGATTGTCACAGCTTTCTTGCCGACATCCGTTCCTAGGAGCAGGTATGGATTCTACACCACTTCATACCAAAGGCATTTGTTATTTTGGACAAAAGAATACACTGGCGCTCGAATGCATGCAAGCTGAATTGTGGGGTAGTATTCTACGCTCGGGTGTAAGGGGTTGATAAACCTGTTTTGTGTTCTATCTTGATGGGAAAGTCTCGTGTCTCTCCAACCACATCGGTTGCGATTCCTCGTTTGTAATTAACGGCAGCTGTTCTTGCCAGTCAGGCTATGGAAAAACTTGAAGCGTAGTCCATCCCGGCACTTGGAGTGGCACCAATAGTGGTCTTGAATCTATTTTGTTCTGCAACCAAGCGGTCCACTACATTCATAGCAACTCGGCTATCAACAGTACACCAGTGCTCATCTCCGGCTCAATGAAGATATGTCGAGACATCAGAGAACCCTGCTGATTTCGCGTCGAGAGGACTAAGCGTAAGCGATGAACGCAAGTGGAATCGCTGGTTTCATGGACCTGATTTTCTGGAACGGAAATAATCAAGGTGGCCAACTGTACCAATGACGTTAGATGAATTTCTGGGGGACTGGCTGAAAAAGGTCGCAATTTCCACTCCTCATTATGAAACGGCGATTTCGTGATTTGGTGTTTGTGAGTTATGCTAGTTGGAAATCGCTACGACGGTGAATAGCAATTTTGCTGCTGCTGAAAAGATACTTGATGCTAAAATCCGGTAGAAGAACAGAAGCAATGACAGTGGGACACTTGAAATTTAGTGATATCTAGGAGGCCGAACTGGAATTAGTGCGAATGGTACAACGATTTGACTTCAGAGACAAAATTGAAACGACCAGAAACCGTAGGCTGTAAAGGTCCAGTAGCTGCCTAAAACGTCTGGCCAGCCCCCCCGGAGAAAGTGATGTCTCTTTTTAGGAAGTGGCATCCTACGAATGGCAGGAATGTTGAACAGTTCCGCATTGCCATGTGATACGAAATATCCCCTTATTTTACCATCTAAGCATTTCATAATCCGTTTACTAATTTTGACTATAATGAGAAACAGGCATGTTGGAGCAGCCCGTGTAGCGTCAAAAACTCGTCAGCAACCCTGGATTTTTTTAAAAGGAAACCTCGGAGGTCGGTAACTTCTCGAGGAACTGCGCAAAGTGTAGGATTTTTAATGCCAAACAGTGTGGTCGGTAGGTGGCACCTAAAAGTGGGGATCATTTTATGGTCTTCCAACCGGTATTTATTTCCGTGTGCATATATTACTTGGGTCTTCTGTTCGTCAGACACAAGCAGACAACAAAAGAGCGTTTTGTTTGTATTTTCTCGTGTCTTTCTGTAACAGCAGTGCACGTCGGATTGAGATCGGCCAAGGGCCCAGATTCCTTTTGTGGCTAGATGTGATGTTCCATCCAAAATCTATCTCGACGAAGGAGTAAATTGTCGAGGAGCTCAGGCAGAGTTGAAGACCATTATTAATTTTTTGGATTCAAGACAGGATAAGTTGCTGCATCACGGAAAGAATCTGTAAATGGATATTCAATCCACCCTACATTAATCATCATGGTGGAGCGTGGAAGCACCTGATACGTTCCGTAGGACAGCGATTCCGGATGCTTACTTGTGATCGGGTAATAGACGATGTGGTTCTGCAAACCATGATGGTGGAAGTGAGGAGAATATGTAACAGTCGGCCATTGATTCTCAATCTCGGTAAATTGGATGACTTCGGTACACTTTCTCAACCACTTGCTAATCTCAAAGAGCGAATGCTCCACGGAGCCGAAGTAATCTCAATTACCCTACCGATTTGGTAAGCGTTGACAACAAGTGTAACATACGTCTGACGAATTCCGGAGACGGTGGCTAATTTGTTATCTATCAGCATTACAGAACCGGTAGAAGTTCCACGGAAACTGGGGAACCTCAAGATAGGGGATCTAGTTTCAGTTACTGGTATCCACACTTCAAAAGGTCCGTTGCCAAAGGACATAGTAGAAGAAACGAAAGGAGGGGGCATGAGGGACCGGCGAGAGAAGCAATTAGGCGAACGAAATACGTAGGTCGCGTACGCCTTTTCATGTCCAACATAGTTTGTCAACCATCCCGGTCACAAAATATGCCAGTTAGCAATCCTAACAAATGTTGATGTTTCGCATGTACGCATCTGCCGTTATAAACTCCAGACTTCTGTGCAAACGACAGACGTAGGTCACAACTGCAAAGGGACTGGATTGGACAAACGCATCTGCATGAAGTTATCCGGCAGTTTACAGAAGGCTAAGGTCAGTCAGTGTCGGTTATGTGAACAGATTGGTATGTCATCGCGGGGACCAGTCAACAAGCTGAGATTTACTTTGTGCCATTACTTCTTTAGATTTCGTTCCGGAAGGTAGCGACTTTTCAGCAGCCACCGTGCTTTGCTTATCTCGGTGGATGGTGCCTCAGACATCAGCAAATCTCTTAAAAGTCCAGTTCCAGAACGCTTACATATATAACCCTACTTAATTTGCCCGTAAATATAAGTGGAGTCAAAAATAGCTCATGGTATTTTGGGCTCGAGAGCTTACTCAGTCGGAGTCGGGTTAGCGTCTGTCTCTGCGTACCAAGTTTGTCGCTTCAGCCATGATCTCTGTCGTGAGATTACAAGCTTACTTTATTAATTCTAAGTCACGCTTGACTGGTCTCCTCCCTGGGGCTTTCCATCTGTTCTCTGACGCTCGGGGAAACCCATGAGCGATGTAACAGGTGGTTCATGTCAACCTGATGAGGACGTTTTTCCGCCGCTGTGACATAACACGAAGACTGTTTTCAACCGTTACGATTAATCCCCCCAGCACTGGGTGTATATCGTGGATTGTCACATTACACTGAAAAAAGTTTCAACTGCCGATCTACCTGAAAATTATGTAATTGGAGTGTGTCTGTCCCATTACGCAAAGTATTCACTTTTGCATCAACTGACTACAAACTCATGACCCATCACGATTTGCGGACAGACATACATACTGTTAGTTCAACCAACAACAGTGATGACAATGAGAGTGTGATGGATTACCAACTGGGAGATACGAGCATTCCAACTCTCGTCGGGATACCTTAACTCATTGGTGAGGTACGTCCAAAAGAGCACAGCGAGCGGATCGTCCACAATACGGACGACCGGACTGGTCATCCCCCAGTGAGATCGGACCGACGGCTGAGACATGACAGGCAAAAATGTGGTGGGTGACGCGATTATTCCAACACGCGGTGGAATATCTGGAACCGGTCGTGAGATACGGTCAAAGTCCACGGTAGACAGAGTGTGAACACGGGCGACCGGAAGTTCCATTGTTCAGCGAGATCTGACCAACTGACGAGACGAAAGTCACACTACAGAAGGCGTCGGCCGTACACAAACGACATGACGTGTGAGCGGAAACCGAGTGTGTGTTATGGGCCGGAATTCCTATTCGTAAACGCTAGCGCGCATGTGGCATGGCAACAAGTGAACTGGACAATGAAGACTGTGCTATACTGAACGTAGTTTGGTCACCTTAGTAATGCTTGCACGGATTTATTGCGATCAAGCCGGTTGAGTGTTTCTTATCAACGCAAGTCACTGCGGAGAAGCGAATGGCTTTATACAGTGGTCTTACACAGTGGGTCGGTCAACACAGCATCTCGACACTGTGAGCATCGAACGCTGATGCAATTACATCGTTGTAACCTCAACGTCTGTGCAGGCACAGTGACAGTAAAACTGAAGAATCAAAGTAAGTCGTCTGGTCAAACACCTTGGGTCAGCACCCACAACTCAATAAAGTGGTCAGTTGAAACAGAACGGATTGATAAGTGAATCAGTTGGCACGAGAAAATGAGTTCCATCATTTTTCATCGTAGCAAGTGTAACAAACCATTGGACGAACAAGATGAAGTTCATTTGATCAGAAAGAAACAGCAAGTCCTCAAATATCTAAAAGAACATAGCATGATATGCAAGCAACGAGTGACTGTCCATCATTGTTGTCAAACTTATTCACGTCGGTAAAGGCTGATTCCAGTCAGCCTAATGAATTGTCAAAATAAATGGTGCTAACTAAACGAGTCTGATTAGGCTCTGACTGACTATTCTCATCTTACGTACCCAAAAATCTGCTAAAAAGGTGTATGGTATGTGTGCTATTTGCTACTCGAAAAATGCAACGATTGAACAATCTAAAAACTTTTTCAGTGATGAATCGTTTCTATTTTTATCCAACAACTCACAAGTAAAGACATTTGTTTTCTGATCAATTACAGCTGATCGAACCACCAGCTCGACGAAATGTCCATTTTTGCCACCGGTAAGAAATAATTGGAGGCCTAGTAACACTTAGTGATTTTCACCTATGTGTTCCGTTGATTTAAGAAAATGTGAAGTGATAAAGTTCGGTTGCTGATGGCGGTTTCAGGGGCAGTGTCCTCATCAGAACATCATAAGAACCTGTTTGTATGAGCAATAAGCAACAAGAAAAGATAACGTACAGTAAGAATTGTTCACGAGTTTTGGAACTCTTGTGAAAATTTATTTTAGAGTAAGTTGGTCTGAAGCTGTGCTGAAACGTCGGAAATGATGAAACTGCTTTTGTCCGTATCGAGAGGCTTTCTGTTCCAAATTGTCCGTACCAGTATGCATGGAAGGTTTTCCAAAACGAATAACGAGGAGTACTCAGGATTGGTATTAAAGCTACTCTTCAATCGTAGATAGAAGACAGTCGCTGCGCCTTGCTACGGTTGCTTAGCCTGAACATTACTCACAGACGGTGGTGGCTGAGAGTTCATATGTGACGATTCGGCCATACTGAGCACAGAATCTGTGGAGTAATCTGTAGCAAATGTGTCTTCAACCACACAAACCAGAGTTCAGTTTGTGTCCACGATAAATGGGCAAGTGTTGTTGAATTCGAATATGGGCAGAATTCTCGTTTGATGTCTCTTTTTTGAATCGCGATAACGCGAAGTGAGTGTGAATGCGAATGATGCAGTAATATGTGTGTTACTCAAATTGTGATACCAGAATTCCGCAATCTGTAGACCGTAGCTATTTTTAGTTATACGCCAGACTGTACGTGTTTTCCCCTTTAGAAATCAAAGGTGTATTATGATTAAGTGATAATAACCTTAAAATATGCACGCGAAGTGAAGTAGATGTAAGTGTCTTGTTTGAATCAGTCAAGCCTAACAGAGGGTAAAGTGGTTGGCGGTCGTTTGCCGACAGGCTTAAGACAGTCTACCAGCCACTGCGAATGTTCACAAAAAATTGGTTAATGAAACTATACTACTCATGAGTAGGAAAATTGTTAGCACAAATCGTGTTATTTTACGTTTGAGCGGAGCCTTGACTGATGGAGAGAGTAGATGATCAGTACACATTAACACTACGACCTATTTTTAAGTTGTATTTCGCACTGCATCAATGCTTGCTGATTATAAATACCACTCTATGTGACCTCGTTCTTTAGAGCATTTATTACTCAAATTTACCATCACTATTTGACCGCAGCCTTCGCGTTTTGAATGGTCAACTTCTCAAGGGAAGCCGTAGACTTAAGTTACTTACTTAAGCTCCCAAACTTAAAGTACGAATTTAAGTGTTGTCCATTTGGTTCAAAGAATTCAGTTAATTTAACCTAACTGATAGGTCGCAACCCAGTGGTTGTAGGGTGGGTGGCAGAAAGATGTTAGTAGTTCTCCGTTAGCAATGATCCAGCAACTTGAGCACTGAATTTGTGGTTGACCATTTGGATGAGCTTATTTAGTGATGCTTACTCTTAGGGTTTGTTCAGCAAGTTTGTCTCAAAGTCACTGAAACCTGAATGAAACTTCCAAGTCGGACATGGATAAATAAAGCTAATAAACCTAACAAAAAACGGAAATGGTGTTTTCACTGAAATGCAGTGGTTGGGAAAACTGCGAGCTGTATTCACTTTGTAACAATTCAAATCCATAAACGTCATCCAAATATTTATTGTCTTGTATTTCATTCATACGTCTGGAAATGTTACTCGGAGGCTAGCGAGTGGTTAAGCTTCTGTCAGTGAAGAATCCAAGATGCGGTGGTAATAGAATATGTACAGTTCTGTTTTTATATTTCTATTCAACATGTGGATTTTTAGGCAATCGCCCCTATTCTGTGTTTAGATGATAGTGGAGCTGATTCTTCATTGTTTGCAAAACTTTAGGTTGCCCTCAGTGTTGGGTCGGTGGGTGCACAAAATAATGTTTTGTCTCAACTGACATTCCAAAACCTGCCTGGGAAAAAAGTTGCTTTCGATAGGATCAGATCAAGACTGATCCAAACACGCTAGAAAGATTAATAAAATCAGTAGATGAGTGATACGGTACACAACGAATCAGGCAACAAATGATCGCTACCTTCGGGTCAGTAAATGATACGGTGCTGATGTCATATTTCCTCTTACGTGATGCATGTCGTGATGCAGTGATAATCCTGTTTTCGGTGGTGGAGGACGTATCACCAGCACCACTAATTAGTAGGGGAGTTATTTCTGGCAGCAGAATATTAAGTGGCATTCGACTAGCCTTTCACAGTAACGGAAGCCAAAGGACACTTGCGCATAACACGGTTGGCGGCATCCGATTCGGATTAGCCTGTCACAGTGACCGAAACCAAAGGACGCCTGCGCTTAGCCATCACTGCAATTGGCTTGCGCTGCACCAATTGCAGTTCCACCAACACACCACATATCCAGTGTAAACCCGAAGGAATAAGACCGGGAGGTGTGCCAGTGGGGCCTTTGTGTCCAGCCGGCCAATGCTGGTTAGCCACTTGATTGGCTAATAAGGAAAGGAAACTCTTATCTGTCGAAAACTACACACAGAGAGGCTATAATGACGAAATCTATACTAAGAAGAAAGATTTCTGAAGTGTAATACAAGAAGCATTGCAGTATAGGAGTGCAAGTTAACGCAACCCAGAGAAGATAAGGATGAAAAGCAAAGTTCTTATTGGACTAGGCAAAGCCAGGCAGATCATTCACCATATAATACACCGACAAAGCCGAAGAAAAGAATGGATAGAAGACCACAGATGCTCAAGTTTCTGGAAAGGGAAGCGGACGAGTTGTCAACGAACAGGAGTAGAATGGATACATTGATATTACCTACCTGACCGGAGCCTAACGTACTCGTCGTCTCTTCGCCGACGGGGTACTATGAGTATGTTGGTGACCTACTAACCCCAAACGGCCAGCGCATTCGCGGCCGCACACATCGCAACTCCATATAGTCACGTCACCGCGACCTATGGCACCGATGGTTCCTTTGCGTTCCGCACGCTTCCGCTCGCGGCCGCGTACAAGCGACTTGGCCGCACCATTTGTGGTAACGCCCATACACCATGTGTGCAGCGTAAACCTGAAGGAGTATGACCGGGAGGTTTGTGACTGAAGGCCCATGTGGTTCAACCGGCCAGTGCTGGGCAGCCAGATGACAGGCCAGCATGAAAGTGAAAACCTTGTCTACCATGAAGAATAGTGAAAGTCTAATGGAAAAATCTGAGATGAGAGGAAATACACTGAAGAAATAAATTGAGTACCTCTTTGTACAACTTTTGTGGGATTATGAAGAGACACAAGGGTTTAATTTCGGGAGGACAGCCAAACTAAATACTGAAATAAAAATGGTTCAATACAGTTGGAGAAAAGGTAGCAATCTGCCACAACCCGGGTTTCTGAAGAGAAGTGTAGATGACGCAGCAAACGACAAGGGTCAGTGATTGATACACAAGAACGAATACCTGAACGATGTAATTAATTTGCGCCTAGCGTACTCACTGTCTCTCCATTGACAGTGTATTGTGGAGTTGGTAGTTGACCTAACGGTCCGAAAGGGTCAGTGTTTTGGTGTCCTCGTTCACTGCAACGTCATGTGTTCTCGTTACGACGACCTGTAACACCTGTGGATCCTTCGCTTACCGGACATTTCGACTAACGGTAGAGCAACTGTCAGTGATTGAACCATCGAACGCCAGTGCAATCTTGCTCCTCTAGACTGTCCGGTTGAAAGCTGCGTTCTTCCAGGACCTGGTGCAGAATACAAGAGTGAACACAGATTGTCGTAGATGGTCGGTTTGCTAAATGATTGCCAAACACTTTCAGTCAACAGAGATTGCGAAACGGGAGTAGATTTTTCAAATGCCTCAATGGTGAGTACTATTTCTACTCCGAGGTGTAGCAGAACACCACCGGAACTTATTGGCACTATGACAACTGACTCCACAAGGTTTACGATATCACTTATCCACGATAACAACCCAATATTTAATACCTCCACTTAGGAGTGCATATCGACTGTTATAACCGTTGTGTCAAATGTAGATGACGCCTGTGGCTTCGATAATTACCTCGTGGTTGGCTGTTGACTAACATGTTGCGTGCAAATTGTAATTCAGTTAGATGTAAATCCTCCGCCTCGACGGTTACCACGAAAGGTACTCGGTTCGATATCCGCTCAAATAATCTCCACAAAATGAGTACAAACAAGAACGAAACCGGTCGTAGAATTTGGGCGCTAAATAATCGCCAGGTTAGCTGCCAAGTTTATGCGACGGATATACGCAGACAGATCCCGTATGACTATTTGATGACACATTTAGTTCACTCTCTAAAACAGCCTGACCCCAGTTGTTGTTGTTGTCATTGTTGTTGTTATTGTGGTTGTTAAAAACTGGCTACTTTCCTCAACGGACATTAAGCAACGGACATTGTGACAATAAGCAGCCTCGGTTTTGTTGAGTTTCCGTGAGTTGTAGTATAAGCAGGCAGCAGCAGTAAAGTGAAAGAACACAATTGGTTCCGAAGCCTCAGCTTTTCTACTGGTTTGCTCCACTCCGCTTGTAGCTTGTTTGCGTGAACACGTGGTACATTTAAACAACATGGTTTACTAGTTGCTCACTATGATAAAGTTCAATGGTACGCCAGCGTGTCGTTCAGAATGGTCACTGCCCTGGGCTGCTAGTTTCCTCGGGTTGCCGATAATGGTTGGCTACAAGCTACTGCAATTCGCTGGTTGACCTCATCGTTAAGATCGTCCAGTCCAATCACCCTGCAATTGTAACACGCGATCTCCACATCGAAGAACTCATAGACTCGCTGCCAGTCGAGATGTGTGTGACAGATGGATGGAACGTTTGAAGCTGCTCTATATTCAAAGCTCTGAGATGATCACGGATATGCACTTGCTCCATTCCAGAGGTTACTGTCAAGCGTGAATTTGTTTGCTCAAAAAGTCCTTTAAGCATGAAACGCACCTGTAGATAGTGTGAATATAAATAGCACATCTACATTACAAAGTGGGGTGCCAAACTTTCAGAGGAAGACCGAGATAAAATTACGGACAAGACATCACTCAACTTTAACGGTTGACTTCGGGTGCGCGTTGTTTGATGACTAACAGCCCCCTCATTCCCTAGGAAGGTGCGCCTGTGAAACGCTAATTACATGCTAGCATCCGCACAAAAGAAGTGACCAATCCCATTAATACTAGTGATGAAGGTAGATCGAAAAGGTAAACTTACGTGCAACGTGGATTACTTAAATTGGAACAAAACGGAGAAATGACCAACATAAGCAGTAATTGTATTAAGCGGGAATCACTTAGGTAGTTCATGACTGAGAGCAAGAATTTCCGAACTTATTTTGGCACTAATAACTGGACCGAGAAGAACCCACGTTTACAAGTAAGTCTTAACATTCAACGTTCCAGCCATCTCGGGTGGTCCACCTCAGAATTGACGTTACCGAACTCATATTAATAAAGAAACGAAGGTCACGTTGTTTGCTGTGGTTACGTCGACTTACGTTGAGTCTGAACGGATTGGCCGGACCCGCTGCTTATTAGGTGAGGCTGAAACTGATGTAGGTAGGCAGCTTCCGCGTCTGATGTCACTTATCAGTGTGCTCCGTATTGCGAACGGGTTTGCTATCACTGGGATTGTAGCATGCGCGTTGGGTGTGAATGGTGAGAGATTCAGCACAAAGCCGCTCTTTTAAATCACTTCATCAAAATAGATGTGGTGTTTCCCCGACAGTACATGTAATGTGAGAGCCGAATCATTCTCTAGCTTTTCAAGTTGGTGAGTCTTTTGGAAGGGATTGTGTGTTCCGCTTGTGTTAGGTAACACGCGACTTCAATTATCTATCAGTTTCTCCGGTATAGATGGTATCGAAACCGCCACACTTTGTTTCATAAGTAATGACTGTCAGGAGGCCTACAGATCCTGAATCCTTAGCGGTGCATCACTGGTCTTCTTATGGCGCTATCCATACAAATCGCGAAATCAGAGAGAAACTAACGAATTTTTCAGGTGTCTTTGCCGAGTACATTGGAATGATTTTGTCTCCTTGGTTTGTTCCTTACTCGAAGTGCGCTTGTTTAAGCCCTTGATAACAAACATGTGGATGTGTTTGGCGGCTAACATTTTGAATTTGAGGAGTCCATGTTGCTTCGGTGAGTTCACTGCTGCGAATTTCCATGAACCTGATAATGAGAGATTCGAGGACCATGCCCCTCATACCGAGTGAATGCGACGTCTTGAGACTGGAATACCGACCAGAATGGGTTACTTTGCATTACACAGAAATCTCGAATCTCCGCCTGACATTAGTTTTAATACGAACTGTACCTGAACGCTCCTCGGTTCCACTTTCTAGCGTGAACACAATGCTGTTGCACTCTGAGTTGACGAACTACGAGGATTAGTTACAAATGATCTGTTTCATGATCACGAAAGTGTCAGTCACATACCACCACGAAATGAACGGGGATTAGATAACCTCATCCATAACTTTTACTCTCAGGTTACCAGGAAAGAGTCTGGTCATTGCAGGTGTTGTTTGACCGAGTTGTCTGTGAAGTGAGTGCATTTAATGACGCAGCGCAGTGAAAGCCGTAGGAAAGCTGTCTGGCTGATGACGCCTTACTCTAACTTATAGCTCGGTTGTTTGTTTGCAAAGTGTAGGCAACTTGATGTTGAATGTTTGAATATACACTTAGTTATTCCCGGTAGTTAGGTCCCTTTCCGTCCCCTTCTTTTTTCTTCTCTCTTCCCATATAGGGTTTGCCCTCACTTCATGGCTGTATGGCAGTTAAGCATTAGTGTGAACCAGTGATGTAGCGCTGTCTATGATGATGATGATGATGATGATGATGATGATGATGAGGTGCAATAGAGGAACGAACAGCTTGTAGAACTTCATAGTGAATATGAAAAGGTTGAGTGTGGGTAAAATACAAGATCATATACAATTTGGAAAGACGACAGACTAGTGATTTCCCCAAAAAACATCATCTTCTAAGGAATATTTAACAACGAGAATACTACGTCACACCGGTGGACTGATGGTTGACGAGATAAGATCAGAATTGAAAAAGTTTCTTCGTTAAGTGATGTCATATTTCCAAGTTTGTTCATAAAGTCAAACGAATTTTCAACGTTGATAACCATCTTGTTCTAGATTAGTCCAACTATATGAATGATGAACTTAGGGAGCATGTACGTCAGACTGATGGTGTAGTCAACGACAAGTCATATGAATAGTTTATTTTTGTGCATTTTTGGAGGGCCATAAAATCATGGAGGGCCGTAAAATCATGGAGGGCCATAAAATCATGGAGGGCTTTTATGCTTAGGGTTGGGAATGAACACGATGGACCGTCCAAAATTTTTCTATACCCTGAATAAACCTATTTGTTTAAGCTTTTTCTCTTCTTCAAAATTGCCTGATCTCTTTGCCCATTCTTATTTCCATAAGGTCCCTTGTCAAATGCTGTTACACCTCTTTTTTAGAAGTCTTCGTGATTACAAATCAGGTTTAAGAATGTGAATCAACTGATCTTTCGTGTCAACTTCAAGACCAGTTTATTCCTTGCTGGTTAGTTTGAAAGCAGCTGGCTGTCATCGTTACAAGAGTTCACAGTTCTCAGTTTCCTTTTACCTATCCCGTCGCTATATATAGCTGGCCCGGAGCAGGGTTAGTCTTGAGAGTGGTATCTGTCAGCTCAAGCCACTCCTGTTGGACACTCAAATTGTTTTTTTTAAGAAGTTACCCTTGGTCTTAATGATCAGATGCAATAATCTTACTGGGAGTAAAGTTGTTGATCATGGACAAAATAAACGTGAATTAATCTGTGTGAAAATACCCGGTTTAGACATTAGAAGAAACGTGTAGCGAACAGGCTTGTTTTTGGTGATTCATCATCAGGTTAACTACAACACATTTATATGTATTAATCATGTGTGAGAAAATCTACGGTAAAGGATTGAACGGTTCAGTATCAGTTGCAGAAGGATCAGGTCGATTGTACAAATTACTGATGACTGTTAAAGTGGTGGTCATGATTACGTAATCTGTTTGGTCCGGACGTGGAAGATTCAGTGTTTTTACGTTACGTTTTAGAATACATAGTGTGGGGGGAGAGTAAACGGATGGCTTTGGCTTCCGCTCTTCGACATGTGGATTAATCTTCCAAAGGACATGGCAAACTTTCTTTTCTGAGGTTGACGTGCGTTCGTAAATCTTTTGTACATGACTAGTAAACAGTTCTAGGATGAAGGTCCGAATATCGGCAGAAAACACTATGAATATGCCCATGTAAACTGTCATAACGAAAAAGCATACATTATAGGGGATATCTAGACGGGTCCATGCGTTGCCTCAGAAAAATATATGGGCTGTCAGCGCGGCACATTTTAAACGTAGGTTGTTATGGAAACACAAACCGTGACTGACCCAGATGACATGTCACTTGAGCAAAGTGCTTCCGTTACTGGTAAACTGTAGAATGTTGTAATACTCGGATGTAAGAACTTCGAATAGCTCTGGCTTGAAACCTACTACGTAAATAGTGAGGAAAAGAGCTCGGATTGGTTGTAGTAGGCAGTTGTTATTCGTATGACAAGAGATGTACAGACGTATGTCAGTATTACAGAAATGAGATTCTGTCGTCGGTTGATCATAGTGGCAAATGCATACGGAAGGTGTAACAGAAACGATGTTCGTCTAATCCTGCTGTGGTATCTTGACGCGACGTGTGGACTGGTCCTTTGTTAGACCCTTCATTGTATCAATGTTTGAATAAGCGGCGAATCGTGTGGATTTCCACTAACTACCTTTAACAACGTTGTTGTGTTACTGCCTTCGACTTTTCAGTAGATATGAAAGCAGCACATAGTATGTGTCCGGAGGATGTGACTGTTATTTTGTGTATGATTAATACTTGACTCAACTGTGTTTCCTGAAAAGCAAACTAACTTCACTGGTTTAATGATATCACTGGTCTCTAAATTGTGCGTGGTCAAAAACTAACTTCTAAACTACAGCATTTGTGCACATCATCATCATCACAGGTAGTATCACATCAGTGTGAACCACTGATGTTTAACTGTCATATAGCCATGCAAAAATCAAACCCTCTAGAGGGAGAGAGAAATAAAAAAGAAGGGGACGGGAAGAGACCTGACTACTAAAAATAGCTACGTCCACATTCATCCACTTAACATCAAGGTGCCTACACATTGCAAGCAAACCGCCGAGCTATAAGTGAAAGTAAGGTGTCATCAGCAAAACACCTAACTTCCCTACGGCTTTCACTGCCTCGCGTCATTAGATGCGCTCGTTTCACAGAAAACTCAACCAAACAACAACACTCACGCCACTGTTCTCAATTATCCGCCGTCTCGACTAGAATTTTTAGCCACCCACTTTTGAAGTGGGAGACGAACCCGATCTACAGTGGACAACTACTTGGTGAATGACTCCACATCTCTATGCCACGTCAAAATCTCTCCCCTTAGCACCTTACGCCAGTCGGCTGCTGCTTTGGTAGAGTGCACGGTGTGGCAGACGATTTTCTGGCATCCTTCTTGCATGACCTATGTAAATGTAAGGAGTGAACAAAATAACTCGTTTGACAATCACCATCAAACACCCGGCTTTCTAACCTCCTCGTCGTTTACTCACTGATGGTACCTGACACGAGCGGTTGGACGCACACATCGGTGGTCAGGTATCTGAAGACGGTTTACATCCTCTACCCTGAGCGGCCACGTTTCGTTGCCATGAATTAATACAGTCCTCACTGTCACCTTATACACGGGACCTTTGTATTTTGGAGAAATACCGCTCAGTCACCATAGTTGTCTCAGATTGGCGAAAACAGCCTTAGTTTTAGAGATACGCATTTCTACTCCTTTTCGTACACTTCTGCCGCCGTCGCTGCGGATGCAGCTTCCCAGGTATACAAACCGGTCAATAGCCTCCATGGTTTCATTATCTAACGTTAAATCTAAGTAATCATAGCAATCTTGCATAAACATTTTGCACTATGAGATTGCAAAGCGCATTCCGAAGTATTAGGCAGAACGCAAAATAACGTCTAGCATTACTTGTGCCGATTGAAACTTGTCAAACAGCAACACCTTGTCGTCAGCATAATCAAGATCGGTCAGTCTTTCACCAGGTAGGAGTTCCACGCCGGCATCTTGTGAGTGCCGGAGACAATCCTCCATTATTTCGTCAGACAGATCACCGTAAACCCTAATCTGAACTGAAGTGTGGGAATAGAGTGCCGACAGTATGTTGAAANACAGTATGTTCACGTACTTAGTCGGCACACCTCTGCGTTTGAGCGACTCTAAAAGTGTAGATCGATCCACGGAACAGAAAGCATTTTTATAGTCAAGAGATATAGTGAATGCTGGCCAGTGGTACACATGATACTGACTCGGAATTTGACGAAGAGTAAAAATGTGATCTACACATCTCCGCCCAAGGTGAAACTTGCCTGCTCTTCCCTAATGTTTACCTCCCGAACTGAATCTAGTCGACGAAGTAAAATGGATTCCAGAACCCTAGAAATGACCGGGGTGAAACCAAGTCTCCTATGGTTTTCAAAAGAGCCCCTAATACCTTTCTTGAGTATAGGAACCATTATCGCGTGATTCCGCCACTGGATGATGGTCTCTGTCGTCCACACAAGCTGAGACAAGTGAGTCAAGGCATCTACTAACGCCTTCCCACCTTCTTTCAAAAACAGCCAGCGTGAGATAATATGGACCAACAGCCCTATTACGGTTGGGAGCTGAATTGCAGTTACAAACCTCAGTTTTATTATGTGGTTCTAACTGTACCGACCAGGGTGCTACATTACAAGTTTTGGCCGCAACACAGTAGAAGCACGAGGCCAGGTAATATTGACCCTCAAGTGTTTCACCCACCATTCTAACCTTCTGGACTCATTAGAGATGATTTAGCCAACTGTTTGGCTGATAGCTTCACTGACAGGCGGTCGTCTGGGATTAGTGGCACTGATCAGCTTGAAGATTTTGCCGATGTTCCCCGAAGCAGAAGCGGTTTCCATTTCCTTAACTTTTCCCACTAATCATGCCTCATGATCAGTCTTTAGACTGCGTTTTAGTTTCCTGCGGAAATACCAGGACGAATGTTCCGTCTGGCGTCCAACATCTTGAGGGATTTCTCTGAGATCCAATATCTGTTCAACCCATGAACTCTCAGGCCGTATGCCTGTGGCCTGTTGGATTTGAGTTCAGCAGCTAGTAGGATCCTGGTGGTGATAATTACCGAGGCAGCATTCTAAGTTGGTTTGATACATATGCTTTACCGATGGTATAACAAACAACAACCAGTCGTTGCTCTCGGTGGGGTCGTTGCCCAGCAAAAGTAAGAACAAAACGACAATAAGAACAAAACGACAACGTACTAGTGTGTGTTCTGAATCCAAGTACGTGCTCCAATATGATCGTCTTGAATGGAGCCCTGCCACCTATAACTAACGACTATGTGGTTTGTCTGAGACCAGGCCTGACTAGTAGAAGGTGGGTGCCAAGTATAGTAATGATGTTCACAGTGCTTGGAACTAGTGTTGGCTAAAAACATATTATGCTCAGCGCACAGCTATAACAATTGCCCGCCATTATCCAAGCAATATGATGTTATCCCAGATCAGTCACCTTAACGAGACTCGGCCTCATCAGGGCAGCCGACCCGGCCAGAACGAATATATCAGAACCACGCGTCGACCAAAGCAGAGCGGCCAGATCTCAGTAAAACTTGTCCTTAACGCTGATGTCACCGTCAGTAGGAGCGTAAGCAGACCCAATGAATAGATTTCTGGAATTCATGCGACTACAGCTAACCTTAACGGAACCTGCCAAGTGGACAGCACAAAGTCTACTGTCAACATGAATCCAGTTTAATAATGCGGCTGTAGCCGTCGTGCTGAGGACAATACCTACTCCAATCTGGCCTTTATCGGCGGCCATAGAGTCAACTGAAGTGTATAATCAGTATCGGGTAGACAATGCGGATGCTGTTAGTTCCATACGTTGACTGCTGTCCCGGATTCTAGTCTCTGAGATACACCAGACATCGACATTCAGCGAGTCTAACGTTCGTGCGGGGGCGGTCAGCTGACCTATCTGTTTCAGCATGCGAACGTTGAAGGCATCTATATTAATTCGCATTCTAGGTCTAAGCAAGGGAACAGGTATGCCTGGAGATGACTGGTAAGAGATGGAGCTTACCTGCTCAGTGTTACTAGGAATAGCTGCATCTGCTGTGGAACCTATTGAGTAATTATTAGAAGTGGAGGTCGGAAGTTGTCTGAGAGATAGAGTTGATAAGGCAGCGTGAGAGGGGTCAACAGTAACATGTTTCCAACCATCCAACCTGCTGTACGCAGCAGATAGGGCGACCTGGTTTATACTGCGAGACGGCCGAGGTTGTATGGAATTACTGGTTTTGCGATTATTCATGGTGCGCATGTTCGCTTACTTAGCACAAGCTGCAGAATGGTACCAACGACAATCGTCGGAATATTCCCAATGGAAACATTATAGACACGTTAGCGTTCTCTAACCTTTTCCTTGCATGAATCTATTTAAGGTTTTGACTGTCGGGTGGCCGGTTTATTGATATACAGAGTAATGATGCGATTACACACAGACATATTCCTTAATCAAGCGTCAGTAGCAAGTTCGCTACCTTTGTAGTCAGCTAAATGTGTACTCAATACCACCGAACGAACAACCAAGTGTTAGAAGCAGATGGTTCCGGATTGTACGACGTGCACCATATCATGCAAGAGAAACTGGATAAGATAAAATGAAGACCAGTTTGAAACCAACCATTGCGTTAGAAATTGTTGCACTGAACAATTTGGTTGAACATAACATGGCGGAGAAATCATGGCCGCAAGAATTTTTGGATTTAGACATACCGAGCGTTGGTTATTTCAGGGCTTGATTGATTCGTCGTAAGCAATCGATGAGATCAATCAGCAGACCAAGAACTAGGCAGGGGTCTCGAATCATCTCGTGGAACAAAGTTTGCTGCATTACCTTAAGCAAGAGAAGAATACATCTGAGCATTAGGTCACTCTCCTTGAGTGGATCTTGCCTTTTGTGCAATCAGGAGGGGATGCTAGCCGTTCCGTAGGTGGTACGGAACAGTCCGTCCAAAACGAGCAAGGGACCAGAGAAATGGAATCTACACTTGCCTTCCTGACTCAAAGCTCTGATAATGTTCGCGGTCTGGAGGGTCATCGCTGTTGGCGATTATTTGTATGAAAAGTTGCGTCCAATTTCGGGGGAAACAGTTAAGTGTGTGTGAATACTTCTGATGTTCACACCGTCGAAACTGATATCGGTGATAAAGATTAGTTACTACTTTTATAACCATTTTTAAGTTACTGGACCTCAATATAGTCGTTCATAGCTATTCCTTGAACTTCCAAGCTAACTACAGCCCCCATGGACATGTCTTAATCAGCTCCAGAGACCTTGAGAAATATGAGCCAACTAGTCATATTGTATCAGTTGATCACAACGATTGAACCATAAGTCCTGGAGCCAGTTTTCGGTTGATTTTCTGCTGGGCAATTGCGCGTCAAAAAGTTTCGATGTTCAGATTCTTGCGTTTCTCCCAGATTCGGACTGAACACCACTTTGCTGTAATAAACTCATTCTTTTAGACTTCGGTTATTCTACGTTTATTTCCTACTGAAACTATTGCCCCCCAGCGTGTGCATGAGAATGAATTTAAGCAGGGAATATGTGTGATATTGTTATGTTAGATGTATGCTCGTGCAACATTTCGTTTATTCTCTTCAGTTACACACACGAAATGATAATCGAATGGATATGGGAATCATCATCATCATCATAGACAGCAATACATCAGT
>QNGE01000296.1:308978-321709 GCA_008508345.1 Paragonimus westermani | reverse complement strand
CCTGGAGGACCAGGAGACTGTGGTTTGTCAGACCTCTACCTGTTGGCCTGCCTGGTATGAGTAACTCTGTCCAGTTTAGCCCAAAAGGTCATCGAGATGCGCAAGCCGTCACACCACGTCAAGGTCCAGTCTCACCGTGTCTCCCACGTTATGTAACAGTTTAATCGCAGCTGCAGGACAAATCGGTGCTTGCATCAGCGTGTGTCAAAGCGCATTCCTAAGTGGTCATCAACTGCAATATCAAAAAACGACCTGCTGACTGTAACATGCTTGAAGATCCCGGCTTCATTGATTGCCAGCACATCTTAGCCACTGGTTACCTAGTCGACCCTGTCAAGTCGTTCAATTGTAACCCGTAGCTGTTAGCGATTAGTGGGACAATGCTAATCAAACAACACCGGTCAGGCCTGTGTGCACAGAAGGCGTTTACGCAATCAATCTCCTTCCCGCGGAATGTATAGCGCGCAGAAGTTCAGAACTATGTGATCGGTTCCCTGAGTTGTTGTTGTTACGTGCAGTTGGTATAAAATTTGCTGGTTTTAATTTGGCGACTGGTGATAGTAAATCGAAATATCAACATCTCACAATATATGTCTTCTCTCCGTTTTGACCACGCGGATTAATGGAACTCAATGTTTTAAATATTGTCAAATGAGTATGCTGACAACGTGACTTATTTTGTTGATCTAAATATTACTTCACTTTCTGTTAACTGTGGTCAATCCGACAAACATTCGCAAGTAAGTCAGACAAAACTGTATACATTTGCGTAATCAGAGTGAAATGAAAGGAATAGGGATAAACGCAGTCCAGTCAATTTGATGAACTGTGTAGGACGAACACTGTGTGGATAAGGACACTAGCACACCTGAGATGTAAGTAGTGAAATTACATGCAATAATTGTGCTCAATCAATCTCAGGGTTAGTCTGGAATGCTGACTCATTGGGGAAACATGAAAGAAAGAACAACGTCTTGAAGAAAATTTTCGCGGTAGCATTCACAAATTAGCAGCGGCTGCTTTGCTAGCTGAGCATCCGTATCGCTGTTGTGAAATGAGTGAGGATAACAACGAGGATTGGAGTGACAAAATTTTTCACTGAGCTTACGAGACAAAACGGAGAATTAAATTTTTGCAAAGTCAACTCTGGTTGATTGCTTTATTGCCAGAATGATGGTGATACACACGGTTTGTAACACGAGCGAGAATTTTACATTAAGTTGATGTTTTACATGTTTTGGTTATTGATCATTTCTAACAGAATATTTTAATACTTCAACAGTAAACACGTGGTATTGTTGCTAAGAAAATCTTTGCAGTTTTTCTTTTTCAATCCACAAAATTTCCAAGCTTCTTATTTTTGAGAATGTCATGCTATTCCGCGACTTCTTTGACCGTATAACAATTACAAGGGAAAACAAAGTTGGATTGATGAGATCGAGTGGACAAAATTAGGCATCTGACTGTCCGCTCACCTGTCACCTCTTGTTTGCTGTGATCCAATGGACGTGTGGGGGATAATTCTGGTCGTTTGGAAATTTACATTCAATCAACCGAATGCAGCTGTGTGGGAGATTTAGGTAAGGTCCGAAGTAATGAATTATTCATAATTCTCATATGTAAAAACTGATGTTGAGAAATAGAAATCTAGGAGAAATCCCTTGATTCTGCGAAATGCGTGCGTGCGTTATGACAAATGAATATTACTGCCTGCAAACTAAACTATTTTTTCGTTAAAGTCTCGATTTTATATTATGCTCATTACGTTCGAGTGATAATCACAGACTTCCCGCTTATCTGCTGTTATCATTCTCAATTTGTTGAATTCTAACTCGTTTGCATTCAACCGGTGACCCTCACTTGAATTCCGGCTTGATGTATTATCGGATACTCTGTGTTTTGGACTCTATCATTTATGCGTTTTCCACTAGATGAACCACTTCTTATACTCCGTTAGTTCACATGTTGCACAGTTCCTCTTAAGTGTTGCTGGCATCCGCGTAACCAACTGTAGAAAGTCTAATTGTCTAATTTTTCCGGCTTACCTGTACAGTTTAGGGATCGTCTAATAACACGTGTGTTTACGGTTTTGAAATTACGGTAAAATTTCACGCGGTTCAGAGTTACAAGAGCGTTGTGCCATCAGAACACGAAGTACCGGATTCAAGTGTTACACATGCTCTCTCATTTTCATTTAATCGGTCACATCCATGCAGCGCTTATTACAGTGAGTGCTACAGGTCCAGCAATTTAACTTAAGTTGAAACAGTTATATGGGGAAACTAGAAGTGAACTAATACAACTGATTAACCAAAACCGTGACAATCATTGTCCACCAACCAGATGTTCATTGTGTATCACCATCACGGAACGTGTCAATGGTAATTTTGGTTGTTCGCAACCTTTCACTTAATGCACAGAGTAATATCTAGTGCGGGCTTCTCGGGCCGGTCGGGTAGTGCACCATAAAGCAGTGGTTACTTAAAACAGCTGATTTATACAACGGTATACTTGCTACCAAATATAGTGCATATGAATCTAGGTGAAATTTCCGTCAGACCAATCCGTCTATAATTAATCGTTGTCTGGAAGTTTAACATACGAACTTGGATTGTCATATGAAATTGTTCTTGAGGGTAAATACTAGTTTACGTACTTTGCAAACTAAATTGGTGAAAATCAGATCACACACTTCAGTAAAAAGACCCTGAATGGTTGAGCCGAGACATATCACCTCAGCATATGTGTTGTAGTCAGTAAGGTGCAAATACCTACACAAGTTCACGGTGTAGCCGGCCAAAAGGATACTCCGTTTCAAAGTCTATGTGAATGCGGAGGCTGCGATCAAATGTGAGTGATGGTCAACTTGAAAATAAACCAAATCCCCGACTTCTCATCAGTAAAAAACTGTATAGTGGCCGAATACAAATATAGGAAAGAACCCATTTCCTCCGGATTGAGCGACTTCTTCGTGAGTTAATTTGACCGCTTTTAAATTGTGTTACTGATAATTGGTGGAGCAGATTTGATTGTTTGAAAACATTTAGAAAAAAATACGAAAAACCTGGGCTTCGGCCGAAGTCGAACTGGCGCCAGTAGTTAGCGTGCTCGCCTGCGATGAGTGCTATACCAACTGAAATAAGAAGCAACGTTTGGAGCTGAGAAGTTTTACATTTGGACTCGCTCTGTCCACTGTCACCAAGTGATCCAGCGGACTGACTGCCTGGTCAGGATTTCTCAACAGTTCGTACTGGAATCACACCAACACCATCGTTAGAAAATACCCAGTTCGGGGAAAAGTGGATTTTGGCTGGATGTGGATCTACGGCGGAAGCAGCCTGCCCAGGGGCAGCTGGGTATCAGAGTCTGCGTGTGAAATTTCCGGGCTTCCTGTATAGATTTGAAGTTCAGTTTGCGGAGCACATCCCCCATCCAGACGTACGGTTTCTACCACGCTTTGTTTACTTGTCGTTGTTTGAAACTATAGCTGAGTGATAAATCTAATGATCTACTTACATGTTCCTAGTACCGTCTTTCTCAGGCTGGGTGGAATCTGTAGATCAGCCCCTGCGTTAACAACAGTTGCAGAAAATGTGCAGAAACTCAGTTGGTGGTTTTGCGGCTATACGAAGTTACGCTGGTTAAGTATTGTGTAGCCAATATGCAGAATTTGTCTGATGTTAACATGCACTACACGTCATGTTTTATGCACAACAGTTGTTGATGTCTGCAGTTGGCAGTTCACTCGAGAGACTTATATACCGTTTATATGGGTCCATCGAATTTGTATATGCCTTAAACATTCACAATAATCAATGCGTTTGGTGTGCATTTCTGGTAGATTTATAAGCAGTATTTCTCTGCTAGCTTCTATGGATAAGCAAGCCTACTCAGAAATGGT
Source organism: Paragonimus westermani (assembly GCA_008508345.1). NCBI lineage: Eukaryota > Metazoa > Platyhelminthes > Trematoda > Plagiorchiida > Troglotrematidae > Paragonimus > Paragonimus westermani. The sequence continues at coordinate 317,808 of QNGE01000296.1, read as the reverse complement.
AAAATCGGTACTTATATTTGAGACAAACCAGATATAAATGACACCATTTTCTGGGGGGGGGGGTTCGGACAAAGCCATCAATTCACACTAAATTACATACACATGTGTTTAGTTATGCGGTTACAAAAATGTGCTAGTCACTAATTTGTTAAGACAGAGCAGTTACTTTGGGTGAGCTCTGCCAGGAAAGATGCGACGCTGCAACAGACAGCTTGTTTACAAGTTTAATAGGACAAAAATAATGAACGAAGAATATCACAAAGCTATACACAATAATTGGTCATTGTCATTCAAAACAGATTCCATCAAACTAGATCCGGTTTAGCTTGTAGGAAGCTTCCTGTGGAATGACAAGGAAGTTCTAGCGAATCGTGTTCCTTTAGTGGGGTACAATGTGTTTTGTAACGGTTGGTTCAAGATAACATTGACCACGTGAAAATAGAGAATAGGACGCTCGTGGGCGAAGTGGTATAATGATTCAACCAGTTGACATGTAGTCTATACGCATAATAAACTTGAACATATTGTGTAATGCGAGACTAGAAATGAGGTAGGTTCTATATGGATTTCTAATAAGTTACCTATTAGGAGTCGATAGCTCGCCTACGTCCATTGCATGGTGATAACTGTTGCAGACAGGGACGGAGAACGAACTGTGTTGAGTTAGTTCTAGCCACACCTTAGCGGACATCTCTCGGGGAAGAATGTGCATAGTCTGTTAAAAAATCACCTCTTCAGAAACTGCAGCTCACCTTCAGTCAGTTTGCTCAGCGAAAAGGAGAATTGGAGGGTAATAAACCGTCCAAACGGATCAGTAACGTAGAAAGATGTTTATGTGAAAAGATGACACATCATTTGTTTTCAGTGATTCCGAACTTGATTTCGTCAGTGTTTCCAGTGACGCGAGACACTGTTCGGGTCAGAAAATTCTACTGTACTGTCTAGTATGTGAATAAGCAGTCGTCTGGTATGTGGTAGATCGAATTCATGAAAGCACATTAACTCGTTGAATCGAAACTTTGAAATGATGCGCCAAGATGCCCGGATCTGATTTACACTGATGCCTTCTGCCATTTTCGGTAATATTTGCTTCCCTGCAATAAGTCAGTTCGTTGCGATGCCTTGCTTTCCGAATTTATATCCTTCCACTGAAAAATCTTTCGAAAAACAACTTTCGAAAGTATTCGATCCATTGGAACCACAATTCCCAGGGTCTACGGAATGCCGAAAGTTCACAAAGCGGGTGTATCTCTTCGACCTATTTTGGACATGTGCAACTCGCCATACCACTCGTTGGCCAAATGTTTGTCGTATCTCTTTGAATCCATCAGGAAGAAGCTGTCAAAACATAGCCTACAAGACTCCTTTGAATTCATTAATACAGTCAGCGGACTAAACCTAACCGGCAAACAAATGCTTTCTATAGGCGTATCGTCCTTGTTTACAAACGTTTCAGTGAAAGAGACGATAGCCAATTTATGTGTTATTTGTGGTTACTAACCTAGATGTCCGTATATCCGCACCAGAAATGAAACAGCTGTTGTACTTTTTACTTCTAACACAGTTTAAATTCGACGGGGAATTATTTCGACAAATAGATGGTGTGGCAATGGGATCCCCGTTGGGGCTGTTGTTTGCGAACACCTTCATGGCGAAGCTTGAGAATCATCAGTTAGAAGAAACCATTCGTCGGTTCAGTGTTTATAAGCGATATGTGGATGATATCATGCGTGTAGTTGGCGGATATCTTAGCCATTTTCAACTCGACCCAAACAAACGTAACATTCACGCTAGAAGCTGAATGTAACGATCAACTAGCTTCTTGGACGTACTCATCCAGCGACGTGCTGATAGATCGATTCAACATAAAATCTAAAGGGAAGAGACCTGGAATTGGCAGTATATCCATTTCAGCAGATTAGAAATCTCATAAACTGCATAACCAATAGGGCCATGAGAATATGTACAAGGGATACGGTCTCCGATGAATTATTGTTTCTACGCACACTGTTCTTACAAAATAGCTATCCAGGATGTTTTTTAGATGAGACTATGGAACGTCGTGAGAAACAAGATACGATGACTCTAGCAGGAAAGAAGGCAGTATTTATTTCACTATCATTCAACTGGGACACATATGCTGAAACAATAGCTAGGAGATTTAACACTGCTATCAATTGAACATTATATGCTGCCAATCTACTTGTTTGTTTCAACTCTACTTCAGCCCTGTGTTTATGGTTGAAGGATAAAGTGCCCGCTTCTGCGACTCCCCTTTGTGTATACTCATTTACCTGTTCCTGTGGAACTAGTTACGTGGGTCGCACGACCAGGCGCTTATCTGAACCTATCCGTGAGCGTCATCCAGCCTGGACCAATAGCGGAGTAACCAAGACGATTACCAGCGTAATTGTTGAACAGGTCGTTGATAAAACTCATATTGTCAACGTGGTCTCTTCTTTTCGTCCGATTTACCGAGTCAAAGGAATTCACTCAAAAGCTTTCAGATTTCGAATTTCGGCCACGACTGAAACAATCGGAATTCGACTGAATTATCCACCTTTTTGCGCACAGAAGCGCTTTGTTCAGACGTTGAATTTGCCATGGCCAACCACCCACACCACGACCGATCAAGATGCCATGGTCCCAGTTACGTCATGGTGGTGATATAATCGTATCAAAACGTTGTCTGCGTGTGTGCCTATGACATGTCTGACCTCACTTGAACTTGCCATTTGTTTTGTTCGCATCGCCCAGATAATTCTTTTTCATATAAATGTTAGGTATTTTGCCTGATGATGAATAAGCGAAAACGAGCATGTTCGCTACACCACTAAAATATCTGTCAAACAGAAGATTTCAAATTTTTCACCCATAGGCGAACTTCGTACAAGCTGTATAATAAGTTCCCATTGAAGAGTTCGCAAGTTCCGGCCGATTATTTGAAACCGGTCATTAAACATGGCGTGTAATTGATAGCAAATGTGGTAGACGTTTAACAAAACACAAGATTCGTTAGTTACGCAGGACATCGAAATCACAATCGAGAGCATTCTGCAAATACGAATGAGCGCCACTGCCTACTAAGAGCTCGGTGGCTGGTATTGCGGTAAACATACCGATTTACGGCCTGAACATACAAAAATATTAACCTCATGCTAACTCTGAGCACAGCCCGCTGAATCGAGCACAATCACATCTCTCGTATCACTATCTGCTCATGTACACAGCTCAACGGATATCAGTGACTCCATGAGAGTATTCACATCATCCTCGCATCCTCAACATGTAACTTGCAAACTTCGGATTGATGGTTTGGCTTATCTGATGCTCGTTTCATCCGATCCTGAATTATGAGACTGGAGCACGTGGTCTGAGAAGGTTTTCATCTTGGGAGTGATGTGTTACCAGTGGACATAATTGCTGAGTGCTCACAGGCTGCAACGACATAGTGAGTGTTCGAACAGTCACGCGCATAATCCAATCAGTCAATACCCATGTTTGGTGGATCACATTAATTCCCTACGTGCAATTGCACTTAACAACTTCGTAGTTGAATGGGCCGGCAATACGCACTATCACATGCGCTTAGGATCAACTCACTTTGTATGTAACCAACCCACGAGATTGGTCACTTCATCCCTGTCTCCGTCCTATTTCCGCATGAGTATGTACAGGTTTCACAGAAGTGCTCAGTCGATTGACTGAATCAATGTTGCTGTACCGTGATGACAGAGCCAGTTTCATCTTAATAAATGTTACAAACGAATGCCGAATATTTCATTCTGTCAAACTGTTACTGTTATCCCAATCTAGTGCACAATTTTCATTGCGAGCAACTGACTCAAATTGACTGTCTCATTCTGTCAAGCTGTATCACAATATGAGTCGCATATGAGTGTGGGCTGAACAACCTTTGAATGTCTCACACTATGCATTAGTCCATTTTGTCAAACCAACCAAGCACTTCGCTTTCACGATTGACAAAAATGGACAGGTTTGCTTGACAGTGTTAATATCTCTGTTGATATTCCTCGTGATGAGAAACCGGAAGTCTCTAGATATTCTGTCACTAGAATGACTCGTGGCTACAGGCAACATCAAACAGAGCGGGTTGTCGGGGGCAGTGTGCGTCCACCAATTCAACCACAAAGAATTGACTAGGATGAAACAAACAATTCGTTGACAAACACTCCGGTGATTATCGGCAAATGATCGGAAGTACACGATGGACTGCGGCAATTCCATCTTGCTGTTCTTGTTGGCACAACGTAATCAATCCGAAATTCGTGCATTCGTCAAATGAGCTCACAGATCCAGTGTTTCTAGTTAATTCCGTGTTGTTTGCCTATTGTTACTGAGGAAACGAGACCAGTAGTTGATCGAATTCAAAAGGCATTCGAAGCGGTCTACACGTCAAAGACAGAATAGGTAAATCTTTCCGAATGTGCAGCCGACACGATTAACCAGTTTGCGTCATGTCCCTGTACATCGCGAATTGCAACAATCCGACCGAAATGTTGACTTTGTTCCATATTAAACAAAGTATAGTTTCAAGAACTGAACAGTCAGCCTGAACTGCTACACCCATTAATTTACGCTTTTAACTCTCCAGCCTAGATGCGAGCAACGATATCCTTTTCGAAAGAGTTTGTCAAACGCTGCTACTTTACAAACGTTCTTGATCTTTGAGATTTTCCACCGTTTGTTGTCTGTGTGCTGTACTTAGCTTAATTTCGACAATTCCGCTACGATGAGTATCAGTTCAGTTCAGTCTGTAGCGGTTCAGTGCCGTGCTTCTTATTTCGACACGGTTTCTGCCTAATGCTTGCCAATATAGTTTCGGATTTAAAAAACTGATCGATGCTTTCCTGAAACTTGTGGTAGCCAGACAAACTCCGAATCAGTCAGCTTCACCATCGTTCATCTTGTGCTCTTTCAGGCCACAAACAGAATTTCCAAGTCAACCGAACAGCACGTGCACCACCTTCCTAATTTACAAGTTGATCATGTCACAACCGAGACGCTGCCACGGGGCTCGATTTTACTAAAGTACGTCTAGAATCTGAGGTGCAATTCGAGGATCTTCTTAACCAAACACGAGGTTTAGTCCCAAGTTTGTTGGGAGAAATTGATTTATTTAAAATCACACTTGTTAACTGCTGCCAGCTCTACTGAAAACACGCTTCAGAACACAGAGGATCTTTGACTACGCAGCACACGGACTTATTGAGCAAGCTTCAACGGAACCCAGACATTCTCCTTACCAGATCAGATAAAGAGGCTGGGGTTTTCATCATGAGTCGAAGCGGTTACATTGGGGACTTGATTAGTAGTCTAGCAGACCAGAGCAATTTTCGTAGAGGTGTCAACGAAATGGACAAAACTGAGTAGGCTGACCATCAGATCATTAAGCATCATAAATCAATAAAAAAACGATGTACAACTGCGATTCACTGGTGTGCTATAACGACAGACCGATAGTATAGCAATGGGATCTCTGCCCAAACATCTCCTGGTCGGTATATTCACGAGGAAGCTTGCATTTACAGTCACAACCTAGAATATTAATATGTGCAGAGTACTCCACTAGTTCAGTTGCACCCACCAGTCGGTTTAGTTCACGCTTGAGGTGGAGACTGAGAACCAAGTATCGACAGATAGATGACACTATTCGACGCAGGATTCATCGCAGAAACAACTGGTCAGGTAAGTACACAAACATCCGGGACGAGAGAGAGGAAAAATGTAGTGTATTGCCTGACCGGCAGAACACGCAAAATTTGCTCGGCGTATAAACTAGAAAATGGACTGAAATTCGTGAAGAACGCATTTTTTGATATATGCCACCCGGAATCAGTTATCACCAGAAAAGTTGTCAGAAAGAAGCCTGAGTTTGTTCAAGTGTCGTTCAAAGGTGGCAGTACAAGAGAATAGCTCACAAGTAGGTTCAAATAGGCAATCATCAGGAAGCATGCCACACCTGAAGTTCGTATCCAGTTTGCCGTATCCCTACCCATCAGGTTTTACAACAAAGATAGACTTAGCAGTGACACACTTTTCGCAATATTTCCAGAATCACATGATGAATCTGGCCGACAAACCTACCAATTAATCAATAATAAATCACCTCTTGAAATATCAATCAGCTCACAGCTGACAAACATATCCACACCGATTTCACCTATAAATACGAGGCCAGAGTGAACGGTCGCAAACGATACTCAGTGGACAGTGGACGTCCGATAGACCAGTCGCATTGTGCCCACACGCGAACAGACCAACATGAACACCAATTCCCCGAAGCACATAGTTGCTCACCACTTCATTCACCTGATCATGCTGTTCGCATTGATGCTCTCATGCAATTCGTCCACGAATTCTGCGTATCGACTAGCCGCACCGGACTCGGTGTACGACGAGGAAGGAGCGTACCAGTCCACGTCACCATACTGGATTGGGAAACGTAATTTTCTGGTTGACGGTCGATTGGGCAAGCGGTTTGAGCATCGGAATGAGGCTGAATTGGAGAAACGGTCCTATTTGGTGCACGGCAGATTGGGATAATTTGCACCTGTCTACCAACCGTATTTGATATGCTCATTTTGTTATTTAATGGTGCTTCAACCAAATTGAGTGCAGTCTGCTCACACCTGATTTGCAGACTTTTTCAGATGGGCGATTTCAATGTCTAATTTTTTCGTATCCGAATTCCGTCAGCAAATTTCTCACCGGTAAATCTCCTCAATATTTAGTCAGGATCAATTTGCAGATGTGTAAGTATTTCCTCAAGAAACGTTTGTCCTGTGACAAATCCATTGCATCGCGGTTACAGATGACAGTTCACAAACGTAACATCCGGGATTTTGAGAATTCTGGGTCGCACCGGTGCATCATCATAACGAGGTTCATTTTATCGCTAGTCAACATTATATCAGATTATTTGTCGATACACATATCATGTTACAAGATGTTGGATGATATTCTAGTGGTACGTATGCCCTTCTGCATTGTCGTTTGATTAAACTATGTTGCACAGTACCGTAGTCTATACTGTTTATTTCCAGTGTGCTCACATTTGGCCGAAGGTTCGGTCGCCGATTGCAGTCGAATAAACTGAGCCGACCGAGGACATCCACGAGGGATATGCCACCATCGACGAGAATTTGACCAAACATTATTCCGTCGAACAACCTCATTCTGCACTTCGAGCATGTCTCATTCGATGACAATTGTGGGACGTGCAATTATGGGCGAACGCCCTAATTTTGCAATATGCTTGTATGTGATACCCATCATACTTGCAGTAATGAGACAACTGAATTGGATTGTTGGTGTTCGTTATTTCGAAACGAACACAGCGGCGACAGCACGTTGTCCAATTCAGCTACTCACACTGATCCGTCAATCTGTATTCTGTCACATACTGTGGCGAGAAGGCCTCCAATAAAGCACAATCTTTATTGTCCAAATCGCTAGTCACATGCAACGCGCTCTCTCTCGGTTATGAGCCATAATCCCAACCCTCAGCACCCCACGGTTTCCGTTCACACGTCGTGTGCACTTCTAACCGGTTTACGTGTGTGATCGGCGCCTTCTATCGAAGGGTGTTCCGCTTGCCATTCCTCGTCTGTTTGTCCGATTTCGTTGCGCGATCGCTCGTCCGGCTGCTCGTGCTGTCCGCCATCCACCCAGTGTTGGCCTTGACCGTATTCCAACATCGTGTCGAGATGTTCCTCTAAATGTTGGAAAAACCACGCCTCCGATTTGGCCGTCTGTCGTATTTCGCCTACCCTGCCTCGCCCGTTGGTCCGATCCAGTCGAGCGATGACTCATCCGGTCGCGCACATTGTCCTTGATCCGATCGCGGCAGGTTTTCGAACGTACCTCCCCCGCGTTGAGGTATTCGGCCGAGCGTTCGATAGCTCGCACCTCCGACCTGACAATCCACCACACGATGAGGATTTTCTAGGATCTCTGCTATCGAATGCTCTGAACTGCGATAAGATATGTTTCTCATTTCGTTCAATTTTTCCATCAAACAGTTCTAGAAAATAACGAAAGGACTGAAGAATCTTTTATTCAAATGTTAGGCGGAAAGTTCAATGACACCGTTACTGTCACCTTCTGGAACTAAGAACAGGGTATAAAAAAGGGGTTTATAAAATCTGACGTACCCAGTCGTGCACAGTACAAGTTGTCATCAAGAGATGACCTTCTGTATTCGTAAGCAAAGACAACTGATTTTTTAACATTCAAATCAGCCACGAGTGGACGATTTGCTTTTCGAGGTCAGCTGGAGCCGAATGGATGTAGTTAAAGTCCATCCAATAAATAAACCAGTGCTCGCTACTGAGCCCGATATACTCAAAACTAATAACCACTTTGCCTGTTACTGAACGTCCTCTATCACTTTTGCACTTTCCAAAATGCGTGCAATGCTTTACAGAGGCTATTGCCGTCAAGCTGGGTGACATTTTATATCCAAAAGGACTGTATGTTGAATTGGCATTACCCTGTTAATGTTTGTCGTCGCTTTCTTTGACTGAAACAGACTGAAAAGCACAGAGATATGATAACCACCATCCAAATGTTATCCTCTGAAAACTGCTGTTTGTAGTCGAACATACAAATTATACTGTTAGTAGAATCAAAAAATCATCCCGTGTGTTCATGTGGAACCGGACAGCTGTAGTGTTGCACAACGCTTCAGCTCATATACTAATGAAATTGTTCCCCTTTCAGTATACAAACGTGTTTGTCGATCGCCCGTCTTCTATCAATAAGCAAAATCCCCATATTATATGACCTTACCATTTTGGGGAGATCA
>QNGE01000296.1:282117-308935 GCA_008508345.1 Paragonimus westermani | reverse complement strand
AGAAACTTGTAGTGCAGGTTGTCCTCCGAGCATGTTCCCATCCAGTCATATTTCGAAACTCTCAACACATTCAGTCTTGACCACAGAATTGGCAGTCCGTTTCAAAGTGAACAGATATTGACTGTGAAGCAGTTCTGTCTGCACAGAAACCTGCCCGCTCCATTAACCAGTTTCAGAGAATGACCTAAACGGAAGGAGATTTGCCAGTGGATGATCCGGGATGTGGTGTAATTTGCGGGTAAGAATTTGGGTCTCTCCTGAAATGTCCACAGTCCATTCAGAATTGACCTATTTCTGCCAGTCTTACCAGGTAGGGCAGTTTCCTGAGCCCCATCATCCCTTCAGTGACCCATCTATGAACATGATCGATGAAGGCGAAATCTTCCTCCAGGTAGGGACGACAGGACTGTGCACTCGTTGCCACGTGTGGGCGGATTATGGAGGCGAGTGTGGTGGGATACACTTCGAGGTGGCATGTTCTACAAATGCGCCCTGAGAAGTTCAGGGTTATTTGTGTCCTCTTACCCATGACAACACAACCTGCAGACCAACCCAAACCCTCTGCCACCACCATGCCCAGCACTCGTTCGTATGCCGAAATAAACACGTTTGCCACCAAGATAATATTCCACAAATGATGAATCCAGTTGAAGGCTTTTGAGAGGTCAAGATAAACCACGTCTGTGGTTACTTGCCTATCATCAGTCTCCGTCCAAACGTCGCGAGAAATTGGCAGATTCGCGGCGCATGAGTATCCCCTATGAAAATCATGTTGCGCTTTGATGATCAGTTGGAGGTCTTTAAAGTAGGCCCGGAGAGATTCATCTAGCAACCTCCCTCTCTCTCTACGTCACAGACTACTGAATGCAACTCTATTGGTCAACAGTTTGCCAAGTCGTCTCTGCATCCAACTCTGAAGATAGGTATGCTGGTGACGGTAGACGGCCAGCTGACAATGAATGAGTGGTTCCGCTAATTTCGTGGTGCAGCTTTCCAGGGCGACAGGGATATCGAGTTCGGGCCGGGTGTAGTTATGGGTTAGTGGGTTCTCGAATTTGCTTCGGACTCGTGACACTAGAACTTGGGGAGATTCACTCACGTTTCTGTTATCCATGTGCTCAGCAGTCACTCGTGAGTTGCAGTTATCTCTACCCACGCATTGTGTGACCAGAGTGTTGGTCGTCTCTGCATCTGTATTGATAAACCCACCAGAGATTCAAAGCTGCCAAATGCCAACCCATCTGCTTGTGTGTAATGTGACTCCGTCATGGAACAGCTCAAAATTCACCTTCGCCTCCTGGACACGACTGCACTGATAGCTGAATCGATCCTCTCCGATTTGTGCCACATGACTCAACAAGTCACAGCAACACACAAACTGGCAATCCAAATTCGACTGCGTCCACCCATATTAACGGGGTGGAAACAAGCTATAAATCAGTCACACACAGACTCCTCGTCAGAAGCGATGCACACAGAACCGGTAGCCGAGCGGGCGAGAGGAGTGTCTCATAACACGAGAGGTAGCCGGTTCGATATCCGATTCAGGCCATCCGTGCCTGATGAGCCTGAACAAGAACGAAACCAGACTTGGAGTTTCGGATGATGAGGGTGAGCATCATGAAGAATTAGAAACACCACTTCGAGCCCATACGAACGTGGTCAATGCAAATTTGCAGCCCGAAGAAGGCTGTGTGCATTCGAACGAGTGGGGTGGAACGAGCAATGGAACGAACGCAAGTTCCGTTTGTCCTAGTTGCTGCACCTGTGCCAGACTGAACGTCTCGATGTAGTTAGACGTTTGATTCTACTCTGTAGACGGTTCGGCTTGCGACTAGGACGATGACACCTCACTGTAATATGGTTGTTAACGAAATCGTATATCCCAACACTGAGCCACGAGTGGCCAGCCCCGCCGAGCGTGGTGAAGCAGCCAGGTCAGTCAATCCAACTCTCTAGGCTGTGTCTTCAGCCCTGCGAACTTTGTCTTCTGATATACCTTGAGACCTGCACGTTGGAGGATGTATAGTCTAGTTTTGTGAAGGTGAGTGAATTCGATTATCCCATGGTCACCATGAGTGAGTGGGACTGTGATCTTCGGATTGCATATAATGTTGACCTCGTTGGTGGAAAAGTGACCAAGGCAGGGGGCGGTTGTTGTGCGCGCCATCTCGTGTGGTTTTGGCGTGCTGGAATATGTCGGTTTCCATTACTGCCTCGAAGAATTCTCCTGTGGGGAACGACGCCGCAATACTGATCAAATCGTCCGTGACCTTTAGCACCCATTGTGAACATTCGAGCAATGCCTCACGATAGCTTTCTTCACGACCACTTTATAAATCCACTCTCGTTCAGTACGGAATGTTGAGGAAACTAATCGAGAGGTTGTTGAGGTGTAAGGGTAACAACTAGTTAGGTAATTAGAATGATATCTTCCTGTGTTTATATCGTGATCAGTGTTATAGTGAAGTAGATAAAGCAAACGACTTGATAGTCTTCAAATTTGTTTTACTGATAAGTTGAGTTTTCAGTTCAGTTCTATCATAAAAATGTTGCATTTTATTTGGGCAAGTTGAAACAGATATCGTTCATTTTTATTGATCGTGAGAACTAAATTTCTTTCGTTTTCGAACCTGAAACGTTCGAATTCACATTGCGATCACCGACACGAGTTTGAATACTATGTTGGTTAAAAATCCCAATTGATCCGGGTGGTTCAACGCGATTCACATTTCTATAAATTCTTCAGCGGTTATGTTAATTCGCTATTGTTGTTGTGGTCTACGGGACAAAGGTGTGACAAAGAGGTGATTGACCACTTCGGTTAGACGATTGAGCATAGCCAATAAGCGTGCGTATGCCACATGTATTAGCACCATTTCTCCATATAAATGGAAGGTGGAGAAAATGGTTCAATGCCAAACTAAAACGGACAGTCAGCGTCAGACTGATCGATCGATTGGTTAGTGTTTGTTGAAATCGGAATGTGCCCCATTTCTTCACAAAATTTAGTTCGTTTGGTCACGATATTTGCACTGATAATGGTATGCAACGTGTCAGTGAATTTCGGTTTTCCTGAAGCGTTGCGCAACCTGTTTAGAGGAGATCTATACATCAAACCTAGCTATCAAGTGGACGGTCTCGAGGTACCACGGTTGCATGCTCGGATCAAACGCGAATTTGAAAGGCGATCGCCTTCAATAGACAACAGATATTGATCTGTTACATTTCCATGCCAGTTGCACATCATGTTCGTCCGCTGCTTCACCTCTTGTCAATTAAAGTGAGCATATTCTGTGTCATCATGAGTTTTGTTTGTTTTGATGTGATTTTGCGTCAGAGGGATGGTGTTGATGAATAGTTACTGTATTGTGCTACCTATAAATTTGTGCATTATGTGGAACCGAACATCGGTAAAAATATGCACATCATTCTTGTTTTTCGCGCTAATAGACACAAGGAATTAGGTCCCGACAATGGGATTGTTGGTTATGTTTGTTATTATGACGACTCACAGCAATTCCACTTGGGAGAATATCTGACATTCGGACGTAAGTGACCCGCGCATCCAACATCCTCGTTCTTAAATGTTACCTACTATTGATGTAATTATCTGAAGTGCCAAACCTTCACTGGATAATGTGTCAGAATCAAGACGAGATGTTTGAAATTTTTAATGACCAAGCAACAGAATCATGCTTGAAAGAATCTCCACGGTTGTTATTGGTAAAGGAATTAAGGATAACGATGTTACGAACAAGTTGTAATACTCATAGATTCAACTAACTCGGATGGATTTCTTCAGGATGGCTGTAGTCGAGATTACGTCAAAAAATGAGCAAAGGTCACGTGAGCTTTGCCTTGATTAGATTAACCTGTTCCTTTGTTGACGTGATGTCGATTAGAACACTCCTGAGGAAGGCCGCCCGAGGTGGTTGTGACACAAAGTATTAACACTTGCTAGTGATATGTCATTCTGGATCCATCTACGAACAACTTGCTGAACACCACGCTCAAACTGTTTGATTTCATTAGCACTAAATTCGGCGCGAATATCTTTAACTTAGTAGATGTTCTATGTGGTTCGTTGAGTGAGTTTTGATTTCGCCAGAAGTTGACGGAATATTGGATGCACAGTGTAGTCTAACTGCTTAGGGCTTAGCTGTTAACGTAATGTAGTCGCCAGTAAGACACCACACTAGCTGTACACCGTCAAACAGCTCAACGTTATACATTTAGTTGCATCAAATCTGTGTTGATGAGATAACCAACAGCATGTTTAGATCGAATATAAACTGGAAGCCGACGTCAATATGGACATGCACGAGGTTTCTTTATGCTTACAAAAGTTGCAAGTTGCTAATGTCGGTCTCTAATATTTCAACACGAGCATGTCAGCATCTCAGTTTATGCGATCAGCTGTGGTAGGCTTCAGGTGATGTTGTTTTCACCCAACTTTTACCACATACGTCATTACTGTTTCCGGTTGAACGTGGCATATTATTCGTAAACGATTACAAGATCTTCCAACGATTACCTGTTACTATTCTGGGATTACAGAAGTTATAGATGAGCATGTCGGATGTTGGATACCAACACATTATTTCCGTAATGTCTTGAGAGTTTTGCACACTGACGATGATATAATATTTAGATGAGACCCAACTATGAAAAGTCAGGGCTTCGGCTGGATTCGAACCAGCGACAGATGATATAATAGTCATGCGACCAAACAAAAGTGTGGTCGAACTGTCTGCTCAGTAGTCTCTCAGTCATTCATGGTCGCATTTCGCTCTTAACTAATTGAGATCAGCTATTAGACGGTAAGCACTATTGAAGTCTGGAATCTCATGTGTGCAGCCCACATGCTTTTATTATGCAATCAATCTATGTGAGTCAACTTGAACTCACAGTGAATCTGTAATGATAAGAATTGATTCGACTAACTGGTATTTTGCCTAAGCGGTTGGCTATTATGGAATCGTCACGCGAAGTGGACAAGGTGACGAGTGCACCACGCCTGCGTGTTGTGGTAGTAAGACACGTGGACAATGAGGGAACAATTTAAAGAACGGGCTGAACTGGCTTAACCCGCAAGTTACCGGTGAACCACAACAGTGCGTTCTCAATTCTTGCTCTGAAACGACGAGCCAATCTGATTTTGAGCTCCAGTCACTAGGTCCTGAATTCTACAATTTCAACTCCAAAATTAACCAGGTAGCTGTTGAGATTCAGTTCACAAGCACATACTGACGATTATGTGAACTCATTCGTTTTTGTGCATTTGATGTCCAACACCGTAAATTTAGACATTTGATTGCATGTTATAACTACATGAATTGCGATATGTCAAAAAGCTGTCAGACTTATTGGAATCACTTAGACAACCGAGCCGATGTACTGAGGAAACTTCACATTCGCGTGAGGATTGTTTCATTAAAAAATTGTGGTTCCTTCAGTTGATCTCACGTGATTATATGAGAAATTTGGGAAAGTTGGAATACAGAAAACATCAAGGTTAGAGATGATCTCGAGGGAAGACTATATCGGAATGACCCCTTCGACTGAAGTAGTTAAGCGTGTTTGAATGACGAATTTTTAAGCTCAGGAGACATACGGTGATACTCGTTTGAGTCTCAGTGTTCCAGTTATTGCTCATAAGTTAAGTGTGATCTTAAAACCATTCTGGGCATGTTCGTGTCGTCATACCACGGTTCGGTTAATTAGCCACTGGGAATGTTGGCACTGATTCACTCGTGACTGAAACCATTCTTTCCAGGTAGTCGTCGAAGCCGACCTATCTTCGTTGAAGTCAGGTTTGTATTCGCTAACACATAACTCTGAGTATATGTTGGATACATATGCATGTATGTCACGAATAACGAAGAACACTGAGCAGCAGTAAAACCAGTTGCTTTTGAGTTGTCATCAATTTCCCATTTCATTTTATAAGTGAGTAGTTCAGTCGTAGAGATGGATTAGTTGTGGGCTCAAACCCACGCGCTTTGCTCGCAAACATGTTTGTGTCAGAAGTCGGGACCATTGAAATCTAGCAAGTCATCGGCAACTGCATATTCGACAACCGCTGATATGATATCTCCCTTCTATCCAGTTAGTTCGATTGCTGTAACGCGAATTTCAGCGTACTGTACGCTATCGAAGCACTACTTGATAACCGACTGTCATTCCTAAATTTTGTTCCCTCTTGATTGACCGGTTAAACTTGTTCGAAAATCAATTCATAGAAAAAGGTTTGAAGTGATCTGTTCAAAAAAACTGCAGTATTTTATTCCTCCGAATTATAGAGGGATTTTAGACTGCTGCGTGGGAAACAGAACACAATGGATTTGCCACCGGAAACAATGCAGGACGAATTAGATTGTGCTGAAAAAGCATTTGTTAATAATCGACACTTTCAGAGAATCACAGGTACAATTTTTATTCCAATATGAAACTTAAAAATGTTCAGATAATGGAAATTCGAACGCAATCTCAAGTGCTTATCCTCTGACAAATCTGATTGTACAGTCCAGCACAGTTGGAGAAACAATGTGAAATCGAACGACTAGATTGCATTCGATTCCCTACCGCTGTTGTGGTTAAGATATTTACGGTAAGAGAATAAAAACACGACAAACGGAGGTCAATTTTACTACCACCGATTTGGCTTTGAAATTATCGGATACAGCTTATTCGACAGATTACAGCCGATATCAAGATTTAAGATAGCCTTGAACCTCCGATTTCGAGACCGACTATTCTCTCTGTGCTAACAGTTGACAGTGAACGGAAGGTGGTGCCAATTACACAAAGTAACGAACTTGTGTCGAATCGAGCAAAATATCGTCTAAAGTGGGTATCTTGCATTAGTGCTGGCGTAGAACGACACTCACCTGTCTACAGTCAGTGCGTACGTGAATATCACCGGAATTTTTCGATGCTGTCATAAGCTGACTGAACCAATCGGCAGGCTCGTCTACTAACGTTATTGCTTTCAGTTGCAGAAAACCATTCAACTCATCCCTACATTTTTCCCAGATAACTAACTTAACCCTCCTGGCAAGTGTTGCAACCTATACGTCCGAGGACTGTATATGCATCATCAACATATCTTAGCCTTAGTGTTGGCTTGATCCTGGACAGTGCGATTTTCACCATTCTCCACCTGAAGGCATCGGTGATGAATCCGGAATTGCTAAAACCCACTGGAGCCTAGTAAGGTTGTTCGTAGATTAGAGAGTTGCATTTGAAGTGTGTAACTGAATATATTTCCGCGAGACCGAGTAGGTTTACAAGAGTTGGGGGTTTACTTATTCGAGTTTTCTCCTATGGTAGTCTTCACAATGTCTATTTGGCCAGCGAAACTTTTGTGAGGACAAGCAATGTAGTGAAATCAAACGAAATCACTGTTTCGTCTTCCTTTACTGTGATATCCTTCAACTCGTTCAAGATTTGATGAGTATTGTTGGTGAAAGGTTTTCGTAGGTCGGTGATGTATCGTAGTCACTTGAGCAGGTCTTTAGCTAAGTTTTGTGTTGTCTCTGGTAGGGGCAGTGTTGCTCGTAAGGTGATGCCCGCCTTATGTACATTTGATTGTCCATAGGGTTGAGCATAAGATGCATTATCCGGTTGCACTTCCCAGATTTCTTGTCTCCTTATCTCATGCGTAAATTCTGGTCTGTTCAGTTTACTGTTGTTGGCTAGTTTTATGATGTGGTCAACATTGGATGGGCGGTAGTAGTTCTGTCGTTGAGCAACCATTTCCATGTAGTCCCTTTTGTACGGTATAAGAATCGTCTGTCCGTTTTCAACGGGCAGGATGAAGGTTTTCTAACCATTATGGGATTGTGCAATGCTTCGTGTTCGGCTATGGGAAAGTAGTGGACTGTCTGTTGCGGATCATGACTTGGACGAGAGTTTGTTGGATTTGTTGCTTTGTTTCTTCCAACGTTCCGTTGAACTTTAATGGGCGCTCCAATCTGGTCAAAATTCTTTCGGTGAGTGGAAATCAAATCGCTTGATAGGGACATCATATACATTATCTGATAACGGTCGTTTTGACGAATTCTTGATTCGCATGGAGTGATGTTCTTCAGTGGGTTTGCTAGCATCATTCAAATACCCCGCTGTATTTATTCACAATTCTTTTGATCGGTGGACTCATTACTGCCTCTGATTTTCTCAGCCACTCATCGTCAACTACTTGTTCACAGTTTTTCCTTCCGGAGTGTACTATTCGGAAACGAACCTAGTGGAAAAGTGTGGACACCTGTTCATCACCGTGAAACCCACGAAGCAACCCCTGAAGTTCCACAGCAATCGATCAGACTGTCATAAAAGAAGTTGAACTCGAACTGTGGTTAGAAGGATTGAGCTGCCTCACAGTACCGCAAGTATTTGCATCAGGTGACTTTTGCGATGGATATTCACGTAATTTCATCAGGTGGATTCTGCTGCAGAATAACGGTGACTCACGTTTAACGGAACCAACAACAAAACGAACGGTTCTACCACACATCAACTCTGTATCAGAAGTGACAACGAAACATTTGGTCACACAGTATCACACCAGCGCGCAAGCCTAAGAAGACATTACGACTACCCTGAAAACCAAATGAACAACTCAAACCTACCGATAAAAGAAACTTTATATGCAACAGCAAATACAGTGATTATTAAATCGTTGCTGGCGATTTAAGATAACTCACTCGGTAACGCTTACTCGACAGTTCGAATAACGCCTATTCAGATGATAGGGTTAACGGACTATTTGCAAAGTCTAAAAAACGTCAGAAAAGGCGATCGAAAGGATTGGATTTTATATGATACTTTTTGACAAAATTACATTAAAAGCACCCTCATTTTGAATGGGAATTAACTGGACACAAACTATCCAGCAGAGAAAGCGTTCAGGATGGGGTGACCAAACATGAGTTCACAAATAGCCAACAATCAATGGGAAATGAGGTCATTGAAACAATCGGATGCAGCTGAGAAGGAAAGCGTGTCAGACGGTACCAAAACAGAGAGTCATAACTGGTCATCAATGGTAGTTATAAAAAAGAGAGGGAAGTAGATATTCTATGTGCAAAAGTGTTAAAAGGAATTGATCATGATTGTTCATTGAGCCCAGCAAAGACAAATAATGGCAAATTTGGGATCGGTCTTCTACAAGTGGACCAAACATGCTTCAAAGAATCCATCGTTCTGTAAAATACCTAACGTAGGACAGCAAAAGTACCTGACGAACTTCAGCAGATCCAGCACCGACTATGGAACAGTATGCGTCGGTCAAACCGGGCGAAATTTGTCCACACTGTTGCATGAGGGCGAACTACTCATCGGGAAACATGAGCGATTTTCGCTGATCTCTATCCATGAGAATCAATCTGGAATCACATTAAATCTGAGTATCACAGAAAATACTAATCTGGCAAATACCACACATGTAACAGGATTTCGTGATGTATGATACTAATGAATGTGTTTGGTAAACAAACGCACTGATTGGGATGAAATTCAAACCAGTGAGCGGCAGAGATTTAATGAGATACGAACGCGGTCTTGCCCAACTATCAGCTCACTGAAACGGAGCAACTTGAAGAGATTGGATCGATGGTTCAATCTGGATGATGACTAACCAGCCAGGAAAGGATAAGCGACCAACCCAATCTTTCAGATTTTAGGTCCATGTTCAACAACATCACGAAGAGACCAAGTAGCCTCCAAATTGGAATTTCAACACTACAGACAGTGTTCAATTACGATGCATGTTAATCATAAAAAATGACCATTTACAACCAATGGAATGACAGTGGGTATGTCAGCTCAATTTGTTTCATATGAACCTCATCGACCTCTGCGTTCAACCTTCTCAGCTTAACCTCTAATGACTGATGGACTCAACTTGCTTGGTTATGAAACTGTTGGGTCCGGAAGGCAAGGCTCACCAGTAAACGGAGTACATAAATTAGTCATCTCCTATTCACCCTCTTTTATATACATGCAAGTCAAACACAGGCGGTTTCAATCAGCCGTGCAAAAAAATTTTCTGTCATTTTGATGAGAGTTCTGCAGTCAGTAGAAAAGTGCTAGATGTTTATTGGTAAACAAAAGTATCATACAGAACACAAAACATCTGACAAAATGAGGCACACCACGGCAATTTAGCGGAACTCGGTGACATCATTGTGTGGAGGGAATTAACACATACATTACGCCTGGTTGACAGTTTCAGTGATCTCCATGTATTGCTCTGTTCCCAGTGGTTTTTAGGTGAATGGCCGACGGACTTGAAAGTTTGTACGAACCGCATCTCCGCATATAGTTATGGGTCGAGAAACACTGGTGAATTATGTCACTGGGTGAATTGCATGCACTGTAGTATATGTTGGTCTGTCCAAGTTTGCAGCCGGTCGCTGGGTCACACCATGTCGAGTTGGATGTTCAGATCGTAGGCTCTAGTTATGTACATGAACCAAATTACTGAGGCCATCACGTATAGCAACAGGCCGGTTGAAGTCAGTCGCGAAAGTTTTTGGATATGGTGTAGAATACGGACAAATGAGCGTTACAGTCGAAGTAAGCAGCGTTTGGGCAAGGTTCATCCCAACCCATGACAGCACAAACTTTGTACTGTGCTACCCAATAAAAATAATTACTGGGCTTTCAGTTATTCGGCGGTCTGCTCAGGAAGGCCACCTCAACGGAGGACGGACTGCACAATAGTAACCGATATACATATTGTTGACTTAGTCGGATCATCAGTATCTTGACTTCGTTCAGTCAAACTTATGAATCTAATGTTCTACAAGATGAAGTTTCTACTGAAATTCTTGCCGAACAGTCAAGACGTGAGTGAGCGACGAATGCCACAAACTAAGAGACACAGTGACAGATCTTTTTTTGGCCGAAAAGTCAGAGGTTAGATGAGGTGGTTACCAACAACATAGCAAACAGTGTCAGCATCTGCATCCGGTTATGCTTACTTGAGGGCATTTTGTTGTTAGGCATTAAATCCGCATGGATGATTACACAGTACTATTCAATGTCAGTTCTTCGTATCTTTCTTGACAGTACTGTCGCTGACTCTCGGTATGATGTTCGAACATTTCATTCGATATCTTCAAAATGAACTACTCAATTTGCTACAGTTGGGTTTATATATTGCTACGTTTCTCTTAATTCTTGTTACAGTCTGTGTAACTGACTATCAGAGATCTGAGTACTTCTGAATGCCTGACTGTCGGTTGTTTTACAGTGCACCTATGATGAATTGATAATTGCGGCATGAGAGGGGTTTAGTCGATCATGCTTTCAAGATGTGCGGTCCGTGAAAAAAAGCTCTGCAGGAACCTTACGATTATAATCTGTAGCCTGCTAAGAGTTCCAGATCACTAGACTTGTGGACTGATTGTGTCTTTGGTCCACAAGAATTTAAACGAGAACCAAAATCATAGTGTGAAATATTTGCACAACCTGCATAGTTACTGTGACACCAGAAGAGAACCGGTTACTCAATGAGCATTTCACCTGTCGTCTTATCAAACATGCAGTGCATACTTCACTATGCTTTGCTGAATCCGTGAACACCTCTCGTAGTTAGAATAGAGTTGTTTTCGATCAGAGGGAGGGAGCGATTGTCGCACCTCCATCTATGCTGATAGCACGAGGCAGAGACCCTGCTGTAACACCATCCAGTGAGCATTCTGATTGCGAGACCTAGTTTGTTAACTGACATAACACCTCACACTTTGTTAACCATGACAAATGAAGCAGACGATCGCAATCAAGCTACCAGGAATTTGGAACGTCTACACAGTTATAGCTAACCGGCCAAGTCAATGTGAAGGAATGGATGCATGAAGAAGTCCAGTCCATTCATCTTGACGAAGATAGTAAAGCAAACACTATAGACGCGGGCACCAGCAACACACCGAAGATGATACCACTAAACTTGCCAAGTGTCGTTTCGATGAGTGATTGTGTTCAAACTGAGAGGAGTGAAACAATACTCGCATAGTTGAAGGAGCAGGACAGAAAGCAGTATCTAAAACATTCCCAATATTTGGTTTGCTTCGACACTCTCCCAGTGCATCCACACCGAGTCACTTTGCATCTGATTCTGAGAGGCTGTCGGCGTTTCAGCAGGTCTGCCAAGGTAGAAGCGATAGCTCATCTAGGATACTCATTGTATGGAACTAATTGACACGTCTGTAGCCATCTTCTGAGACCCTGGGAGTTGATGAATGCAGGTGTGGTAGCATTATTACGCGCAGTGGGTTGGCTACAAAAGTTCTGATGTCCTTATTCAAGTAGTGCCTAATCTAGACCAGTGGAGAGTGCTAGTGTCATCTACTACTAGATCTGATGTAACAATGGTCAACGAAAGTCGTCTGCACTCACCCACCAACGTGGCCTCGGCAAGTGTGCTTCAATTTATGAAATGATGAAACAGGCACACGTAGCTTAATTTGCAATACGTCCACAGTTGCTTATTTGCATATGATACCAATACGACAGGTCAAGAGACAACAGCTCCCAGTGGAGATAAATGTAAACTACCAGAAAACCCAGTGCGATTCGTCCAAATATTGTCCAGGTGACCGAGCGTACGCGAATCCACTACAAGGTCTCAACAAAGCCCCCTACTCGCATCGATTCCAACACGCTGAAACAGCTTCAAATACACCGGACCACGCTGATTCAGTCCTTCTTTCTCAGTTGGTATCCTTGAATAGATTAATCTGCTATGCAAACTATAGGCGGTGAAACTGATTCCTGACATTGGTTTTACACCAACGCAACTTCATTCTTTAGTAAACTAGACGGGCTTCATCTCCTCTGATGCTTGCGAATCCCGTTTCTAGCAAACAACAGGGAGAATTGGTGTAAGGAGAAAGCGTATGACACTCTTTCGTAGTGATAGGAAAATTGGTGAAGGTTATGGTGTATGTCAATATCCGGGACCACAAGTAAAGACCTTTAGTATCTATAATGGGTCGCTTGAGTAACTCTCGGAATCAGTCTGGCACGTAATTAACTGCACTCGGAATTGACCACATTTGGTTCGCATGATTTACACCTTGCTTTCCGAACAAAGAGAAATTAAAACGGATCGGAAAAATGCTCTGCATATAGAACCATCTTTGGGTAATGCTCAAAGGTTCATAACGAAAGAGTCAATACACAGAACCAGGGTTCACGAATGATATGGTCAATATTGCGGCGTCGTTCCCCACAGGAGAATTCTTCGAGGCAGTAATGGAAACCGACATATTCCAGCACGCCAAAACCACACGAGATGGCGCGCACAACAACCGCCCCCTGCCTTGGTCACTTTCCCACCAACGAGGTCAAAATGATATGCAATCCGAATATCACAGTCCCACTCACTCAGGGTGACCATGGGATAATCGAATTCACTCACCTAAACAAAACTAGACTATACATCCTCCAACGTGCAGGTCTCAAGGTCTATCAGAAGACAAAGTTCGCAGGGCAGAAGACACAGCCTAACGGGTTGGATTGACTGGCCTGGCTTCTTCACCACGCTCGGCGGGGCTGGCCACTAGTGGCTCAGTGTTGAGATATCCGATTTCGTTAACAACCATATTACAGTGAGGTGTCATCGTACTAGTCGCAAGTCGAACCGTCTACAGAGTAGAATCAAACGTCTAACTACATCGAGACGTTCAGTCTGGCACAGGTGCAGCAACTAGGACAAACGGAACTTGCGTTCGTTCCATTGCTCGTTCCACCCCACTCGTTCGAATGCACACAGCCTTCTTCGGGCTGCAAATTTGCATTGACCACGTTCGTATGGGCTCGAAGTGGTGTTTCTAATTCTTCATGATGCTCACCCTCATCATCCGAAACTCCAAGTCTGGTTTCGTTCTTGTTCAGGCTCATCAGGCACGGATGGCCTGAATCGGATATCGAACCGGCTACCTCTCGTGTTATGAGACACTCCTCTCGCCCGCTCGGCTACCGGTTCTGTGTGCATCGCTTCTGACGAGGAGTCTGTGTGTGACTGATTTATAGCTTGTTTCCACCCCGTTAATATGGGTGGACGCAGTCGAATTTGGATTGCCAGTTTGTGTGTTGCTGTGACTTGTTGAGTCATGTGGCACAAATCGGAGAGGATCGATTCAGCTATCAGTGCAGTCGTGTCCAGGAGGCGAAGGTGAATTTTGAGCTGTTCCATGACGGAGTCACATTACACACAAGCAGATGGGTTGGCATTTGGCAGCTTTGAATCTCTGGTGGGTTTATCAATACAGATGCAGAGACGACCAACACTCTGGTCACACAATGCGTGGGTAGAGATAACTGCAGCTCACGAGTGACTGCTGAGCACATGGATAACAGAAACGTGAGTGAATCTCCCCAAGTTCTAGTGTCATGAGTCCGAAGCAAATTCGAGAACCCACTAACCCATAACTACACCCGGCCCGAACTCGATATCCCTGTCGCCCTGGAAAGCTGCACCACGAAATTAGCGGAACCACTCATTCATTGTCAGCTGGCCGTCTACCGTCACCAGCATACCTATCTTCAGAGTTGGATGCAGAGACGACGTGGCAAACTGTTGACCAATAGAGTTGCATTCAGTAGTCTGTGACGTAGAGAGAGAGGGAGGTTGCTAGATGAATCTCTCCGGGCCTACTTTAAAGACCTCCAACTGATCATCAAAGCGCAACATGATTTTCATAGGGGATACTCATGCGCCGCGAATCTGCCAATTTCTCGCGACGTTTGGACGGAGACTGATGATAGGCAAGTAACCACAGACGTGGTTTATCTTGACCTCTCAAAAGCCTTCAACTGGATTCATCATTTGTGGAATATTATCTTGGTGGCAAACGTGTTTATTTCGGCATACGAACGAGTGCTGGGCATGGTGGTGGCAGACGGTTCGGGTTGGTCTGCAGGTTGTGTTGTCATGGTTAAGAAGACACAAATAACCCTGAACTTCTCAGGGCGCATTCAAAGAACATGCCACCTCGAAGTGTATCCCACCACACTCGCCTCCATAATCCGCCCACACGTGGCAACGAGTGCACAGTCCTGTCGTCCCTACCTGGAGGAAGATTTCGCCTTCATCGATCATGTTCATAGATGGGTCACTGAAGGGATGATGGGGCTCAGGAAACTGCCCTACCTGGTAAGACTGGCAGAAATAGGTCAATTCTGAATGGACTGTGGACATTTCAGGAGAGACCCAAATTCTTACCCGCAAATTACACCACATCCCGGATCATCCACTGGCAAATCTCCTTCCGTTTAGGTCATTCTCTGAAACTGGTTAATGGAGCGGGCAGGTTTCTGTGCAGACAGAACTGCTTCACAGTCAATATCTGTTCACTTTGAAACGGACTGCCAATTCTGTGGTCAAGACTGAATGTGTTGAGAGTTTCGAAATATGACTGGATGGGAACATGCTCGGAGGACAACCTGCACTACAAGTTTCTTAACCCCTGTACTTGATCAGTCTCACGAATCATCGAATGCGTATGTCTGCCTGAATGATGTACCGGTGCGACTCAGTATTCTCAAAATCCCAGAGGTTACGTTTGTGAACTCTCATCTGTAACCGCAATGCAATGGATTTGTCACAGGACAAACGTTTCTTGAAGAAATACTTACACTTCTGCAAATTAATCCTGACTAAATGTTTAGGAGATTTACCGGTGAGAAATTTACTGACGGAGCTGGGATACGTAAATTTTTTCAATTTTGCATATTCTCTTGAATGGCGCGACAATAATTTACATACATATTGCTTACGTCTGCCTCCTTAACGGTTATCTGAAGATAAGTCGAATGAGAACGGTGTTTTTGTTGTTGTGAGTAATGTTCCCATTCCAGCTGACATTTAGAAATACATCTAGGTACTTCCTTACGAAGTAATTGAAAGCAAACTGAATATTGCATGCAAGCTAACAAGTGTTTAACTGGGTCACTTGATAATAGGCTGAATGAATGTGCCTGTGGTGAATCATGTACAGCTGCCTGCGTCCGTATTGGACTACTATTTAGTTCCCAAACCAGCAAAGATTGACTTTTTGAATGGTTGAAAATATGGGTATCCTTAGTCTTTCAAGCAGTGATTGTGGAGTTCCACGGAATGCCACAGATCGACGAGGAGGTATTAATAATCTTAGACACAAAACGTGAATGTTTTATACGAATGACGATTACTTGAAGGAATTAACTGAGAGTGCGTAACAAACGTGGCGATAATATTAGACGAAGGACACTTCAGAACGCAGTTTGCGTTAAGCGTTATAATCGTGATAAAATCCATTCGGCATTTCAAAAATTTGACTTAATTAAGTAGATTAAATAACCAGATTTATAAGTTCATTCTGCAACTGTCGAAGAGAGCAAGCTACCGCTTACACGTCAACAACATCAGCAGCAACTTTGAAAATAGACGCCTTCGAAAATTAGTTTTGTAGCTCTGATGAAACATTCGAAGCTATTGTGCTATGCAGAATGCATAAATCAAATCACGTGGGGTGCACACACTTGCCACTGCATTACCGATTGACCTGTTGCAACTTTCCTTTCTGCCATAATCACCTGTGTATAGTTCACATGTCCGAACCTCTCTACTCAAAATAAAATCACATACAACACAGCTGACTGAACAGCATTTCGGCCAGGTCAGTATTATCTACACTATGTGCGATCTCATGATCAAGATTAATCGACTTATCTAACTGACTGACCGTATATGTTATTAGGGTAATTAGATAAGTAAGTTGATGATGATTGCTTCGACTGTCCCACGAATCTCCCGTCCGATTACACTTGATGGATTAATTGGAAAGTTGCAGACGACCAGAATTATAATCGACACGCTCACCGGATACTGGCAGACAAGAGACGACAAGTGTGTGGGTAACGACTATCACGACTACGACCAGTCAGATGTATTAGTCGACTTCTAGTTTCGCCACATAAATGTTTCAAATTAGACCGAATTACTGAACATAGCAGTTACCGAAATCAGCCATGTATGAATGTTAAGGATTTGAGCCAATTTGCATGTCATGTGTACTATTCGAATCTGTTGCTTCGTGTTCTGATGGCACAACGCTCCAGTAAATCTGAACTGCATGATATAAGTCACAGTTTGAACTGAAAACCTCTTGATAATTTGCAACGGTGGAAAAAGTGAGGTTACAAGACATTCTGTTTATCATCACATGTTAGACCGTATCTTCAGATAAAAACTGTGCCCAATGCTAACTGCACATATCTGGACCGATTTAAATCTACACATATATAAACGCAACGCAAATGGGAACGTAGTGGCTGGTACCGATGGCAACGTAACCACCATTCCTACATGTAGAATGTGTATTCTGAGAAACCGTTGTATACTTACTAACAACAAAGCTAGCAGTGATTCGGTTAACCAGTAATTGTCAACTCGAGAAATTTCTCAAAAGAACAGTCAGACACAACCTAGAGTTTTAGGCGGAAATTTTACAGAAATCAAAATGCTCACAGTGTTTACATCGAGAAGTGGTTGGACTGAGGCTGTTGGCAAAGTGCTGCAAGTGAGACGTTGACAACAACCGGATGGAAGTCCACAAAACGACAAACTAGCTGACAATCCGAACACACGTGAAAATGATAGTACCGAAGAAGAGAATGAATCACCGATTGTCATGGAACTCATGTAGACAAGTAATGTGGTAGACGTTTAACAAAACACAAGATTCGTCAGTTACGCAGGACATCGAAATCACAATCGAGTGCATTCTGCAAATACGAATGAGCGCCACTGCCTACTGAGGGCTCGGCGGCTGGTATCGCGGTAAACATACCGATTTACGGCCTGAACATACAAAAATATTAGCCTCATGCTAACTCTGAGCACAGCCCGCTGAATCGAGCACAATCACCTCTCTCGTATCACTATCTGCTCATGTACACAGCTCAACGGATATCAGTGACTCCATGAGAGTATTCACATCATCCTCGCATCCTCAACATGTAACTTGCAAATTTCGGATTGATGGTTTGGCTTATCTGATGCTCGTTTCATCCGATCCTGAATTATGCGACTGGAGCACGTGGTCTGAGAAGGTTTTCAACTTGGGAGTGGTGTTACCAGTGGACATAATTGCTGAGTGCTCACAAGCTGCAACGACATAGTGAGTGTTCGAACAGTCACACGCATAATCCAATCAGTCAATACCCATGTTTGGTGGATCACATTAATTCCCTACGTGCAATTGCACTTAACAACTTCGTAGTTGAATGGGCCGGCAATACGCACTATCACATGCGCTTAGGATCAACTCACTTTGTATGTAACCAACCCACGAGATTGGTCACTTCATCCCTGTCTCCGTCCAATGTTGCTGTACCGTGATGACAGAGCACGTTTCATCTTAATAAATGTCACAAACGAATGCCAAATATTTCATTCTGTCAAACTGTTACTGTTATCCCAATCTAGTGCACAATTTTCATTGCGAGCAACTGACTCAAATTGACTGTCGCATTCTCTCAATCTGTATCACAATATGAGTCGCATATGAGTGTGGGCTGAACAACCTTTGAATGTCTCACACTATGCATAAGTCCATTTTGTCAAACCAACCAGCCACTTCGCTTTCACGATTGACAGAAATGGACAGGTTTGCTTGACCCGAAATCCAGAGGTAAATTACGAATGAATGTGTGTCGGAGTGTGGGAATTCTTCGTGCCGCATGAACAATGTTAATATCTGTTGATATTCTTCGTGATGAGAAACCGGAAGTCTCTAGATATTCTGTCACTAGAATGACTCGTAGCCACAGGCAACATCGAACAGAGCGGGTTGTCGGGGGCAGTGTGCGTCCACCAATTCAACCACAGAGAATTGACTAGGATGAAACAAACAATTCATTGACAAACACTCCGGTGATTACCGGCAAATGATCGGAAGTACACGATGGACTGCGGCAATTCCATCTTGCTGTTCTTGTTGGCACAACGTAATCAATCCGAAATTCGTGCATTCGTCAAATGAGCTCACAGATCCAGTGTTTCTAGTTAATTCCGTGTTGTTTGCCTATTGTTACTGAGGAAACGAGACCAGTAGTTGATCGAATTCAAAAGGCATTCGAAGCGGTCTACACGTCAAAGACAGAATAGGTAAATCTTTCCGAATGTGCAGCCGACACGATTAACCAGTTTGCGTCATGTCCCTGTACATTGCGAATTGCAACAATCCGACCGAAATGTTGACTTTGTTCCATATTAAACAAAGTATAGTTTCAAGAACTGAACAGTCAGCCTGAACTGCTACACCCATTAATTTACGCTTTTAACTCTCCAGCCTAGATGCGAGCAACGATATCCTTTTCGAAAGAGTTTGTCAAACGCTGCTACTTTACAAACGTTCTTGATCTTTGAGATTTTCCACCGTTTGTTGTCTGTGTGCTGTACTTAGCTTAATTTCGACAATTCCGCTACGATGATTATCAGTTCAGTTCAGTCTGTAGCGGTTCAGTGCCGTGCTTCTTATTTCGACACGGTTTCTGCCTAATGCTTGCCAATATAGTTTCGGATTTAAAAAACTGATCGATGCTTTCCTGAAACTTGTGGTAGCCAGACAAACTCCGAATCAGTCAGCTTCACCATCGTTCATCTTGTGCTCTTTCAGGCCACAAACAGAATTTCCAAGTCAACCGAACAGCACGTGCACCACCTTCCTAATTTACAAGTTGATCATGTCACAACCGAGACGCTGCCACGGGGCTCGATTTTACTAAAGTACGTCTAGAATCTGAGGTGCAATTCGAGGATCTTCTTAACCAAACACGAGGTTTAGTCCCAAGTTTGTTGGGAGAAATTGATTTATTTAAAATCACACTTGTTAACTGCTGCCAGCTCTACTGAAAACACGCTTCAGAACACAGAGGATCTTTGACTACGCAGCACACGGACTTATTGAGCAAGCTTCAACGGAACCCAGACATTCTCCTTACCAGATCAGATAAAGAGGCTGGGGTTTTCATCATGAGTCGAAGCGGTTACATTGGGGACTTGATTAGTAGTCTAGCAGACCAGAGCAATTTTCGTAGAGGTGTCAACGAAATGGACAAAACTGAGTAGGCTGACCATCAGATCATTAAGCATCATAAATCAATAAAAAAACGATGTACAACTGCGATTCACTGGTGTGCTATAACGACAGACCGATAGTATAGCAATGGGATCTCTGCCCAAACATCTCCTGGTCGGTATATTCACGAGGAAGCTTGCATTTACAGTCACAACCTAGAATATTAATATGTGCAGAGTACTCCACTAGTTCAGTTGCACCCACCAGTCGGTTTAGTTCACGCTTGAGGTGGAGACTGAGAACCAAGTATCGACAGATAGATGACACTATTCGACGCAGGATTCATCGCAGAAACAACTGGTCAGGTAAGTACACAAACATCCGGGACGAGAGAGAGGAAAAATGTAGTGTATTGCCTGACCGGCAGAACACGCAAAATTTGCTCGGCGTATAAACTAGAAAATGGACTGAAATTCGTGAAGAAAGCATTTTTTGATATATGCCACCCGGAATCAGTTATCACCAGAAAAGTTGTCAGAAAGAAGCCTGAGTTTGTTCAAGTGTCGTTCAAAGGTGGCAGTACAAGAGAATAGCTCACAAGTAGGTTCAAATAGGCAATCATCAGGAAGCATGCCACACCTGAAGTTCGTATCCAGTTTGCCGTATCCCTACCCATCAGGTTTTACAACAAAGATAGACTTAGCAGTGACACACTTTTCTTGTTCGCGTGTGGGCACAATGCGACTGGTCTATCGGACTTCCACTGTCAACTGAGTTGTCCTCAAACTTGTCCAGGAGTTTTTACCGCTGACAGCATATCTACCCGATGGCTGCTCCTTCGATCAGTTCCTTGGACTACTGTCACATGCTTCGGGGATAGTTTATATAGCACGTTCTTTCATGGGAACGGGAACTGCACGTTGAATATAGTCACCGTCAGTGTCTTCTGCGATATCTTAACACCGAGCTTCCGTGTATGACCGGGATTGTGAGCATATGTACTGAGCATAGTCTTGACCATTTTATGATTGTGTTAATTTGAACCCTGCACATCACTCGCGTGATACATACTTCGCGAATTTCACACTGTCACACGATCGCGTATGCAAACATTTAGTGATGCCGGTTTTGTGAGTGAGTCCAGGTAGTGACGTGGGTCAGATCCTTCTGAAACCGTTTGTTTTTGATAGCCAAATCGTGAGAAGCACACAGCTGTTGAATGGGACTACAATTTTGATTGGTTACACCGGGCAGCTGACGAGTAGCAGTCTTCATCATGATAGACAACATGATAGAAAACATATCAGTGACCCATACTAATGCTTAACTGACGCAAAACCACAAAGAGAAGAAAGGAGAAACCCTGTGCGGAAAGGGAGAGGGGAAAATACTCAGAGAAGAAGAGGCCATGTCTATATTCAAACATTCCACATAAAGTTGGCTACAGCTTGCAAACAAACAACCGAGTTGTAAGTGAAAATAAGACATCATTGGCGACACAACGAACTCCTTTACATCATTCATCGACTCGCGTCATTAAGTGCACTCACTTCACAAACAAATCAGAAAAACAACGATAACATTCACGCTACTGATTCCGATTAGCCACCATCTCACCTAACGTATCTGGCCATCAAATATGGCAGACGCGAGAGTCCCAGCTCGGGAAACGAACCCGATCTACAGTGGCCAACACCTTCGTGAACTGTATTATCTGTCTACGCCAGGTCATCATCCGCCCACATTGCACTTTGCGTCAGTCAGCTACTGCGTCAGCAAAGAGTGCTCGATTTTACAGACGAGTAGCTGGCATGCTCAATACATGACCTAACCATGCAAGTCTGTGAAAATGTAACGAATGAACAAGAGAACTCATTTGACAATCAACACCAAATACTCACTTCCTAACCGACTCTTCGCTTACTTGCTGGTACTACCCGATACGAGCGACAGGACGCAGACATCAGTGGACAAATATCTGAAGACGATTCACGTCTTCTAACCCGAGCGGCAAAGTTCCGCTGCCGTAAACTAATACATCCCTCTCTGTTGTCCGGTACACGCGACCCTTGAGCATCAGACAGATATCTTCCTGTCGCCATAGATGGCTCAGATTGGCAAACACCGTCCTAGCCGTGAAGATACGTGCATCTATTTCATTCCTCATACCTCCGCCATCGCCGCTGATGCAGCTCTCCAGGTAGACAAACCGGTCAACAACCTCCATGACTTTATTATCCAATATTAAATCTACATAATCACAGCAAACTTGCAGAAGCACTTTGCACTTTGAGGCTACAGAGCGCACTTCGAAGTGGTTGACAGAATGCGGAAATAGTGCCTAGCGTTGTTTGTGCCGCCTGGAAATGTCCAGATATCATCTTGTTGTCAACATAAACAAGATCAGCCAGTCTTCCACCGGGTATCTGGTCCACGCCGGCGTCTTGTGAGTGCCACAGACCATTCTCCATTGTTTCGTCTAGGACACAATTGAACAAAGTGGTGAGAATGGACAGCCTAGAGGTTCGCTGCTCATGGTAGTGAAACTGTTGGACAGTTTACCGTAGACCCTGTCCTGGGCTGGAATATGGGAGTAGAGCCCTGACAGTATGTTCGTATGTTTTTTTCTGCACACCCATGTGTGTAATCGGCTCTAAAGGATTGTGTCGATTCGCTGAATTGAACGTACCTTCACAGTCCTCAAGTACGGCAATTGTTGGCAGGCGATATACATGACGCTTGTCCAGAATTTGACGAAGAGTGAAATGTGAGATATACGTATATTCCCGACCAGGGAGAAACCCTGTCTGATGTCTGTCTCCCAAATTGCAGTGAGTTGACGAAGTAAACTGGATGCCAAAATAATGTAAATTACTGGGATCAAACTAATTCCCTTATTTGAAACACTGAGTTCCCTTTAACCACTTCATCAGAGCAAAAAGAAGACATATATTGCGATATGTTAACATTTCATTTACTCTCATCAGTCGCAAACGTAAAACATGCCAGTTATATACAACAAATATTTAACGACACACAGGGACTAGACACACATACAAGCACACCAGTTATTATGTAATCATGACCATGGCAACCCGACCGGTTGTTTCAACCACTTCTGTGCACATAACGTCGGTTGGTAAGTTCGAATGAGAATCGCTTCGCAGAAGGCAAGTAACTTCGGATTTCGGTTGCGCAACAGTATCTTGAATGAGTTAACCGGGTCAACTTGATGACCTGTTGTCATGAGATGTTTTGCAATCGATGACGTTCGATTTCGAGTAGTCAATGCGTTAAGTTGGGACTGGTGCGTCATCTTATGGTTACCGCAAGAGATCCTGATAACTTTCTTGAATATGGGAATGGTTATCGAGTGATCTCAGCACAGATGGATGGTTTTCGTCATCTACACAAGTTGAAACAACAAAGCTGTAGCCTCCACTAACGCCTCACTAACATTCACCGAGAAAAAATGTAGATCACTTACCGGTGTCAAGCGGATTGTGGCGAATAGCCAAATTAAAAAGTAGTCCCTCACTTCATGAAATTTACAAGTGGTTAGACCGTAAACATCAAGAAATTTGGCAGATTAATCTACATTGATTAGCAGGCGCATGAACATGTTTCGAGGACTGATCCTGTGCTGTTCGAAGTCTTTGAAGAATTGAGGTGGTCTCTACTTCAGGAGGATAACTCTGAGAAATAGGAATGAAGTTTTCTTGGAAAAATCTACCCGGAGCATTTGGCTTAGAAGTTTCAACTCTGCAGCCACAGGATTGAGCGCTGTGGGGGAGGGACAACGCCGGGATTCGACTACTCAGATGTCAGACTCACTGAGCACTGAAGGGACCTACCTAGCTATGTAGCGTAGTTAATAAGATATTAACGGTTTACCCCAATTGCTGCTGTCTGCAGTAAATGTAATGTAAGCAGTACCAACTTCCTTGGAATTACTGTGGGTTTTTCGAACCAACGGGATAATCATCCGACGGTCACGGTCCACCGTTTGGCGTTCGAAGTACCCTTTGGTTCGGGTGAGTTTTCTGACCCGCCCTTCTCTACACAGAGGAGAAGAGTGTTGCACTTATGAGTACAATTCTGCTACATCCTCAGTGATTTGTGCCTAATTGGCTGGACACCCTGCACGTAATCAATAGTGAGACGTAAGTTCATGAGCTTGAGTGCTTTTTGTTTGACTGCTCCCTTGTGTTCTGTCTGATATGGTTGAACCCTGTAGAACCGAAATCCCAATCAGCATACACCTCCGAATCAAAACAGCACATAAACTTGACCATCACGCCACACTAAGTTTCATAAACATATGCCTACTTGTATAATCGGAAGACAGTGTCTATAATTGGTGATCGATTGAGCCAGTTCTCTACTACCAGCATGCATTACCCGTGTAAGAAACAGTTTCGACAAAAATTACTCATGATAATCGAAACGTTTGAAGGTTCTAATAAAATCTCGTTTTTTCCCAAAACCACGGTGTTATTGACCTCTTGAACAATTTATTTATCACCACCTGGTCTAAGTGTTTTAAAACCGATAACACTGATAGAAGAACGTTTGGAGTTTGCCCATATTTGAGAAAAGCGCATTTCGGACCTATTAACGAGCCTCGGAATGCGATGCTTATTTCAAACTTTCATTTTTTTTGGGTCCAGTTTTTATGACTGAGTTAGACAAACGTTTTGAGTAATAAGGACACTACTAGAAGTCAAAGCTGAATTAATGCGTTGAATTGGTGCAGCTGATATTTATCAGCAAACACTCCCCAATAATCCTCTTAGAGTTATTTTCCAGAAAGGTGTCCAAAATAATTCTGATCGTTCACAATGTTTCAGTGATACGAACGATTACAGTCAATTGAATGATTTGGACAACAACTGGGGTAGTTGCCATCACAGATATTAGTTTAATGTTTCATTTGCTAATACAGTTCATGAATTCATCACACGTTTCATGGCCTTGGTTATTTCAGGCTGATCCCTTACCAATCAGTGCAGTTAATCTCAGCTATGTGATATTACAGACAACATCTGAGTGTTCGGATGCAATTTGCCGTTTGGTGCATAGCCGATTTCTACTAAGTCATGTAATGGGGTCACAATTAGAAAGTTGAAGACACTACAAACAGTTGGTTCCAGTGACCGTCAGCGGAGTGGTGGACAGCTGTTGGGTCAGATCACCATCACCCACTACAGACAATCGAACCCACTGCTCATGAATAAGCGGCGACTTGACAGTTATTCACTAGACCACTGGATATATGGTGGGTGCTTGCTTGCTTACAGGTCAACCACAAAACGATTGATCGATTGCAGCCTATGATTGCCCCTAAACGCAACTGCTAAGGAAAATAGTGGAAGACTGAACGCTAGTATACCTTGGCTGAACAGACCAACGCCGTGTCAAGAGTTTTGAAGATAATGAACTGTGTCTGGCAGATTTACTTTGGACCCAGTAGCCTAGGTCAAGATTCGGATATTGTTCTCTTAAGTGTACATATGCGGACAACGTGCGCGTGTCTGTGCGGTGAGCCCGTTTACCCGATTGGCAGTCCATGGTATGCCAGTGAGCTCGCAACCTTACACTTGTCTGATGGGATTTGTTATGTGACTTTCTTGATTAGGCAAGTGAGCTTTGACCTGTTGGCGCCTATACTGTTGACATTGTACAGTCTACTCTCACCGTACGGTAGTGTCCCCTTTCTGTCACCTACGGTTCCTATCGTACATTTATCCTCCATGCTAAAATACAACACTACTACATAACCGTGTTTGCCCCCTACATTCACAGTCCGACAATTACGGTCTACTCGGTGCGATACACGAGCCTCACTAATGTCCCTTGAATGTAAGTGGTACAAAAGATGTCTCGATAGAATCAAGTGAAGATTGATGTGCACCGTTGATTAGAAAATATTAAGCATGGTTTTCACGTGGAACGATACAAGTGTTACCACAAACGGTGTATGGGAATCGAGAAGGTCCCGTCACTTCAGTTATTCCAAATTGAAAGATATGCTAATTAATGATGCATATATTCGGTCAGTCAAATTGTTTCACGACTTCTTCATGTATTTACATAATAGAATGTAGTTCTAATATAATCATCAGCATCATCATCATCATTAACAAAAACACCATCATCATCATAACAGCCATGAGCCTGACCAAAGGTACTGTGGCCGCCGCTCACCTCAACAGTGACGTGGAATATCCTAGAAGGAAACATTACTACGAAGGTCAAAAAAGATTAAAGAAGACTAAGCGGAAGAACTAGAAATTGTATGGATACAGGTACGCCATTGACTGCGACAAACCGCCATCTCGGATAGCGTTTCTATCTAGCGGTTTGAGTGATCACGAGGACCCCGGCCACGTAGGCGATGCCTGCCCACTTTGTTCAATGGAGCAGTCAAGGTCTTCATATTTCGTGACCACGTTGTTGCTTGATCACCGCGCGGTTTTACCCAATTGATGGTGGCCTCAGCATATAGTGCCCGGTACGGTGAACGCTCAACTGGCATACGGAGCACGTGACCCAACCATCGCAAGCTGTGCAACGTACCTACTTGACCAATTGATCGCGCATCCCGAACGTTCCGGAATACGCGCCGGCGAACTGCCGCATTGCTCACACGATCAGCCTTTGTTAATGTGGGCCAATTGGCGGAGACAACGATGGTCGAACACAGCAAGCCTGTTGATATCTTCTTGCGAACAGGCCACGTT